>JAGTXK010000012.1:0-198895 GCA_019096195.1 Boletus sp. NGJ
CAGGAATAATGTCGCCCACCTGACCACCACTGGCACATTCGTCCAGGACAAGCTCGAGAAGTGTACACACGCCAGGTTTACACATACCAGAACACGTTCAACGGTTCTTACGAACAAATGTTTCTCATTCAAGTTGCCTTGAGTTTCACATTGTCGTCCTCACTCTCACCATGTCCCAATCTTTTTAGTTCTGAGACACAGTGCTGCCGTTTTTCCAGATCTAGATGAGGCGTGTTAGTGCCGCATCGTCTCGAATCTAAGCTGATCCACACGCCATCGATGTAATTTATTTCTGCACAGACAAGTAGCGACGCGTGTCCACATGGCTCCACCGATTCTGTTCGAGACGGTAAATGCGAGCCCAATGACTCGGATGTCTTCCAGCAACACGGCAGCAAAAAAACCGACGTTGCGATCACGCACATCGGTAGTCCCCCTGGATGAACACTGCAATCTGCAATCTCACGGGGTGTCATCTGTTCGCTTCAAAGTGCTTCATGAGGGTACAGTACGGTAAGTATTAGGGCATTGACAAAAGGAAGATGGGATGGACTCACGGGTTTGTAGAGGTATTGTGCTGTCCCCATGGCTTTATGTAAAGCCTGCTCCCACGAACGTACCTACGAACGGATACGAGGACAGCGGAAGGGGAACATTCAAACATCAGAATCTTCACTGCACGTGCTTATCCGCAAGCGCACTTTTCTTGAGAACAACACCGACAGCTAATGTGGGTATCGTGCTGCTCATGCGCACACGCACGCTTTCCTCGACGAAGGCCGGCACGTCCCATTCCTCCACGTACGTTTCAAAAAGTTGGGACACTCCACGGGAGGCGACACAATCATTATGGTTTTGGCGGCGGTACCCGGTTCACGAACGCCACGTCGCTCTCCGCACAGACCTCTGCCAGTGTCTAAAATATGAAATGATCCCGCCAGACCATCTGATCATCGTACCACACAGTCCGAATCAAACCTGCGACTCGAGAATGGAAACGTACGTGATGTCATCTTCCTGTAGGGCGATCGCACTTAGGCGAACAAGCGAGTTAAACCAGCCGTGCACAAATCGCGTCAAGGCATGCATGATATGGATAAGCCGCACGAGAGCGTGGTAGTGCTCTCCCCGTGGCAAAGAACAACAGTTGGAGGAAGAGAAAAATATGTCGCTTCACTTGTGCCGCCCTAAAGCAGACGTGTGCCGACTAGTACGTCATTACATATTAGTGCACAAAATTTTTAAAAAGGCGTGTACACGAGGACAATGCGTGCCAAAGGCACTGTTACTCAACACCAGACCACCACCTTGTTTCCATTGACCATGGGTGGTCATCTAAGTAGACTTTTATGCAAACGACGCAAACCCCAGCCTCAAAATGCAGTGAGTGATGATTGGTCTGGTTTCAAGTCGCCCGCTCCTACTAATGACATCGATTCACAGCCTGAAGCTCCGCCGCAATTACAATGGTCGGAAGCTTCAGATCACCCTCCTATATACGAGTCACCACACCCGATTGAGATACAATCATGTTCATACTCACTCTCCGCTTTTGACGAGGTGGATGAGGTCCAATCAAATGGAACATCTGAAAGAGTGAAGACTGTAAGTATTATTATCCCAGTGGGTCCCAATTATACATGACTGGTGTCTAATTATTCCATGCCCAGTTCATGGGTGGGGTGAATTCGGGCGCGAAGCCAGTGTCTGTGACGATAAAGAAATAACACAGATCGTGTCGTACATATCGCTTGACCAAGGGAAGGACGATGGAGCACTACAAGAATCCAAATGTCAGCCGCGTCGGAGCGGTAGTGTTACTGTATTTGGACTGAATTCAACAAGCACAAATAAGAACATCACTTCCGCCACATCGATCCATGTGCGAAAAGAGGAAGCATACTAAGTATACACGTCTAGCAGCTCTTACACACGAAGTATTTTTTCATTAAGTCGCCTTGAGCCTCACATTGTCCTTTTCACTTTTACCCGATGATGTTTTGAGTTCGGCGATGTAGTGCTGCCGTTTTTCCAGATCTAGACGGTTGGTATTAGTGGGTCACCTCGAATCATAGAGGCGCAAGCCTCCATGCAACATCAGCGAGAAAGAAACGTACCATGTGCCCACATGGCTGCACCGATCCTATTCGAGATGGTAAAGGCGAGTCCAATGATTGGGATGCCTTCCAGCAACGCAGCGGCAAAACCGAATACTGGTGATTTTCGTATGGGAGCATTTCAGTCATCCGTCGGTGACATCCGAGGGATGCAATCACGTACAGCGGTAGTCCCACTTTCGCTCCTCGATGAACACGGCAATCTCGTGGGGTGTCATCTTTTTCGCTTTAAAGTACTTTGCGAGGGTACGGTACGGTAAGCACTAGGGTATAGGGAGATCGGGTGGACTCACGGGTTTGTGGAGGTGTTGTGCTGTCCCCATGGCTTTGAAGCCTGCCGCTACGAATGTACCTACGAACGGATACAAGGACAACGGAAGAAGCAACACTGGAAACGTCGTATGTCAGAATTGTCACTGCACGTGCGCGCATGCACGCACTTTTCTTGACGACGACACCGACGGTCCATATCGTCATCGTGCTGCTCATACGTGCGCTCAGGCTTTCATCGACGATGGGCGGTACGTCCCATTCCTCCACGTATGGTTGCCAAAAGTCGAGACCCTTGCCGCGAGAGGCGACAGTCTGGTCCCATGCACGTTGGCGTGCGATACGGATGTTCCGAGAGAGAAAGAAGGTGATGATAGACGTGACTTGTGTTCCAAGGAGCAGAATCGCCATGTCTAACGAAAACGACATCAAATGCACCTGTTGCACAAGCAGGACGGGAGCACAGACGTACAGGTGGACACGTTGAATGGCAACTGGACTCCGAGGAATGTCTCCTCCGAGAGATCCGAAGCGGTCTGTGAGAGGCGAGTGATGTAGCGGACAGAGAAGAGTGAAGAAGGATTCTTGAGGAGAGCCCGTATGATGTGCTTTTGAATCCTGTATGTCAGGCATGCCTTTGGGAACGCGTCAGGCAAACGTTCGTGTGAATGGATACCGAGACCCACCCATACGAACCCGACGATGAGCCCTCGCTGCACGCCATGCTTACACTTATCCCAAGCAGGTTTGTAGAGCGATTTGTCGGTGCATAATCTATAGACGCCAACGACGACGTAGGACGGGGGGAAATTGAGACGGCGAGTTGCTCGCTGGAGGTTGGCAGGTACTGGATCTGATCCCAAGCTAGCACTCGCCATCGAATCTGCAAAAATGCGAATTGCCAGTGACAGCCACGGTCGAGGTTTCAGGCTGAGCGCTGAGCTACCGTATAGCTTGCAGCACCAAAGATGGACACGCGCCACCACGGTGTGCGCATGCAATGCTCGCTCTCATTAATGAGGAGGAAGACAGTTCTCTTCTTGACTCGCCAACTTTGGGAAAATTTTCCTTCGTCCGTGAGGCGTTGAGTTGCCAGTGACCTCGTGCTTCGCCGAGACATCCCAACAGAGAAATGCCCAACAGTCTACAGGCCATGAACATCGATCTCAGTGGTGGCGTATCCGGTACATCGCGTGTTCAGACCGACTCATTTCTTACATACGTCTCTCTGACAGTCATCAAGGCCGAGCTACCAGGCTCTACCGGCGAATGGTCCAAATATTTCGTCCAAATCCACGTCGACGGTAGCCCGATCGTACTCCGTACGAAGCCAACAAAAAGGGCAGGGCAACATCATGAATGGGGAGAACGGTTCTCGTTGTAAGTGTCTCGGAAACAATGCTTTTTTCTTCTTTTTGTGAGCGTTTCTCGAGACCCAATGTCGTTGTTCATCGTCGTGCCGTAGGCCAGCGCGATTGGAGACGATACTTCGCTTCGAGTTGAAACGGAAAAGTTTTTATAGTCTACGCCAGCAGTTGTTGGCGTTTGCGGACGTCCCCGTATCAGGTCTCGTTGCAAGTCAACGACAGTCTGGAGGTATGGGCGAATTCTATGGACGTGCTTGATGCGGATTGAGATTGCATGAAGCAGGACACGATCAGGATATTCTGATACACCTTCAATCATCTCTCGAAAGACAAGATGCAAAGGGCGACGACTGGCGACTCCTTATTCGATTACACGGGATAGGAAACCTCTTCGAGGTAGCAGAACAGCAACCTGTCGAGAGCGTCGAAAACTGTATGGCCGAGATCATGGCCAAGTTGGAAGCGTTCATGTCAGTCGGTGATGCTGTTGCTCAGGTACGGTTAGCAACCTTCATTGAGAATCGACCATTAACGTCGATCATGGGTCCCCCAGATCAATCCATACGCACTGGTGGCATGGAAGGCTGTCACTGCTTTCTACACGGTGCTGACCATGTCACTAATGTTTGGCATCCTGGATCTTTTCTGACCTACCGCCCAGATTATCAAAGGACAACTAGACCGGCATGCGAGACTCGAAGACCTCAGTGGGTTGATGAAGGACTCTTACGCATTTGTCGAAAACATAAAGTCTTTTCCGGAAAAGATACCCGCCCTCGAAGCAACGATCCGTAGTCTGCTCTCCCAAACGGTCGAATGCACCATGTTCCTTCGAGAGTGCAGTGGACATGGCTTTGGAGGTATCATCTTCTCTCCAGCTCATCTGTTTTCCAGTTCTCAAAAGACATGACCATACAGAAAGACTGGCGCACGGCGGATGGACGGATCGCCAGATCAACGGATTTACACAGAGTTTCACTGCGCTCAAACAATCCTTGGAGACAGGCACTTCGATACAAACAGCGCTCGTCTGTTTTCGCCTCGACGAGAATGTCAACAAATTGCGTTAGGTGCATCCAAATTTATGTGATTGACGCTGCTGACGACGCACCTCTCCAGTCGATGCTCAAGCCTTGCTGAAACTCGGACCCGCTGACATGGACGACGCGACGCGATCTGAATGTCTCCCAGACACGCGCATGGACATCCTCGCCGAGATTTTCGCATGGGCTTCTATGCCTACCAACAAGGGTAACGTGTATTGGTTACACGGCTTCCCCGGCGCAGGCAAAAGCACGATCGCAACATCCATAGCCAACATCTTCCGAGACCTCCGTCGTCTCGGCGCATTCACGTTTTTTACGCGTGGCATGGCGGCTCGGAACGACCCCGCACTGCTCATCCGCACGCTGGCATATCAACTTGGGGAGTTTGATCATCGCATCGGGAGCGCTATTGCCAGGGTCGTCGAAGAAGTACCCAGTATCAGACAAGCACCCCTTCGCTGGCAGTTTCAAAAGCTCCTCGTCGAGCCGTTCGCTAGCATCCAAGACTGTCTCAGGGAAGGACCCATCCTCGTAGTGATCGACGCCCTCGATGAATGCGGACAGACCGGTGCGCGCGAGGAGCTCCTCAGAATTCTTGCGTCAGAATGTCCGCGGCTACCACCGACGATTCGCATCTTCATCACGAGTCGTGCAGAAAGAGACATCCGTCACGCGTTCAGCACCCCTCCCCACATTTCTATTCGCGAAATCGACATCAAGTCGCCCACGAACGAAAAGGACGTTCAGACGTACATCCATCATCGAATGGTCGATATCCGGTTACAGAACGAGTGGTTGGATCTCTCCTCCGATTGGCCGGGGAAAGCGCGGACGGATTCGCTGGCACTTCGAGCCTCTGGGTTGTTCATATGGGCTTACACTGCCTGTCTGTACATCGAAAAGGGACAAGATCCGGAGGAAAGGCTCTCCCAACTCGTGCATACTGCTTTATATGCAGACGCCGAGGCAGCACTCGACGGAATATATGTCACTGCCCTCGAGTCCGCAGGTAGATGGGACGACGTCGCGTTCGCCACCGACTTTCGTGAAATCATGGGGTTGGTCATCGTCGCGGAGAACCCCCTTACCGCAGACACGATCGACCTCCTGAACACCAACATGGTGGGTAGGAAACGGCGGCCATGTCTGCACACGATCCAGCATCTAGGGACGGTATTGCAATGGGAGGAAGACAAGCCTATATGCGTGATGCATCCCAGTTTCGAAGATTTCATCACGGAGAGACGGAGGTGTGGTTCGGATGCGTGGTTTATCGATCGCCCGGCGCACCATCTACGCGCCGCGAGGCTCTGCATCGCTCGACTGGGAAAGGTGTTGAAGAAGAACGTGTGTGGGCTGAAGTTGTCGGCGTCAGGTTGGAAGGAGGCGCTTCCGGAAGACATCGTATACCCCGCTAGATATTGGGTCGATCACCTGTGCAAGTCACAGACACACAGCGAAGAGGGAGTGGTGGAGGAAATCTATAGCTTTTTGTGTTCGCATTTTCTGCATTGGATCGAGGTGATGACCGTGATGAGGAAGGCGAGACAAACGATCGGGTTAATGACACGGCTGAAAGAATGGGTCGATGTGAGTGTCCCGTTTCTCTTATCCGTGTCCTGTTCTCTGAAGCCGATTGGCTAGACCCACTACGTTGATCACGAAGCCCTTTGCACGTTTGCAAAGGATGCCGTACGGTTTTGTCAGGCGTATACCCACGTTTACGAACAACACCCTCTTTTGGTCTACCAGAGCGCACTTCCGTTCACTCCGACGGCTACCACGGTGTTCCAGACGTTCAAAGATGACCCGGAGCTTCCCATCGTCGCAGGCGGGTTCCGTGAACATTGGTCACCGCTCCTCATCGAATTCGGTCGGCCGGGAAGGAACGTTGTCGCCATCTCCTGTTCATCTGATGGTCAATACATCGCTTCCACGAATACGCGGAGCATCTTCGTCTGGGACTCGATATCTGGCGAACTCGTTACCAAGCCTATGCTGGCAGGCAAGTCCGACTTTACGGTCATTGCATTCTCTCCGAACAACCACCATATCGCGTCTGGAGAGTCCGACGGCACGGTGAGGCTGTGGGACGCGTTATGCGGGGAACAAGTCGGTGGCGCGTTGGAACAACATAGTGGCCCCGTCTATAGCCTTGCGTTTTCCAGCGATGCGAGCATGCTCGTGTCGGCGTCGAAAGATCAGACGATCGTCGTATGGGATGCAAACGATGGGTCGATGGTACATGCACCATTGACAGGTCATCAAAAGACCATTCTTTCCCTCGCATTCTCACCCGTTGAGATGCGTTTCGCGTCGGGTTCCCGGGACAGGTCGATACGCATATGGGACGCATCAGTCGGCGAGGAAGCCTTGCCTCCCATTACCCACCGAGGGGGCGGCGTCACCTCCCTCGTCTATACTCCAGACGGGAACAAGATCATCTCTGGCTCCGACGACCGCACCATTCGTATCTGGGACGCACGCGACGGCACCTTGCTCTACAATCCCCACGCAGTGCTGCAACCTAGTCCCCTCGTTTTCACGGGCCACCACAGTGACATCTTCTCGATCGCGATTTCGCCCTGCGGTACCTTACTCGCATCGGCCTCCAAGGACACCACCGTCCGTCTTTGGGACATCTCGACCGGGACCGAACTCTCGCACCTCGTCCGCCAACACCGTCTCCCCGTGCGCGTTGTCACCTTTTCGCACGACGGAAAGCGGATCGTGACCGGTTCCCACGATGCGACGGTGCGGGTATGGGACGTGGAGAGCGTGGGGAGCATGGGCGCGACGCGACTTCACAAAGGGCTCGTCTCCCACCTCGCGTTCTCTGCCGATGGCACGCGGATCGTGTCGGGTGGGTTGGACAAGATGGTGCGAGTGTGGTGTGCGGAGAGCGGGCAAGCACTTATCGAGCCGCTTCGGTTAGAGCGGGAGGTGAGCGTCGTCGCGTTCGACGACCACGACGGGGGACCCGTTCGGATATTAGCTGCGGGCAAGGACGGCGCCGTGTTCGCGTGGGACATGGGGACGCGAGAACCGCTGATGGCGACGCCGGCGGACCATCCCAATGGGTATGCGACACTTGAGGTGGGGCGACTCGTCTTGGAGGGGAGGTGGGTCGTGGATAAGACGACGGACGACGGGCTGAGTTTGTTGCCGAACATGTCGCCTGCCAAGGCGAGGGCGTCGTATGAGAATAAAATCGCCATCGGGTTGGCGAATGGGAGTATCGTGATTCTGCGGTTTCCAGGGTTATGACCTGCTCTTTTGCCATTGACCTTGGGAATTATAAAATATCGAGCATGTACCAACAAGATAAAGGCCGTGTGCGTAGCATGAATTCGGACGTTTAGTTATTATCCCACATGTCGTTGCAATCGTTCAAACTACTGCGTACCTGTCGAACTGAAAGACCAGGACGCTCTTCAGTGCCTCGTCGCTCGTGGGCCTGCTGGCAGTGTACGAGTCTATCAAACACCTCCGTTTACCCTAACCCCTCAGAAACATGCAACTTCAAGTCGGAACCGTGGACGTCTCGTAGGGGGTTTCGCAAGCGGATACTACATAGGGCGAGTCTACCCAACCGATGCGGGAAGGAAAACACATGTCACTGTTCGACGCGAACGTGGATCACAAGCATGTAGTTGGCTTAGGGGAACGGAGATTTGAACGCACAACGATTCCGAGAAATCGTAAAAGACCGCATGGACACGTTCTTTGCGGCGTTACCCGTATGAAAAAGCCCGAGTTTTTGCCCGACCGTCGCTACTTTTTCTATCTAATACTAATACGAGTACCCTCTGACGTCCGACAACCACGCTGCATTTTGATGCGAGGTTGTGCGTCACGGAGGTGCGCGTGCTACTCGAATCGTCAGTCAATTCAAACCTCTGATGAGAGAGAGAGAGGTAAACGCAAGAAAAGGCTCACCGTAGCCCGCGCGTTCCTCATCGAGCCCACCTCCGATCCGTGAACGTCCTAATTTAATGTAATCTCGAGCGATCACGAATGCGATTTCCCCTTTTAATGACAAGCGTCACAGTGCCAGTTCCTGATAGATTCGTATATGCCTTCTAAATGTCATCGTTGTCTACCTGGCCAAAGCACCATCATCCCATCGTCACCAGGGACGAGGACGACACCGGTGACCCACCCACTCTATCATACGCCATTGACTCTATATATCATATTGTTTTTTCTGTATCAAGAAAAAGGAAACAAAGAAGAAAGAAAACGAGCGACCGAAAAAAAAAAAAAAAACGTACAGGATTTCCAAAAAAAAAAAAGCCAGTCATCGTTTTTACCTACGTTTGTCATAGTGTCAGTATTTTTCGAAAAAATGCAATGAAAGCAACCACAATTTCCGTTGACCTTTTTTGATGATCCAGAGTGTGAGTGTGAGGAAGGGGGGGACGACGCGCGGTAGATGAGTACATAACCAAGCGGGATAAACGTACTAGTACAAATGGTATAGCTGGGTAAAAGAGAAAAAAAATCGGCACACTCGACGTGTACAAACAAACGCGTGTGAACAAACAACAGCAACAAGGACGAAAGCAGAAAGAAATCTATGGGACTGACGTGATACAAATCTCTCGAGTTCGAGCGTGTCCGTGACCTGCAACCTGTAAACCATGTGCGTGCGATGTCGGCTCGTTCACTCTCCCCCGCCAGCGAGTTCGAGAATCAGACGACAGGCGACGTCCATAAAGACGAACGGGGACACGACGTCGTCCTCCTTGAGCGCATGTCCGTCCTTGATCGACCGTCCATCCGAGCTCGTCTCGGGCAGCAGCGTGTCCAGGTTCGCCATGTCGAATTTCCCGGCCCCTGCTTCCACGGACGCCCTGTACGTCTTCTTGTGGTGAAAATCAACCAGATAATTGATCGAGTCCACCATGTAGAGCTGTATGTTCATGAGCACCTGCAACGTGCAGATCCGCATGAGCGTTATTCATCCTCGTCGTCATCGTTTACGTGCACGTACCACGACACCCTGAACCCTCGCTCGTGTCTCTATGAAATACACGCTCGCAGCAGCCCGCAGATCGACACCGTCGTACCCATCCAGCTCCTTGGCACGCTCGATCCTGGTACCGTTCGTGTTCGATCGCTGTCGTTGCGGTAGAATACCTCCCAGCCCTCCAAGATTCCGCTTCTCCTTCCACTCCATGCCAAGCGTCTTGAGCGTGCGGTATATCTCCAGCATGACCTCCATCGGTGGCGACCGGCTCCGGATACCAAAGTGCCATTTCGTCCGGTGCTGCTTCTTCTCCTTCACGACAGGCCATGTACGTTTGGCGTTGGCATACGAGGCAAGGTGGTGTTGTTCGGGGAGTTGGTCAGGAAGTGGGAGGGAGGAGTTGAGCACGGCAAAGTTGTTGATCTCGCCGTCCATAGATGGCGTCGAGAAATCAAGGCCGTCATCAATGTCGTCGTCGTCATCGTAATCGCCATTGAACTCGGCTTCAAATGGATTGTCTTCCATGTCGCCTGTCGGCGAAAGTGCGCCGGGCGACGTCGTGTTCCTAGGCTAAAAACCAAACCTGAGCAAAAAAAAAAAAAAAAAAAAAACAATGGCAACAGAGAAACGAGGATGATAAAACTGACGTCCATGGCTGCCAACTTGGCATCGCGCTCTTGTTCCTCGAATTCTGCCACTAGACATCGTCAGCTGGGATCTACACTCGCATGACATGGCAATGCTTACGGTCCCTTCCAGCCCTGCGCTTATCGCGCAGGAGCATATAAGCCACCTTGACGGCGTTCCCTTGAACACCGTCGTCCCTCCGTAGACACTCCCAAATATCCTCCTTATCCACCCCGTCCATTCTCGACGCAAGCTCGTCGACGACATCTTCCTCAATCCTGCCTAATCCCTCGATGATCTCGAAATCCAACGCCTTTGCAGGCGTAACCAGCGACGAGAGCGTCCCAAGAACGGGACCAGGCGGTGGTGGGAGAGGCGTGAGGTAACGTTGAAGGTCGGTCGTGTAGAACGGGTGCTGAGTGATCTCGGGGATAGTGATCCGCTTAACGGGGTCGACCGCAAGCATCGCATTGATCAGACCCCTCGCATCGACACCAAGATGGCTCGGCATATGGTAGCTTCCCTCTGTGCTTTGTTGAGTGACCGAGCAGGGAGCAAAAAAAAAAAAAAAAGGGGGGGACGCACGACTGATCTTTGTAAACAGAGTCTGAACGTCGTCGTCCTCGAATGGAAGTCGTCCACAAAGCATGACATAAAGAATGACTCCACAGCTCCAAACGTCGATCTCCGGACCTGTGTAAAGACCACCCCGGATGACCTCCGGAGCCGCATAATTCGGACTGCCACAACTCGTCTTTAGAAAGTCCCCATCCTTGATCTCGTTCGACAACCCAAAATCGGCAATCTTGACGTTGAGGTCATCATCGAGCAGAACATTCTCCGGCTTTAAATCTCGATGGACGATCTTCAATTTGTGGCTGTACTCGATACCGGATATGAGTTGTTGGAAGAATTTCCGAGCGCGTGGTTCCGGCATACGACCGTTATTGACGATGTAGTTGAAGAGCTCGCCACCGGCGTACTCTAAAACGATGATGATATCTGTCGGGGTGGATATAACTTCATATCTACATGTCGTGTGTCATCATCATCATCATCATCATCATCATCGTGCGCTTCAGGTGGGAAGATGTGGGGACGTACAGCTTGATGATGTGTGGATGCCGAAGGGTACGCATGTACTCCACCTCGCGCTGGACTCGGGTCTTGGTTTTGGTCATGTGGATGACCGCCTTGGAAATATACTTCATGGCCACCCTTTGCCCAGTGATGGTATGCGTTGCCACTGACAAGACGGAAAAAAAAAAAAAAAAGAGGAGGAATCAACCCGAAAACGAAAGGCGATCGCCATCAAAACTAGGGGGGGGGGGACGTACTCTTCACTTTTCCAAACGTGCCTTCGGCGATGTCGCCAATGACAGTGTACTCCCCGAGCTTTGAAGCGGGGAGTAACGTGGGCTGGTCGCTCATCTCAAAGAGATCGTAGGCGTCGTCGTTTTCGCTTGTCTGTACGTTTTCTCGCCAGGACACTCGTTCGAGCTGTGCTGGAAAAGAAAAAAAAAATTTGTTGTGGTCTTGGCCGATGGAAATGTAGTTACGTACGCATCTGGGGTCCCATCCCCAGATTATATAAACTCGGCGGTCCCCCACACACCGGGTTCAAATAATCTCGATCACGTGCGGTTGAGAGTTGTCTCAGTAAAAAGCACACACCTGGAACCGGGACTTCTCTCGTTTTTTTATTGAGGTTGGAAGCGTGATGAATCCCCGAGAGAGGTATTCATTTCAACGTCGTTAACTTAAATATCACGTTTTCCTCACCCGAGGACGATGAGAGTTCCTGGTAGTTTTAAATTTAATAAAACGACTCATTACTTTTTTGACGACGTCAAGAGGGACTTGAAAGATTGCTAAAAACAAGGAAAATAGTTATCGGCAGCCGAAAGAACACAAACGCCACCGCCACCGTGGCAAGTAGTACACTCGAACGACCATGCGCCGCGCTCAGAGCGTCCGTACGTACCCCCGCAGCTCCCTCAACCTCACCACCACCCTCGACCCCGCCGACCTCACCGCCCTCCGCGAAACCGACGAAACCGTTCCCATCGAAGACACCCTCCGTAAACAACTCCTCGAAAAAGACCGGGAAAACGACAAGGTACGTGCGTGTCGTCTGCTCCTCCCCCTCCCCCCCCCACTCACACACCACCAGCTCCAATCCACCATCCTCACCCTCCAAACCCAACTCGCCACCCGTCCCCCCCTCGAAACGATCCAATCCCTCGAAAAAGAATATAAAAACCTAGACCTCATCCTTCAGGGCACACAACGCGAAAACGAACGCTGCATGGCGGAACTCGAACGCGTACGGACTCGCGAACGGTTGCTCGAACAGGCGTTGGCGAAATTGGCCGGCGAGAATTGGCAGGTAGGGTTTTTCTTCTTTTGATGTATGCGTGACGGGGTGGTTGATGGGTTGTGCAGACGGTGTTGGATATCGGGCCTCCGTCAGCGACGTTTGGCGCGCGTGCGATGGGGGCGTCGCTCTTGAATCGGGCTATGGCCACACCTCCGCTATCGTCTGAAGCGTCCAATTCGTCCCCTGCTGCGTCGCAGGATTCCATCGAGGCCACGCTATCTCAAATCGAGCAAATCCGTCTGCTGGTGCTTGGGATGGAACAGCGCATGCAAGATCGCGAGGAAAAGCTGACGAAAACGGTTGAACGCGCCGAGGCGCAAGAGGTGAAATGTGAAGCGTTGAGAAAGGAGGTGTTGCCCACCAAGGTAGCGACATAAAGTTACGCCAGAAGAATTTGCAGAGGTTGTATCCATGTTCACGCACTCCGCCTTGTATTCTAGGACGACATCTATACCCCTGTATGCACACCTGGATAAGCGAGTAATACTTATAACACAGCGGCAATATATTGCAACATACACAAACGACAGTGGGTGGTAGGATAATTAAATGTAGGATGGATATGCAGTGTAGTACTAGCTGGACTTGACGTAATGCAAATGACGGGTTGATGACAGGATGGCTGGAAATTCTAGCGAAACTTGAAAATCGGGTAAACATGAAGCGCACTCCAGCCTTTTGAGCCCAGCGTCACTGAGGCAGGGCGATGCGAAACAAGGAACGTCGAGCTGATGGCGCATGGTAAATGATAGAAGAAACGCGCACGTCTTGGATCGGTGCAAATAAGCATGGATCAAATAACAAATGATGGTTGAGAGTTCGATGCAAAGATTGTTCTTTCGTGCAATGCTGAATGCGAGGTCGGTGCGGCGAGGGCGTAGTACAGCGTAGAGTCAAAGTAGGATATTTGCGTATTTCGATCGTCGTAAAGAATGCGATTGTGAAGATGCTTGATCGAATATGGTGGGCGCCATTATGGCGAAGCTTGCAAGATCGATGCAGGAGATGGATCAGCCCAACGTAGTGCGTAAATTCATGTATGGTTTCCAATGCGGGGCAGGATCCACGGCGTTCAGACGACAGATTTGAAGATGCCATGAAACAAGATGGTTGATGCCGGTAGCTCAGTACCCATAGTAGGCGCGCTTGTACGGTCGTCAGTCACAACAATAACAAGGGTGAACCAGGTGATTGTGACGAACCATCCTGTCGCTGCGTGAACAGTCAGACCGTAGTGCAGACACTCGAAAAAGGGACGTACAAAAGCCAAATAACCTTCGATCCTGTCTTGCATCCACGGAGGGTCACGATATGACCCCTAATACACTCGTAGAGCATCGTACGTTGGTCCTTGTCGGCCTGGAGCACATGGAATGACTGTTTGCGGTCTCTGAAATGCCAAACGACTTACCTGGGGCAGCACATTCGCGATGAGTTGGCTACCTGTAACGGACAAGGCAAGGTCAACAATCATGGCACGACGGCCACTGGAAGGCGACATCAGCGTGGCGGTCAAGGGGTTGGCTATCACTGACCCTTTCGCCGGCTCACACATCCTCTTCACGATCCTCGCGAGCGTCTCCGGGCCTGTCTCCTTGAACGCCTTGGTGACGGACTTGAATCCCTGCTCATTGGTTGCATACTCGAGCAAGTCAGCGACCAAGTGATCAATACACATCTGACGGTGTTTAGACGACCCATGTTCCAAGACTAGTGTGCATTCGTCAGCGCTCCGTATGCGGTTAGCCATTGCCACGTACTGTGTTGAATACAGTACGATCCCCATTGGTTTTTAGCGATTTCGCCGAAGACAACGGATCCCTGATTTAACAGTTCGTCGATAATGCCATCTTTGGCAGATTCCTCGAGATTCTCAAACGCGTGCTGCGGATAACTCAATAACAGCCACGCAACCATGTGAATGATGGGCGTCACCTGAACAACGAGGGACCCAGTCTCGTGACATGCAAGCGAGGCCCATTTACCCTTGAGTGATTTGTTGACGCTTGCGGGTGACACCCTGAGCTCATACGCAAGTTTCGAAGCGGGAAATGACAACTCACTAGGCGAAGATCGGTGGCGCAGGGGGGGTCCAACTCAGCTCCATGATCTGGGTGTCATTGGTCACAACTCAGAGCGCGCTAGCGACGACGACGTACCTTGCTCCAAACGTGAGACGCATGCTTGTTCACCAATGTCAGAGCCGGATCCCCGAGAAGAAGCTCCGACACGATCAGCAATCTAATGTCTTCTTCACAATCAAGGGCCTTTTGGAGGACGTGACATCCATAACAATTGGTCGCAAGTTCGACCACTCGGCCTCTGTGCGAGTTTTTCCATCAGCACGTGAGAGGCAACGAAAAACGGGGGTGGAACAAACCTCATACAACCCACGATCTTACGCCGCTCTTCGACAGTCGCAGCAGCCTCTAGACATCTCTGGACAGCCCAGTTCCCAAATCTATGTGAGCCAAAGTCAGAAATGCCTGCACATCGTAATAAGTGATGATAATGAAGAGTACCGATGAGACATCATCTCAAAGCCGCGCGCGCATATGGCATCGATGATCTTATGCCGCTCTTCCAGGTCTGCAACCTTGAGCTTCTGCTGCAAAAAAATCGACGCCTGCTGATCCGAGGACTTGATGATACGCGCCACGAAAACATGATAAGGCGGAGACGAGGAGGGGTGAAGGAGCGATAAGAAATTGATGGGCTGAATGGATGACAGAACACATGAGTATTACTCGATATGTTGAAGATGGTCGTACCTCGTGGGAATGCGCTCCCGCGGTCCCTTGACGTGTAAACGCGTTTTGAGAAGGAGACAACCTCAAAGGGTCCTCGGCTGATATACCAACCGAAAAATCACTCATGGACTTTTCCTCTGCCCTGCGCCACTCTGGTAGCTGCTGCTGGTGACGCCAGGTGGTAGACGAGACACTGGGCAAGTCTGGTCTGCGGGGGAAAGCGCTGTCGTACAGAGGCTGAGTGCCAAGCGCTGGAGAGGTGTTCTCTAAATATTGATCAAAGAATGGAAAGCCACCCGAAGGCAGCGCACACGAAACCGTAGGCTCCATGAGACGCGACTGAGGGATATTAACAGCGGATAAAAAGTCGCGCGCCTTGAGGGGAGAGCCGGGGTCGAACAAGAGAGAGGACGGTGATACACTAGAAGGTACGGACGGTGTTTCGTACGGGGGAGTGACCTTCAGGTCAAACGAGGTCTTTGCAGGTGACAAGTCTGTCGGTGTTAAAAGTGCAGATGTCGTCGAACTCGGGGACACATCGGGAGAGCCCGACAAATTCACGGTCTCGCTATTCAAGGCGCGAGCGGGCTGTTGAGTACACGGCGCGGGGGAATTGAGGTTGAGCGCGCGCAAGAGCTGCTCGATGTGCTGTACGACCAATGGGGTGAGTATATGCGCCGAAAAAAGCGCGAAATCCAACGTACGTCGTCGTCGTACTCGGGACTCTGTCTTTTCCTGCCGTCTCCGATGGCACCGATGTCCCTTTTGCGAGGTGGGGCGACGAGTCCGACTGGACCAAAGACGTCTTCACTCCCAAAGACCGGATGGAAGCCTCGGAGACCCCTTTGGAGACGAAAGGCCGTTTTTTCTGTATCACGCGAAAACGGATCCATGGCGTTTGGCCAAGTGGAATCCAACTGCTGAGGCTGCGGGGCCCAGATCGAGGCAGCCGTTGTCCGCGATCGCGGAGGACTGTAATCATCGGCAAAGGGACGGAAAGAGTGCGCACTCGGGGTGGACTGCATGTTGGGTGGAAGGGAGAAAGGAGAGAATGGTACGTGGGGCAGAGAAAGAGGGAAATCGCGACCGACGAGTCTTTTATATGGATTTTCGAGTGCGCTGTCCGATGTGACGATCCCCAGCACAGACAGTCACATTCCTTTTTAGGGGAAGATTTGACCTAATTTGGAAGGCTTCTTTGCACCCTCCAACCCGCCGTGTCCATGGATGACAGGCCCTTGCGTTCGATGGGCTGCCGCCAGTTCGACTATCAGATATTCACCATCTTATCACAGACAATGCACGCCCTTTGGAGCGATCCCGCGTGACTTTGATGCATTCGCTGCGCCTCCAAGAAGAGGGCCGGGGCGATGTTGAATGCCAACCTCGACTCGTCACAAACATCACAAGTGGAGCCTAGGATCCGCGGTAGAGATCGAATGAGCCACGAAAGACGAGAAAACACCCACCGAGTGAGCCCGATATATAGTGTGCATGCCATCCTCGCGACCTCGAGAGAGACCAGCACGCAACAAGTGCTATTATCCCAACACCAAGAATTTTTTTTTCGTGCAGTGTTGCGATGGCGTTCATTCTGCATCAACGCCGTATAACACAGTATGAACCGGAAATGTCTCATGAAACGCAAAAGGGTATACCTAGGGTCCATGTACAGTAAGATGAAGATGACGCTATCGGTGGACGAACCTGAAAGTCTTGGCGAAGGATGCGGGGTTGTGGGCACTCGAAAGACAGGTTGGAGGAGACAGCATCTCGTCGTGAGACGGGGCGGGCCCGATACGCGCGGGAATCGTGACGAAAGAGGATTTGAGCTGGGGCCTAGCGGACGGCGATCAGCTGTCTGTACCTCTTCGCGTTTCATACTCACACAAGGGGGTGGCGTATAAAATGGTCGGAGTCACTTGGTGAGACTCCCACCGACCGGGACGCCAATCATATCATGAACTGGAGTACGTCAATACGGGTGTTGTGGAGAAGGGAGACGAGGGCACGCGCGGAAATGAACGAGCTATGTGATCCAGGGTACGCGAGACGAGTTCTGGCTATCTAATGGCACGCATTCCACGAAACGGATATTGACTCACAGAAGTGTTGAGACGCAGAGACCTTCACCAGGGCAGCCGGACCGGGGAATCCGTGCATCGATACAGCGAGCCTCAAAAGCAACGCCGATCCTGAGGCCGTCGAGTGCACCGGCGATAAGACTAAGCAGGCTCCGTCTCCGTGACAAAGCAGGTGCTTACGTCATCGGGGTGGACGAGATCTGGCCGATCTATTTGTCCAAACGGAGAAACCGGCGGGGCCGGGTGAATTCCACGGAGCAAAGAAGAGCGGAGATTTGAAACGGCGTTTATGATGGGACAGCCCGCGCTAGTTACGTTGTGTCCGTCGCCATCCAGGCGGGGGAGGAGTGGACGAGCGGTGATCTAGGTTCATCTTCGGGAGCGGCCCAGGATCTACCGTAACCCTCGCTCGGCGGTGATCATTTCGTATATCAAAGTTGCCACTCTAATACCCTTTCCCTCTCCCACTCACCATGTCCTCCCCCATATCCCGTCTCCCCGTCGAGATACTCGAAAAGATCGTCCTCGACACTCCCTCCGCCATCCTCCCGCTCCTCCTCACCTCAAAGCACTTCTACCTCTCCCTCGGCTACAGGTTCAACAGCCACCTCTACGCCCGCATATTTCGTCTCTCCTTCGATCACTCGGCACCCGCTCGCCGTCTCGGCGACATCAACGCCCCCGGCCTCTCCGTACAGCTCCGCGCCAACTATGACGCACTCAAGTGCATCCGCCGCGCCAACATCCGTGCACACAACGTCCTCCAGACCTTCTGGACCTCCTTTTCCATGCTGATGGAAAACGACGGCAAGAACCGCTGCCAGCTCGACGCAGCCGGCCTCCCTGACTTTGTCGACCGCTTCGTCCGCGAACGCCTCTACGAAAACTGCGTCGACGGGTGGCCAGCCGAGAACGAGATCAACGCCCTCGCAGTCTGGTTGCTCTGGCTCACCACAACCGAAGGTGCGTTTACGTGTCTCCCGTCTTCTTCCCATCCAACCTCTCCGCCAGATCGTCTCAGAGCCGAAACGCCCACACAACGTGCCCACATGACCAGACTCATATTGCCATATGTCCTCATGCCCGTCCGCGTAAGTCTGCCTCCACCACACGCTCGTTTTCTTACTTCACTGCGTTCTAGTATGCCGCATACCTCGCTCCACACGTCCACTACACCCTTCCCCTCCCACGCAACCTTCCTCACCTCCCCCACTCGTTCCTCACCGTACACGGTCCCTACCCACAGTACCGCAATGGCTTTTCGCGCATCATGCCCCTATACCACGTCAACAGCGTTCAACTAGCCGTTCCCATGGCCTCCGTGGCAGCAAAACTCATCTACTTTGCCCATCGCGAAGTCTTTCCCATCGGCGTTCCTCCCCATCTCCCGAGAACGCGCCACCACGCCATCCAGCTTGGCCTCACCATGGTCAGCCCCACCCAAGAAGACGTCCAGGAGCTCAACGAGCACAAAATCGCCAAGTTCGTCTCCCATACCACTTGGGAGTGGTGGTCCGAGATCAAGGACTACGACAAGCTCCGTCCAGCCGCCCTCTCCAAGCTCGCCCCGAGTGCCCGATGGGACGACGACTGGAATCGCCTCGCTGACTGCAACTCCGTCTTTACTCCCGTGTCCCTCAAACGCATGCACTACACGCCCGGTCTCCTCACCGGCCTTTGGCAGGGCCGGATGCTGGTGCGTAGCATCGACGCCGTACACCCTTTCTGCGTAATCTCACGGTTTGTATTTCCTAGCACCCTGACGATAGCCTCTACGCAAACATTCTTCAAACACCCCAAATGCCCACATCGTTCAGCGAGCAGTCCATGGGTCTCACCGCCGCACCCGTTTTCATGCGTCTTCGCGAATACCATTGCATGGATGTCGAACCAAACCTGCCTGCCACCCCAGGCGGCATCCAAAACGCATGGTTCCACAGCTCGGCGCGATTCCAGGAGGTTACGGTGCGTATCCCAGCTGTATGATGAGATGACGTTTGGCTGAGTGCACCACCATGTGCCATCTAGCACGGCCTTGCTATCACGTGTCAGGAGAGGACCTCGTTTTACGACGAGTACGTCGTTGGGGGGCCTGACTTACACGATGAGAGCAAGTGTCGTGGGTGCGAATACCGTGGAACGTCCGAGATGATCTTTCGAGAGGATGATGTGCGCTATCTTGGCGTGCTCGACGAGGTCTTGGCAGACGAGGGAATGGAGGACGTCGAGGACGACGAAGACGAAGGCGTGGACGACGACCCGAGTGATGTGGATGCGGAAATGGCATCGGGCGATCGGAACGAGCTCGTGATCACACGGAAATGCGATGGTATTCTCGATATCGTCCTCGTTGGCGAGGTGCGTTCTTCTCTTCTTTTTTTTTCCATCTCTTACGTGCTCGCCATAATCTCACCACCAGACGGACCTTCGGCACGGTCAGGCTTGGCATAACTACAAGTTCTATGGTCGCGTCCGCGAATGGGATGGACTCATCGCGCTTATTCGTGTTCCTGTGAGTTCTAGTTCTGTTCACGGGAAAGGGCGTCGTGTTCCCAAGCACATTCATATCTGACCTCGGCCCGTCTTAGAGCCACCCTGTAGGCGGCACAGCGCTTGGTGTTTGGATCTTCACTGGCTACGTTGTGGGTGGCCAAAACTTCGTCGGAAACTGGCGGACGACAACGCACCCCGGCGAGCCGGTGACGTTCGAATCTGCGTTTGCCATGTCCAAGCGTGAATGATATGCGCGCCAACCTCGCGGTACCTGCCAACCACACCTCACACATGATACGCTTTTTTGGATTGGGTTTGCATTTTTGCTCCATGGACGACGCCCCCCTTTCATCTTGTGTTCATACATAATACATACCCAAGCCGTGGTGATCACCACATCATTCATCACGCACAGTAGCATGTACACATCTACCGTAGATCTCCGTCCACTGGCATCTTTGTCTTTCATGCACTTTTTTTTTTCGTGTTGCATCTGGCTTATCATCGTGCCATCGCGTTCCACATATGCTTTTTTGGCAACATTTCCCATTGCTTCGTTTCCATCATCTCGTTTTTTCTTGCATGATATGTGTTACCCTTGCCCTAATTGTGTGTTACTGATGGACTCTTTTTTTTTTTTTGGTCTACCTCTTGTCGCATTCACGCTACCCTCTGCATACATACTTAATACGACTTTAGTCTAGGTTCCACGGATACACTTTGCCTTGGCTCTCGTCCAGAGTTGGCCACACTTCGAGTTCGCCGTCTCGCCGATCACCGCCCCCGCGCCCCTGGCATGTGACGCCAAAAGTTTATTATAGTTGGACAAGCGGCAATCCGTTCTCACTGAGGTCTCTTTCTAGAATGACAGCGGGGATCAATTTCGAGCGTGTCGCACAGCGCACACAGGACACGGGGTTCCGAGTCTTTTTCGACTTCTGACCTCGAATCATGATCATCGATGGGCGTGTTTTTCCACTGCAATGATCCTACCCGATGTCAACACGGACGCGACTCGGACTCGGGCATCGTCGGTCGTCAAGATTATACTGTTCGATCCGTATACGTTGACGTTGGTGGAGAACCAGACGATCAGCGTGAGTAGCGCGACGGGACGCGTGCTCGACGTGTCGCCCCAGTGCGTGCCAGACGGTCGAACCGATGATCAGGTGATCGACTTGAGTGCGTTGACCGTCTTGCCTGGCTTCGTCGATGCGCACGTTCACCGTGAGTCGCGTTCTCCTCCTTTTATTTTTCCGAGTAACCCCGTACACGATGGCCAGTTTTCCTCCACCCATACTCGGAGACGTCATGGGGAGACCAACCGACCAGGGAATCAATCACTCGCCGAACGTACCATCCGAGCGACGGTGCATGCAAAGCGGACGCTCTTGGCTGGGTTCACGACCGTGCGGTTGGTTGTCGTCCCTTTTTTTTTTTTTTTTTTTTTTGCGTTTTGCCCCACACTGCCCTCGCCACCTCCTTTCTGGCTCGCTTATCCGTATCGGTGTCACGGCTCTATGTTCACCCCTCTCTTTTTTGCCCCACCTCCCTTCCGAGTCACCCTTTCCCGCTTACACGCTCGCGTATGTAGTGACTTGGGAACAGAAGGCGCAGCCGACGCAGACGTCGCCCTCCGCAAATGTCTCTCCAGCACGCACGCTCACACGAACCCTCCTCTCATCCCCGGCCCGAGGTATTTTTGTGCTTCTCGAGCGATCGCACCCACCGGCAGCTACGGTACGTATCCACCCCCCATCCGAGTCTTCGGCCCTATCAACACTTGTCCCCGTGTTCCACTCCTATACGACACTCGTTCCCCCCTCACTCCCAATTCATATCCGTCCGTGGCTTCTTTTTCCCCACTGCTATGCTCGCCCCCCCCCCACTTTGTTCCCCTTTATTTCCACCTTATCATCGCAAAGTCCGCTGATGGGCTGAGTCGAAATCCGATTGTGGATATGGATATGGATAAGGCCTTGGATAACGCGCGTGATGCGCTGATCGGCTGCATTATGCAGGGCCCAAAGGCACTATCCATGTCAACAGAGAAGGCGTCGACGGGATCACAGGCGCCGAAGTGGCCGACGGACGTGACGACTGTGTCAAGACCGTCCGACGACAGATTGGTGCCGGCGCGGATTGGATCAAGGTACGTATCTGTGTGTGTGCGTGTATGCGTGTGTATGCTGGCGTTGACAAGCGGTCCATCGTTTATTCGTGGCGTGCACTTGTGTGTGCGCGCTATATATTCATCCACGGGGCTTCGTTCATTCGTGCGTGCACGATTGGGACTTCGTTTTGATACACGTTCCCTCCCTCGTTCGCTGGGGGGTGTCTGTTGAATGATAATGGTGGCGGTTCTGGATCATGGGCCGTGGGTTATGTCGCATATCGGGCTGAACAGATTTATGCAGGTCAGCGAATGATGGTTCCCCCCCCCCCTCCTTGGTGGCATCCTGTCGTCCTCGTTGTCGACGCCCCGTTGCTAGTGGGGGTCTAGGGCAACGTTCATTTCCGCTCGCATTTTTTTTTTTTTTCCCTGTCGGCTTCTCTCGGGATTGATGGCAAATTCATTTGCATGTAGATTACCGCGTTCGATCAAGGATGGGAGGCGTCTCCGCGGAGACGGGACGGGCGTCGATGAACACGTTTAATGAGGAGGAGTTGAGGGCGTTGGTGGAGAGCGCACACATGTATGGAGCCAAGGTGGCAGCGCATGCGACGAACGGGGAGACGATCGCAAAATTGTTGACGTTGGGCGTGGATTCGATCGAACATGGCTACGACACTTTTACGGACGCGGACACGGGTACGGCTACCGACACCGATCCCACCGACGACGCGCGATCCAACACTAAATGGGTGCCCACGCTCGCGGCGTACTACACCCTCTCCCAAGGATCGGGCGACGTGCTGTTGAAGCGTTCAAAGCGGCGCTCAGAAAAGGTATGGAGAATATCGCGTGCGGCGGGGACACGGGGGTATTCGTGCATGGTGCGAACGCGCTCGAGATGGTGTTGATGGTGCGTTTAGGCGCGGATTGGCGGAGGGTGTTGAGGTGGGGTACGCTTGGGGGGTGGGAGTGTGTGCGGTCGATGGGGTGGGAGGGGCGGCGGGGGGCGGCGAGGTTGGCACGGGCGGAGGCGGAAGGGGAGGTGGGAAATGCGAGGGACGGGGACGGGACGGGGACAATGAGGTCCCGTTTGGAGCGATTCGCCGGGGGTTTGCTGCGGATGTGATGGCGACGTGTGGGGATGTTGCGGGGGATTTCGAAGGCGCGGTGTCCGCGGAGTGTATCCGGTTTGTGAAGAAAGGGGGGCGGGTGTACAAGCGTGATGGGAGGGCGGTGGAGTAAGATTGGGTTGGTCGTGTTCGTTGCGTTGTGTCGAGATATGTGTGGTACCGAGTCTTGTGAGGGAAGGGAATGGCGATTGATCGGCGTCGCATGTTTGAAAGGGTGAACTAATATGCATCTATGCCGTGTCTTGTCAAAACTCTCATTGTTTTGTTTTTATTTTATTTTATTTTATTTTATATTCATTTGATGGAGTTACGTTTTAATCTTGAGTTTGATACTTGCTATTCACACCATCCCGTCGATGGCGCTGCCTGCTAGCTCAGGGTGGTCGCCCAAGTCCGTGATGAACATTTTACCTCGCCGAGTTGAACGACGATACTTGCCTAATGCGGTCGGGCGAGTAATATTGCGCGGGAACGAATTAGTCATCGACTGTACAGCCATTCTTTTTTTTTCCTTGAAGCCTTCGCGTCCTTTTTTTTTTTTTTCCTCATTGCTTTCACCATGAGGGTATACGCCAATCCACCTTGAACGCTACTTTTGCAACTCGGTTCCAAGTTCGGAGATCCTGAACCTCACTCCCACCATCACATCGATTAAACCCGATTCGCACGACGAAACCCCCCCACCAACAAGTCAGGGCCCTTTTGTTTTTCCTACACAATGGGCTCGTTACGTTCGTGGAATATGAAACCGGACCGCGTCGGCGCGCTGCTTGGTGTCGTTTTGATACTGAGCAGGTTCCATGGTGTCGGCGCGCGTCGATGATTATGTTGAGGTCTCTAATGAGTAGAGGTCGGTGGGTGTGTATGAGCTGCCGAACTCGTAGTTGTGGGACAGACATTTTTATTTTTATTTTATTTTTATTTTTTACAATTTTGTGTTTGGAATGTTGAATGTCAATATCAATGTGAAAGGGAACGAGAGACGTGGAGTTGAACCATCGAGTCGAATTTTGGTCGGGGACGCTTTTGAATCGGTGTGGATTAAGGTGGAGATGACGTTGCCCAAGGTTAGACGGGCACTCGAGCTCATCGTCAAACCAAAGCCGGCGAGTACACTTTTTTTTCACCTTCTCTCGTCCGACGGGGGGGATCCAAACTTACATTTCTTGTAAAAAAAAAAAAAAAACTTGGCAGTCGTTCGAAGTCCCGACGTCACCACCAGACCCACTGTACAAGTTTCCTCACGAATATAGTGCGTTTTGCCCCCCCCCCCCCTCCTTTTTTTTTTTCTTTGGGGGCGCGTCATGACTGGCGGACTGATGCTTTGGTTGAACAGGTTTTTATGCGGCGCTCGCTGGAACGCCAGGGTATACTCCTTGGGCTCGGGCGGTTGGGGTGAGCGAGCGTGGTGGGACGCAGACGTACAGAACACCCAAGGTATGTAGGATCCCTCTCTCGCGTGCGGTCGATGACGGCATTCACCACGCAGACGTCCTTGCATCATCTCACCCCGACCCCAAGCTTCCGTCGTCTGATGGCGACGCCGACCTCGGCCCGAAGCCAAAGTCGGCGCTACCTCCAAGTCCCATCCCCCACGCCATTGTCGGAATCCGATGTGAGCATTGGTAACCACGTACTCGCTCTTGTTTACAGACCTCGGCGGTTGCGCCTCCCCCCCCCTTGATGAAGGAGTTAGGGCCGTCGTTTCGAGCAACTTGGTCTCCTCGGACTCGCCTCGGACGCGTGAAAGAAGAGTTATATGTTTGTCAATCTCGTATGATGTTTGGATGAGAACGCTCAACTGTTTCCCCGGTAGATTTCTGGACGTGCAAGGGACATGGACGATCCAGATACCGATGGTCACGCACGCACTCGGACGCCATTGGCGGGTGTTTTTCTTCTTCTCTCTCTTCATGAAATCAACTTCCAACCCTGACGGGAACGTTGTGCACAGGTCGATTCCTTTTGTAGCACTCAACCTGGTTCTTTCGACGCGTGCGATGATTCTCCGCGATCAGATGGCACTGTTTACTTTGATGCCCTGGACACGTTCAGCGTTTCGCATTCATGTTCCATAATGGATGCTGACACCGAGGTAGACTGTTCTTACCCTGAGTTCGTCACCGCCTCGTGCTTTCATATCGTATGTCCATTATCAACAGGTCGCTGGAAATGGTCCGTCGGAGTGCATGTTGATATCCTTTTTCGTTGCTATTCATTTCGTTTTCGGTGACCTTGCCACCTGACCATGTCATCAATACAGTACATCTTTGCTTCCAAGACAGGCACCGGGCGAACACGGTCAGGACCGCGCAAGTGCAAGCTCAAAGTTCAATCTACCGTCCTTTCGGGTCGAGGGTCCATCCCCAGACGAGAGCGATAGCACACGCAGTCATGCCATGGCGCCTTCTCCGGTGCGTTTCTCATATAAGCAATCCTATTCGAATCCCGACCTCGACGGAGATGTGTCTCCGCTCTGTCATTCCCCGTTGGCGGAGAAGAGGTGCCGAGACCGAGCGAGGGAGAGGCGCGGGGTGATTCTAAACAGAATTGGTACGCGTGGAGGATCGCACGTTTGTTCCTCTGACGGAACGTTGCCTCATGGTCGGGCGCCATCCCTCGTTGGCGGTCGCATGAGCGATGCTGATTGGGCAAGTGGACGCTCGACAAGGAGGACACGGGTGGACGTTGACAAGGCAGAGAAGCAAACGGAGGATGATCCGGCCGACGTACCTCGGGAGGGAAGTCAACATCAACGTATCGCATCGGATACCGAGAACCGGGGATTCAGACAGTCTGGGTGTCCGAGTCGCCTAGGTGTTTGGGGTAAACTGGGTCGGGCTTGTCGGGAGAGGGTATGCAAGAATTTTTTTTCGTGGCGTGGTCGCGTTGTTGGTGGTGGTCCGGAATCAGAATCGGAACTAGGACCTGGGCCTGGTCCTGAACAGGGTGGTGTTGCTGGTGTTGCTGGTGTTAGTCGAACGGCTGCGCCACGGGTCGGCGCCACCGGGCCAGGAGCCAGGACGGCGGCGATGGAGAGGACGATTGATACGAGGATCATGCCGGAACTGGACCGTGGGAGGCGACTCTCAAAGTGGACGCGTCCTCGTCCGACGAGCGCGACTGCTCTGCTTACAGGACCGACGTCGACGTCGACACCAACGCAAAAGCGATCGTCTGGCCGTCTTGTCAAACGACGACCAAGGAGCGAATACGATGGCTGGCGGATCAAGGTGACGTAGATGTTTTTGCGCCTGACCCAACTGGGCGTCGTTGGGCGACACCACTCGAAAACTCAAACCCGAGGCGCTGGTAACTCGTCGATTCCATCGAGCCATGCCATGGTTCCATTCCTGTTCTCTTTTTTTTTCTTTCTTTCATTTTCCATTTCCATTTCCATCGTCGTATATCGTTGATTCAATGGTCGTTTTTCCTCCCAAGCTGTGCGCTTTATCGCATGAATGGTAATTGTATGTATCGAGGTTTAATCACCGAGACTTGTTGGCCTTTTTTTCATGTTACGCCCGAGTGGCGATGGATACCTACCTGTTTTGACTAAATCCAGCCTGAGCGTTTTAAAAAAAGTTTCATTGAAAAAAGCAGCGTGTTTGGTATTGACTGTACGTTAACGCGTGGGGTCGAGAATCCAAGAATTATCTGCGTCGTCGGATATAGATAAATCCCCCCCCCCAAACAACTGGCGCATTCCGAATACTAGAACTGCCTTTCCAACGGATCGATCACAGTACCCATCTAGAGAAAGTAATCAGTCAGCGCCAGACCACCGGAACCCAGTCACAAAAAGAAGAAGAAAAAAGGCCACCCCCGGGACCCCAGAGCCCAGTCAAACCATGCACGCACTTTTTTGACCACACGTGGCAACGTCCCTCGTTGGAACCCCACACGCGTGTTCCATTCGCTCCCCACCGGGACCTCCATCCGTCGCTCGAACTGGGCATGACTCGTATACGGATACGGCAACTCGCGCACGAGGTATTTCGCCGCTTTCTTGTCCCGTTTTTCAGAGATGATCAGGTGGGGTTTCGTATGGTCTGCGCGGGCGGTTGGGGTGATGCCCGGGACGGATTTGATCAGGTGAGGTTTGGGGGGTAGCTTTTTGGTGCCGGTGCCGCCCCAGGTGCCCTGTGGGACGTGAGATGTGAGATGATGACGCGGGGGGGGGGGAGACGTACCCAGCCTGGGAGGGTGGTGTCCACCTCGCGCGGCGCATCCGCATCTGTTTCTTGTCGTTTGGCTTCTTCAAAAGCCTAGTCGTTGCGTGTGAGTACTCTGGGATGAAGAGTGAGGGTTATCGTCGTACCTGTACCACGTTGTCGCCTGCAAAGGCGAGCGCGACTAGGTCGCGTTGTTGGAATGCCCGAACGCCCTTGCGAGTTCCTTCTGCTGCGCGTTCCTGTTCCTCGACTTCGCTCGGGACGTCCGAATTAGAATTATCATCGCCCTCGTCTTGCGCAGGGCCGGTTACACCAGCAGACGTCTCTATGACGCGTTCTTTCCCTTTGTTTTTCTTACCCGACGCGCTCGGCACGGGGGGTTCGGGAATCGTGAGTACGTTGTTCGTGTCGATTTCGAGCACCGCGTCGTCCCTTGCGCGTTCCCTTTCGTCCTCACGCTTCGCAGTCTGTTTTTTGAGCTTGTTTGAAGACTTGGTCAGCGCGTCAGCGGCCTTGTGCACGCGCACTTCGTTTCGCTTCCGAGAGGGTCCGGAAGACGATGGAGGTACAAGCCAAGGGTTGGGAATCGATGTGGGGGTAGGCGTAGGCGTGGATATGCTTGGGGTGAGCGTCGGTTCGGGGGCGGGTAGGTCCTGCAAAAGAAGGTCGGAGGATTGCAGGGTGACACTGGATGTATCCGAGGCCAAGGAACCTAGCGGTTTGAGAGCGCCAAGTATCGTTCCAGGTCGGAACGAAAGTCGTCCACCGGTGCGTTGTACCATGGTCGCGTCCTTTGCAGGGAGAACTGTGGGGGACTCGGTTCCGTCGTCGTCTTCTTCCCCGTCGATCCTGAATCTCATTTCCTTTTGAAGTTCCTCGGCTTGAGCGTCCGCTTCTCGAGACTGTCTCGCAGCGGCATCGCGCATGAACTTCATGCTGAACACGCTCTTGCTCTCAACGCCCGGGGGGAGATCGTCATCGTCCTCTACACGCAGCGCAGCCAGCTCATCGAAAGCGCCACGCTTGATCTCTGCTTCGTCCTGTTCCTCCTCGTCGCTCTCTGTGTCCTGGCTTCCTTCATCGTCGCTGTTTTCCCCACGTATCCGCCGCCGCAGCTTCTCACCGCGCTCGAGCATCTCACCGATGGCTTGCCGCTGATCCTGATCGAGCCCTTCGCGGCCTTTCATCCCCTTGGCCCACTTGCCCGTATTCTTATGTCGGAGCGTCGCGCGTTCCCTCGCGCGTTGCACTTCCGCCTTCAACTGCTCCTTGTCATTCTCCCCATCCCCATCCCCATCCCCATCCCCATCCCCATCCCCGTCCGCACCATCCAGCCGCTCACGCTGCTTCTTCCGTATCCGTCGGTACGTCTTGCTTTTTATCTTGGCGATCCGTTTCGCTTTTCTGTCCGCCCGAAACGCCAGCTCGCGCATCATTCGAAGTTCGGTGCGACGCGCGGCAACTTCTTCCACGCTGAGATGGGCCATTTTGAGTGCTTCTGTGTGCGCGATGTCTTCGTCACGTAGCTGTGCCGATTTGAGGAGCTTGTCGACGGCGGACTCAAACTCGTTGGAAGGCTAGACAGGCAAGGTTATGTGGGTGTGAATGTGACGATCAGGTCTTATGGCTTACTGTGAATTTGGCTGCGAGTTCGAGGTTGGAGACACGACTCGGTTTCTCGGCTTGCAGAGGAAAGCTGAGGTGTTCTGCCTAAGATGGGGGGTCAGATAGATGACCGTCTGCGGTTTCAATCCTGAATTGGTGTCAATGTACCTCTTTGATACGTTTCATTGTGGCCGACCATTTGTCCACCTCTTCTTTCGTTTGTTCGTATGCAGCTTCTCGGTCGAGACGTTCTTGTGCTCGCTGAGGGAGCGGCGCGGAGAGTGTTTTCGTTTTCAAGCTGGACGATGTGAGAGGTTTCGTCGTTTTCTTGAGGGCAGCGAGGGTAGCGGAGGAGGACGCGAGTGGAGCGAGAAGGTCGTCCAGCTTGAGAGTACTCGAGCCTTTACAGAGCTCAGTATATCAGACGCATAGCATCGATGTATATATGTACCTCGAACCCCAAACTCGCTTTCCTCCCCAGCTTCGGTGCGGTCAGTGACGCGTCGACGTTTTTTGGGACCGGGTTCCGCTACCTGATCTGGTTTGCGTTTGTGGGATGCGGCGGGGTCGAGGTTTGAGAGGAAGGTTTCGAGGTCGGCGAGCGCTTCGGGTGAGGGGTCCTCAGAGTCGGAAGCAGATATACGTACATCATCGTCACCCTCGTCGACTGCGCTGGCTCCGTCATCGTCATCCTCTTGCTCCTCGTCTGTGGCTTCATCCCCGACTTCGTCCCCACTCATACCTACATCTGCGTCTCCAGCCGCTGTCCACCCTTCTTCGTCCACCACCACCACAGTCTTTGTCTGTACGTCTTGCAGCTTCTTGTCGACCTTTGAAGGCGGGTCCTCGTCGTTCTCCACATCTGCACGTCCGTCGAAGACATCGAGGACATCAAAGAACTCGCCTACACTTTCCTCGTCCATCTCCTCATCCTCGTCTGCGTCGTCATTTTCCGGAACTGATCGAGAGTCCTCCGACTGGGCATCAGAGTCTTCGTTGAGATCAACCTCCTTCACGACATGTCGTTTCCTGTCCGAAGCCTTATTTCTGCGCATAGCTCCGGTTTGAGCACCCTAAACGAGACCGTCAACGGTGGACAAGGCGAGATAAAAGGTCGTATACGCACCCTGCGCTCGAACCCCGAACCTGCAAACGCGTCCCTATCGCCCTCCTCAAACGCATCCTCACTATCGATATCCTCGTCGTCCTCACTGTCCACTCGCCCGTCCCCGTCTCCGTCCTCGTCCTCATCATCTCGCATTAGCCTCGCACGTAGCTTCTCCATCGCTTCTTGACCCAACCCACTGAGGTCCATCTCATCGTCTGAGCCATATCGTCGTCCTTCGGTTTCGTGACGGTCCAGAGAGAGCGCCACTTTTGCGCGACGGACCTTGGATGGGGCATATTCGTACACGTCGTCGATGGCACGCGGCTTGCCTTTGCCTTGGGAGTGGGCTTTCCGGCGTGCTCTAACGGGGTGTTTTTTCGAGAACGAATGGACCTTGAACGGTCCTTTTGATGATTTGATGTCTCTGGCCATTGATGGGGGGCCGGAGTTGAAGCTTAAAATGTGGCCAACCTCACAACTGTTCAGGAAGAAAATGATGTGGCTCAGCAGATACTACATGATCGATTCCAGATATAGAAGGTAGTAGTTCCAGTGTACAGGATGCATAGTCGAATTGAAACGATACTCTACAGACGAAGAACTCCTAGGTCCCTGTCCTATACCCCTTCTGCACCACGGACATCCTCTGGATCCAATTCAAGAGGGTCGGCAGCCCTTAACGCTTCCTCCTCATCTCTCGATGTCCAGTGATGTGAAGCCGAGTTTAGGTTTCCAAAACTTCTCCGGGTATTCCAGGCGGCGGCAACATAATCAACCAGAGCACGGAGGAACTCTGAGCAGACATCCCAGATCTCACGCATGTGTACAATGGTGAACTTGGGCAACTGGTCGAAACCTCTCAGACGGAGTACGAAGCGGTTATAGACAGTACTGATGACGATAAATCCCATCAGGAGAATCATAGTTCTAGTTTGAACATTATAAGCAAAAAAGCAAGGCAGGATGGGGATCGAACATACGAGATGGTCAAGAAGACGAGCACTCCTCCGAAGAAACCACGTTCCCCAGTCGGACATGCATACTGTAAGGACGTTTAACCACAGGGATAGCCAGGGATTAGAGTGTCTCACATGTGTCCGCCATTCAAATTCGTAGTGGCAAGCCCTATCTTCTTCCGAGGGCCACTGACCGAGAAGTACAGGTTTCCCTATCACGATGATACATTAGCCAGACATGGATTCAAAAGACGGATATCGAACCTGCAGAATAAACAGACGTGTCACATATGAAGAGGATGGTTGAACTGCCTCGCTCGTCGCCCATTCCACACCGGGATCCTTGTGACTGGTGGAGCAACAAACCCCCGTCCTTTGTCTCCAGTGTCGTATTCACGAGTCTGATCAGTCAAACGTTCACTTCTAGTACACTGTGCAGCAGTATCCAGGACAGGCTTACCCAATGGCAAAATCCCCATGATTCCTTCTCACTAGCCCAGCAATGTCGACCTGGCTCTCGTCGAGCCCGGTGTTCCAAGGGTCGGTGTTGACTCCTCCACATATATTGAGGTATACCGTGCGTCCGCCATCAGTCTGAAATTGATAGTCTTTGCTGAAACACGCTAAGCGAGCGCAATGCGATGCTTCTGATGCTAGACACACCTGGCTTTGAGAGGGCTCAGATCATAGTAATTATTAGCACTGTCGTGAACCGTGCAGGGCTGCTCTGCGGCGAGGACTGTGCCAGACAGGAAAAGCAAAAGCCCGAGCCTCCACGAACACGGCATAATGACGGGACCAGCACGGTATGTAGTGGTGTGAGGGCAATTTGAGTCGAGAGTCGACCCCCCGGTGGGAGGTTTCCCACTCCTGCGTCACCGCCACAGCCGATTTACACCGCTTCGTCGACATAGACCAACAACTGCGTCCCCGACGATGGCCAGCGCATTACTACGACGGCAGGTTCTCCTACCAAAGCAGACTGTTTTTCGCTCTTTATCCACGTCACCAGCGCGATGGAAGCCTGAGGTCCAGTCAACAAACTCGAGCGGAGCGAGGAATCCCTTTGACACCCACACCGTCGAGGACTTGCACGGCATGTCTGCGACGGAGATACTGGCAGAGACTGGCACGCGCGCGGATGCAAAGCTAAGACATTTTACTGGTGCGTTTTTGTGACCTTTTCGCCTTTTTGTTGATGTGAATCCAGGCGCATATAGTCAACTTTGGGTGAGTGTTCACTGCGCTCTGGAGGATGGGTTGTTCAGACTGCACCACAGTCCTCAACACCCCGCTGCTCACGGTGTGCTCCGTATGATTTTGGAACTCAACGGAGAGGAGATTCTCCGGGCTGACCCTGTGCGTTCTCGTGAATGACGAACTATACACCCGTCTTATACTCAATTGCAGCATGTCGGTCTCCTTCACCGTGGGACGGAAAAACTCATCGAATACAAAACCTACACCCAAGCACTCCCTTACTTTGATCGCCTCGACTACGTCTCCATGAGTTCGTGTCGTTCACACTGATGACATTGCACAAATTTGATCGATTCTCTCCAGTGACCAACGAGCTCTCCTACACCCTGGCCGTAGAGAAACTTCTCAACATCGAGGTACCCGAACGTGCTAAGTGGATTCGGACCATGTTTGGTGAAATCACTCGCATTCTCAGTCGTACGTTGTGTCCTTCTGTCTTGAGTATTGGTGATGAGATATCTGCTTAGACTTGATGGCGGTCCTTTCACACGCTATGGATGTTGGTGCTCTCACACCTTTCCTTTGGGGTTTCGAGGAGCGTGAAAAACTCATGGAGTTCTACGAGCGTGTCTCCGGTGCTCGTCTTCACGCCGCTTATGTTCGTCCAGGTGGTGTCGCCTTTGACCTCCCCCATGGCCTCCTCGAAGACATTCACAAATGGGCAACTCAATTCAGTTCACGTGTGGACGAGATCGAGGAAGTCGTGACTGGTAACAGGGTGTGGAAAGAACGTACCATCGGTATCGGTGTCGTGACTGCCAAGGAGGCGCTGGATTACAGCTTTACCGGTGTCATGTTGCGCGGAAGCGGTATCCCTTGGGATCTCAGGAAGATACAACCGTACGACAAGTATGACGAGGTATGTTGATGGCACTGCATGCCAACTCGTGCTCTATTCTTACATTACTTGTTGCCCCGTTCTAGGTCGAGTTTGACGTTCCTGTAGGCAAGAACGGTGACTGCTACGACCGGTATCTTTGCAGAGTTCAAGAATTCCGTGAGAGTTTGCGCATCATTCACCAGGTGCGTGTCTCTACTGCTCCCGTCCACTTCAGTTGCTGAACAATCAACATGATATTGTAGTGCTTGAACAAAATGCCCACTGGTGTTTTCAAAGTGGACGACAACAAACTAGTTCCTCCTCCTCGTGCTTCCATGAAGGAGAGCATGGAGTCCCTCATCCACCACTTCAAAGTATGTTCCGTCTGTTCTTTCAATACCTGCCACTGACATACAGCTGCGATAGCTCTTCAGTGAAGGTTACTCTGTACCTCCAGGTGAGACCTACAGCGCTATCGAAGCACCCAAAGGCGAGATGGCAGTCTACCTCGTATCGTGCGTATCTTCCTTCTATCTTCCAGTCATGTGTAAGACTGAGACCGACACCTTGGACAACTCAGGGACGGCACAAACCGTCCCTACAGATGTAAAATCCGTGCCCCTGGGTTTGCCCACTTGGCAGGCGCGGACTTCATGATGAGACGTGAGTCGCGCTTGGTATCCCGTCATTGCAACCAGGGAAAGCTGACGAAATCTTCTTTTTCTTTTTCTCACAGACGTAAGCATACGTAGATAAACTCCCCGAATACCTGACTGATCGCCATCACTTTCTTTTTAGCACATGCTGGCAGACGCTGTGACCATCATTGGTACAATGGATCTCGTGTTTGGGTGAGTGTTGGTTTCTGACTGTCTGGCGATGTGCACTCATATGATGCCTCCAACTCCAGCGAGGTAGATCGGTAGAGCCGCATGTACATGTTTTGTTATTCAGATTTTTTTATCCCTGAATACACTGACACTCCATCAACATGTGTATCCCTTGACCTCGTCTCACTTTGACCTATCCGGCGATCGCGAACAACGGTGTTCAGCATGGGGTCTTGCAAGACAAAATATTTATCATTGAGGCATCTCTTGACGCCTTTGCTCTACAGCATGACTGCTCAGGTTGAACTAGAATCGCCCGCCAGCCCATCAAGGTCCCTTACCTCGTGCAAATCAGGTATCCCGTTCCCGCGACCTGGAGGACATTAAAAAAAGCATTCGACGATCGGGATGCTAGAGGTGTCTCGCAGCGAATCGCAGAAGCCTGGGACATCCCCTGCAAAAAGGTTACGAACCGCATCAACCATTTTATGGGGGACTTGCGACCTTTGCAACATCCTTTCTTCACGACAAAGGAAGAAAGCAAACCACGAAATTGCGTGCAATGACTTCAGGACTATGAATCAACATATGAAGGAACGAGAAGCGAAATGTCCATCACAATGAACGTGCAAGTACATGTACAGTGTCAACGAGTTATGGTGGCAACTATGGCGTGGGGCGAGACTGATCGAACGGTAAACGAAGTGAGAAAAGAAAAGGCTTTGGATTTCAGGCTGCTGACCGTGGTGGGATACAGGGGCACATACCGTCCGTAGAAACGCCTATACGTATCATTCCTTCGCCGAGCTCGATCGAGGAACTCTTTGAGCCGCTGCTGTTGATGCGGACGGTCAGCATCACTAAATGTCGTCGGTAGGGTCAGTGCAAAGGAGATATCCATCTCGTGCACGGCGCGACCGGCTACTCTCTAGACAGCGGTACACAATCAACGTTGAATCGACGTCCCTGGCAAGCTCCTTGCGCGTATACTCACCGATCTATCCCCTCTCGTAGTAATACGGTGATCACTAAGTATCGTGTCGGGGGCTTGCTTGCCAGTGACTGAGTCGAGAATGACGACACAACTGATTGGCAGGGCATGGGACTCTGAAAGATCTCACATCCGGTCACACCAAATGAGACAGACAAACATATTTTACACTTCAATGCGCGATCAGATAAGTTATATCACACCCGGACTTTCCTTTCTGCACTCCCATTCATTTCGGAACCTGACGAGGAAAATCCAAATGAAGGTCAATACATATGATCCACGCGTGATGGCGATTTACCGTTCGGCGCACGTCATTTAGAGTATCGCAATCTTGATTGAAGTACCGCATTCCTCTGCGTGACGTTCAAGGTCCGCATCTCCAGGTTGACGGTACGAAGAACAGGAGGGGCGATGGTCCGCGTTGGCCTGGCTAGTGATGAAGCACTCCAGATATACGGAAGGCGCGTTCGGAGGAAGTGGTCTTATGACGGTCTAGTGAACCGAAAGATATTGCCAAAGACCAGATAGGCACCGAGTAGTCAGCGTAAAAGTATGCAAGTCTCGCGGAATGCACATGGAGTAAAAGAGGCTATGCAATCTTATTAGCTCAGTAGTGATGAAATACGAGTCCGAGTCCTCGCCATACCTCCACAGGATGAATGGGCTTGTACGAAGCAACGACGAAAGGAATGTTAGGACGGAGAATCACAAAAGAACGAGGGTGCAATGTGTCGAGAGCAAGTGTACATGCTTGAACTCTCATACTGACGAGGACCCTCTTCGTATAACTGACCAGAGTCAGCTATGTCAAGCATAAGTGGATACGAGCAGAAAGCTAGGACGATGAACAAACCATTGAAACAGCCATGTGACAAAGTGAGAGCATTGTGCGGAAGTAACATCACCTTCGAGCCGAAGAATGGGGCCAAGAGTTAGATTACTCCTTGACACGGGCACTCCGGATAATCAACTGAGAGCCACTTGTGAATTCATAACTGTCGTGTCGTGACGTTAAATCTGGATATCCCACACGATCCAATATGTACTCAGTTAGGCTTGATGGTACCATCGATCATGTATATTACGCCATTTCCCCCCTACGACGACGTTAGTTTGCTAACCAAGATGCAGACAGACTCGTACCTCTTTCATCTCAATGATGTGTGCATCATCTTCGAGGGTCACCATTGACCAAGCGGGCGAGTTCTTCGCGCCAGAGACCGGCGTAAACATGACCGACTTGCCGTCCAGCAAGGTATTATACGTCACCGGGGCATCGGACAACGAGATGCGGAACTAAAATGGCATGAGTAAGTGCGGACATACTTCACATGCTAGGGCTCACAGGAATGATGTGTGCCGCAACCCAACGCTCGACGTTGTGCCTCGACTGCTGGTCGTATTGCTCCTCCGACATGCCAACTTCTGGCTCAGCAAAGGCAGGTCCTTGATGTCTATAATCGACATGCAGATCATTCGCAAGGTTGATGTTGCCGCGTGTGCGAACATGACGAGGAACATGCGTACGGTTTCCGCGTGAGAGCCATAACAGCCTCGTTCGTAGGGACGAGCAACGTCCACTGGTTGTCGATAACACTGAATTCCTTCGAGAACTCTGTCTCTCGCGCGTAAGAAAAGTAGATGCTTGCCGACGATTCAATGGTGAGCAGGTCCGCCAGGCTAGGTTTCGTGGTCGTCAACGGGGTGAACACCGAGTCCTGGAGAAAATCTTGTGTCATGGCTGATGGTGATAATATTTCCTGGTCCCCGAAGGACGCTGATACGAAGAACGGGAAGGCAAGAGCAAGAAGATGGGATGCTCGCATGGCTAGTGGTTATGTAACGACCCTGCTTGAGCGAGTTGAGCTGGTCAAGACTGCCTCGGTAATTGCCGAACCACCTGATCAACTTGAAGTTACTGAGGGGGTGGGAGAGACAAGCAGAATCGGTTGTTGTACCATGCCGTCGGGTGGGCGTCTCGCAACGTTGGTCGTGGACGGATGGTGGGTATGGCAGTGCATTCCCTTCTCCCGCTGGCCCATTCGTGTGTACTGATGCGGTTCATACATCGCGGTCGTGGGTGTTGCTTCGTCCATGTGGATGACGGAACATGGAACGTAAGGTGGCGCTGTCGTCGTTTGTCTTGGGACAGTGCGTACAGTGTCGAGTGGGTACGAATTGCTGTAGGCGACTTCATCAGTGTCCTATCTTCCATTGACTGAGCTCATCACGATCACTCTCTACCCAAGCGCTTGAAGATTTGGTTCTTCCTATGAGCAGCGTACCTATCGACGGCTCGCCTCATTAGACGATCTGGTCATCAGACTAGGTACGAATTGCTGTAGGCGACTTCGTCGGTGTTCTATTTTCCATTGCATTATTTGTTTCTTTCTACCTAGGCGCTGGGAGAGTTGATCTTCCCTCATAATGCGGATCGATGGGCAGCGTACTCGCGTCCAAGTCAATCGGCAAAATACTTGGTGGTATTATATCATCATTCCAATCTGCTTCATCTCGGCTTATTTTTGCGTAGTACAATGGGTTATTTAATACAAGTGAGATCCAGCTCTTCATATTAAGAGGTATCAAAAAGCCCGAATTGTACAACACGCATGATCAACTAACTCGCCCACTGCTGCTACGAGTCACTTCATGTCCACCGCTCGAAGTAACATAGAGATGCCGAACGTCAACTCATCCTCTACGCAACTCTCTCCCAACCACACCCGACTGACTAACTTGAACTCACGGTACTCCATCTTGTCGAACAGCCGGGGAGAGAGGGGGACGAACGCGTCTCTATACCAACCCCATGTACCGTCGTCTTCCAGTATCGTGCGCCAGAACCGGTCCATGTGTATGCCGGCCGCGAGCTTCACATCAGGTAGCCCATTGGATCTTGTGATCCAATGGGGCGAGGCACCTTCGTAGGCCGTCTGGAGGACAGGCGGTTTGGTGTAGCGTGATCCGGCTGGGTGTGTGTTACAGAGCATTTCGATGCGGTGGATATCTGGGTGGGAGACAGCGTCGTACGGACGCGTAGTGCACCGGAGGTAGAGTCTGCACTTGAACAGATGATGCGCGCTGTGATGAGATGCCATATCACCTCTCATCAGTCTGCCGACTCGGTAAGAATGAAGAATGAAAACACCGACATTTGTAGTCCATCCCAAATGGTCACGTCTGACTCCGACGAGCGGATATCGAGTTGGACGTCTTTAACACCAAGCTTGGGAGTTCGTGGAGATTGGAAGGTTGCTTGACCCTTAGCGGCGACGCACGCTCCTGGACTGAGACTAGCAGTAGAAAACCCACCGTCTCCCGAGCGTTTTTCATCTTTTTTAGCCAATGGTTCATCGACCAGGGGATCGGACACGCAATCCAGGATCATCAAGGGTGAATCTCGCTCAGAGGGAACGCCGCTATGGAGCCTATCAGCGTTCGCCAGAACGCTTTCCTTGACGGATCTATGTGACGAGTCTCGCAATGGAGCACTGGGTTTCCGTCCGCGCTTCGCCGCCTTGCTTTCCAGCGGAGCTTTCGAACCGGATGCTGGATCATGGGCCGCGCTTTCGGGAACATTGTGCGTCGATGAATCCTTCTTTTTCTTCTTTGTGGACTTTTGTTTTAAGCCGTCAGCTATCTCGTAGATGCGTCGACGAATGCCTTTGCTGCTCGAAGGGCGGATAGTGTCAATGGATGCGTACGATAAAGTTCTGCGCAGTGTGCAGGAGCCATCTGGGAGTGGTGTTTTCGGACGTAGTAACGTCTCGGGTGGTGGATGGTCCAACTCGGATGTGGTATATAGTGCATCGCACATTTTGTGAAGGATTCGTTCCGACCTAAGTGTCACGGACGTGCGGGGGCGATGGGAGTGTCTACAGCTGCTGAGGTCGAGCCCATCTCTGAGTCTGTCCAGGTTTTATGGATATTTTGTCCCATTGTGGGCCACAGCGGGCGGTGCTGGCACGCTATCATGTGGAGGGTGTTACGGTTGTTCAAGGACAATACATGTTGACAAGTCGCCATGTGGCAGTTCGCTCCCACACCGTATTAGTGCGTTGAACCACCTACTGTTTGTCCTACTCACGAACCTCGTCCACCTACTACCTTTCACCTCCCAGTCATCATATATTCACCAGCTTCACCTATAACACCATGAATACGACCAATCCAACTCAAAGCATGAATCTTATCGTGTACGCGTGTTCCTTACTTTCATATTCCGTTTGGAATGTGCTGAACGTAGTTCTAGGGCGAAGACATTCACTATCAAAGGTGCGGTTGCAACGGTAGACTTCCCGGTGTATCCGAGTTAGCTTTCTTTCAGACATTGAACTTCGCACTCAAATGCACCGCAAGCTCCCAGTTGCGAGGCAATACTACCTCGCGTTTTCCATAGGCAATGCCTCGCACTCGACGAACAGCGCAAAAGAGGCAAAGAATCGTACCTTATGGGATAAAGTTTTCTATTTGTGGGTACATGGCCCTTGCTTTACTCCAGAGAATTCATTTCGATATTTTTAGTGATGGGGACGATCGTTCCGTCCTCCTCGCAAAAGTTTACCAGAAGTCCCACATCGGAAAGGACAAACTGGTCGGAAGTCTCACTGATACCATCGGCGGCGTATTGGCAAAATTGAAGGATGGAGGTACGAACAGATCCTTCATGATATGTTCCACTGACGCGATCTCTTTGGTCATAGTGCTCGAAGAGACTCTTCGCAAGGATGCCCCAGATGGATCTGTTGTCTCTGGGATTACGATCAAGTTTGCGTTCGCCTCTGAGCCACGTAGGGACGCAAATGCAGACCAACGTCAAGCTACAGACGCCGTGACTAGGGCGACCGAAGTGGTTGGCACGCTGGGTCCCACGCCCGCAGTCGTCGGCCTTCTGAGTTCAGCAGTCGATGCTGGCACAAATGTTGTGACCGAGGTACAGACATTCGAGACTACGTGGGGTGTTCTGTTGCAGAGGATGGAACTGTTTAACAAGATTGTGACGGACATCGCACAGGTATTTAGTGCTCAGTGTCTCGACTGCAGCACAGTCTGAATGTGAAACAGATCCACCCGTATACGTCGCTGGCTTGGTCCGTTATATCAACTGCGAGCCAGGTCTGCCTGTTGCTCGGCATTCGTACTATTGCTGATCGCTGGCGATGTCTCACACAGGTGCTCGTGAATCAGAAAAATCGCGATGACCAGATCATTCGCTTAGCGGGCACGATGAGCGATGTCTTTGCGTTCGTTCACGATGCCGAACCTTTGAAGGCAATCCAGGCCCACATCAAGGCTATCACGCTTCTGATCCAGCAGGTGACGGAGTGTGGGTACTTCATTACCGAGTACACTAAGCAAAAGAGCTTTTGTCAGTCGTCGTCACCTTCATAATGCCCACCTCTGATCTCTATATGCAGGGATTCGGACGGCGAAATACACGATCTCTGATATCGATGCAAGAATCTCGGATTACGTCAACAGTTTGCAACAACTCAAGGCCGCATTCTTGGAGGGAGTTGCACTGCAGACAGGCGTCACCGTCCTTCGTATGATGAATGTGGTGGAGCATACCGGTAGGTCTGACGTGTTAAGATTGCGGTCAAATATTCATGGATCTGGAACGCAGCGGAATCGGTCGACCTGAATGACATGCCATATGCGTTCGGCGCTAGGTACGCGCAGGAGAAGGGATGCCTGACAGGCACGCGCGAGTCGTTCATCAAAGATCTCTGCGAGATTCTCAACAATCCCGACGAAGATGCCCCACGAGTGTGTCTTCTCACCGGGGTCGCTGGATCGGGCAAGTCTGCGGTGGCTCACTCGATCGCTCGACTGTACGACGGGCAAAAGCGACTGGGCTCGTCGTATTGCTTCGCCAGTACTGATGTTGCAAGGCGGAATCCGCAAAATCTTTTCAGCACTATCGCACGTGACCTCTCCGATCACGATCCGCAGTACAAGTCCGCCCTCTGGAGGATCGTGAAGGACAATCGAGCGCTTCGCACATCGACATCGCCGTTTGAGCAAGTGGAGAGGCTCATTATCGAACCTAGCAAAGACCTCCATTTTATTGGTCCGCTAGTGATTGTCATCGACGCCCTTGACGAAAGCGGTAATCAAGCCGGCCGCCGACACCTTCTACGAGCCATCTCCAAACAAATCGCCGAAAGCGCCCTTCCAAGGAACCTTCGCTTCCTCATCACCAGTCGTCCGGAGAGCGACATCCTCGCCGCGTTGCCAGCTGACTCGCACTTTGTCCATAAAAAAATGGGTGACATTGACGAGCAGATCGTCGACGGAGATATCCAGAAATTTATTCACCATTCTCTTCATCAGTATACCAAACTTGAATCTTCTTGGCCTAACCAGGAGTGGTGTCGACTGCTCGTCCATCATTCCCAGCATCTCTTCCAGTGGGCATCCACTGCGTGCAACTTCATCGAAGGGTTCGGTAGTATTGGACTTAACCCATGCAAGCGGTTCATGATAGTCCTTCAAAGCAATACTTTGGATGAGCTATATTGGACGATACTAGGCCAGCTGTTTACCTTGGATGATTCTCGACAATTGTTTCGAGAGGTAATGGCAGTCGTGCTTGCACTCAAGGAGCCATTATCTCTCACTTCTCTCACTGCTCTCTTCGATAAGGACCTGATCATTGAAGATATCATCAAGCCCATGGGGTCTTTGCTCGACGGGGTGCTCGATGAAGAGAAGCCAATCCGACCACTTCATACCTCGTTCCGTGACTTTTTACTGGACGAAGCTCGTGGTTCAATCTTCTATGTCGACATCCGACCCGAGCATTCGCTCTCGCTTGGCCGTGCATTGCTTGCATGCATGCGAAACATGCTCAAGTTCAACATCTGTGACCTCAAAGACTCTCGAGAGCGTAATGCTGCCATCCCCGATCTACCGAATCGGGTAAACAAGGTCATTCCCCCCCACCTGGTGTACTCATGCCAATACTGGATGGATCACCTCCAACATACCAGATATACTCTAGACTTGTTGAATGAGGTTACACTCTTCTTCAATGACTTCTTCCCCTACTGGCTTGAAGCCATCAGCCTTTTGTCCCTTTCCTCTCCACTGTCATTCATCCTATCTGCCCTAGAGACCTGCACCATCTTGAAGAAATGGGCCAAGGTAAGATGAACCATGGTGTAGGTTGTCAATACTGAAGATATTTGTAGGGTGAAGAGATTGCCACTCTGGCATCAGAGGCATTCCAATTCATCCAAGTGTTTGCTCCTGTCCTGAAAGAAAGCACCCCCCACCTCTATCTTTCAGCCATGCCCCAGACTCCTTCCAGCTCTCCACTCTTCAAACTCTGGGTTGGCCACCTTCAAAAGCATGTCTCAGTCACTTCAGCACATCCAGCCAGTTGGCCAGCAGAGGTTCATACTATGCAAGGGCACACATCTTATGTCATGTGTGTTGCTTATTCACCTGATGGCTCTCATGTTGTCTCTGGCTCAGGTGACAACACCATTAGGATCTGGAATGCAACCACTGGTCAATTGGTGGTAGGTCCATTCCAGGGACACACACATGTTGTTATCTCAGTTGCTTATTCACCTGATGGCTCTCATGTTGTCTCTGGCTCTTGGGACAACACCATCATGGTTTGGAATGCAACTACTGGTCAGTTGGTGGCAGGTCCATTTCAGGGGCACACATTTCATGTCACCTCTACTGCCTTTTCACCTGATGGCTGTCACATTGTCTCTGGCTCTTGGGACAATACCATTAGAGTTTGGAATGCAACCACTGGTCAGTTGGTTGCAGGTCCATTCCAGGGGCACACAGATCATGTCACCTCTGTTGCATATTCACCTAATGGCTTTCATGTTGTCTCGGGCTCTTGGGACTCAACTGTTAGGATTTGGAATGCAACCACTGGCCAGTTGGTGGTAGGTCCATTCCAGGGCCACATGGATATAGTCACCTCTGTGGTTTATTCCCCTGATGGCTCTCATGTTGTCTCTGGCTCTGATGACATGACCATTAGAGTTTGGAATGCAACAACTGGTCAGTTGGTGGCAGGCCCATTACATGGGCACACAGCTTGGGTCACATCTGTTGCCTATTCACCTGATGGCTTTTATGTTGTCTCTGGCTCTTATGACATGACCATTAGAGTTTGGAATGCAGCCACTGGTCAATTGGTGGCAGGTCCATTTCAGGGGCACACAGAGAATGTCACCTCTGTTGCATATTCACCAGATGGTTTTCATATTGTCTCTGGTTCTGATGATAGGACCATTAGGATTTGGAGTGTGACCACTGGTCAGTTGGTGGTAGGTTCAACTCAGGGGCACACAGATTATGTTACCTCTGTTGCCTATTCACCTGATGGCTTTTTTATTGCCTCTGGCTCTTTTGATATGTCCATTAGAGCTTGGAATGCAACCACTGGCCAATTGGTGGCAGATCCATTCAAGGGGCACACACATTATGTGACCTCTGTTGCTTATTCACCTGATGGCTCTTGTATTGTCTCTGGCTCAAGGGACAACACCATCAGAGTTTGGAATGCAAACACTGGTCAGTTGGTGGCAGGTCCATTTCAGGGCCACACAAATATAGTCACCTCTGTTGCTTATTCACCTGATAGCTGTTATGTTGTCTCTGGCTCTTTTGACATGACCATCAGAATTTGGAATGCAACTACTGGTCAGTTGGTGGCAGGTCCATTCCAGGGGCACACAGAGAATGTCACCTCTGTTGCTTATTCACCTAATGGCTCTCATATTGTCTCTGGCTCAAGGGACAAGACCATCAGGGTTTGGAATGCAAACACTGGTCAGTTGGTGGCAGGTCCATTTCAGGGACACACATATTGGATCAATTCTGTTGCTTATTCACCTAATGGTTCTTATGTTGTCTCTGGCTCTTCTGATATGACCATTAGAGTTTGGAATGCAGCCACTGGTCAGCTGGTGGCAGGCCCATTCCAGGGCCACACAGCTTGGGTCACATCTGTTGCTTATGCACCTGATGGTTTTCATGTTGCCTCTGGCTCTTATGATATGACCATTAGAGTTTGGAATACAACCACTGGCCAGTTGGTGGCTGGTCCATTCCAGGGGCACACAACTTATGTCAGGTCTATTGCCTATTCACCTGATGGCAGCCACATTGTCTCTGCTTCTAGTGATAACTCTATCAAAGTGTGCAGGGTACAAGAACTTGTTTCCTTTGGTGATTTACATGTGGACAATGGTTGGATTCAATCTTCTAATGGTGCTTATTTTGGCTGGATTGCCCCTTGGAATAGACATGCCTTTTGTCTTTATCCTCATTCCCTAGTGATAGCTTCTGATAGAATTTATCAAGTTGACAGTGATTTACCTTTATTTGGACAGTCTTGGATTTCTTGTTGGATCTGATTTCTTTGTTTCTTTGATATTTTCCCCACTTCTACTATGTTTTTCAATCTTTGTTTTTTTCTTCTTCTTGGAATAATTACAGAGGCAACATGAACAATAAAGTTTGTGCTTTTGTGGAGTATATGCATCTTTAATCAATAAGTACAGTGACAAGTCAAGTGGATCCTGACTGTCAAGAAAAGTGATAATCTTCATTGCATGCTAGGAAATTGACTTCAACCATAACAATTAGTAATGTATAAAAGTTGTCCACTGAACCACTAGTATGGAGAAATTAAATCTAATGGACTAAAATATCCTAAAGCTTAGAACAAAAATGGTGTATGTCAATGCATTCAAGGGTATGGATTTCTTTCAGCTCCATCTGAAATCAACCATACCCTAGAGCCATGAGACAACAGGGATTCAAAGAACCTGGGGTCAATGATTAGATGGGGTAGAAGGAATGAACATGTTGTGAGTACCAAAGGAACAACATGTCTTCTGTTGGTAATGCCGAATCTTTAAACAGAGTGTGGGTTCCTTTAAGTGTGGTGAAACCTGGATGAAAAACTGTCAAGGTTAACATTTGGGTAGAGTCGAACATAAAGGCCCGCGCCGGCTCATTAACCAAGCTCTCTCATCCTCTACCCCCATCAAAAGTTTCGTAACCTATCAACTAGTCCATTCGAACTTGTTAGGAGTGAAGATGATGACATCCAAGTTTACTGTACACAATCGCGTGAGGCTAGTTTGAGTCCCGGGCCTTCAGTTCAAACTCAGTAAGTCTCCCTTCCACTCGTGCTAGCGGGGAATGAAAATTTGTTTGCCATCGATGCCTTCAACTTCCACCTGTCCATTTCGGCGAGGTTCAACGAACTCCCTAAAGTTGAACGCACTCCGCAACGCGCAAATGTAAATTCAAGGTCTTTCATTGCCCCAATGTGATGAATGGCCTTGTATTCGCATTGGCGTCCCTTGCCAGATTTTTGCAGATTCTCGGTGCGCACTACTGATGATTTTTTAAAAATACTTTAGGGTAATCCTGTGTTCAGTCGAGGCAAACGCGGTCCACAGCAGGACACGACTTGCTCTCTGATCAGTGGGAAAGGAAAGTCATCTGTTCCGGGATCCTTTGTGTGGCTTGGAGGTTATGTATCTCCAGTTTCCATGTTACGCCAACGGGCGGTTTCGGTCACGCTTTACTCTGGGCTAATACCCCCGAAATCTAAAACTCCTTCGTGCATCGGTGTTGCATGTGGTTGACAAGCACCCACTACTTTTCGTAGGTTCGACCGTGGGTGGGTTCTGCCGTAACCATGTGAGCGCCTTGCTCATTGCTCTAAATCCACAGGAATTGGCGTTCATGGTGACAAAGTGCACTAGTCCATATTGCGTCCTTGCTTATCCCCATGATCTGATGGTGCTCATCCCAGCTGGAACGATGCCCATGGTGGGTGAGAGAGACAGGCTGAATCGGTTGTTGTACGATGCCTGGGTGGGTACCCGGCAACGGTTGTAGGCGGATGACGGGTACGCCAGCGGAACACCTCGCAAGTTAAACATTATATCTCCCGCTGTCTCCCGTCTCCCGTTCTCTTTCTCCCACTGGCCTATCTTCATGCGTACTGACGCGATTCATACGTCGTGCATCATGGTCGTGCTTGTTGCTTTGTCCATGTAGACAATGGAACATGGAACGTATGGTGGCGCTGTCCTCGTTTGCTTGGGAACAGCACATAGTGTCGAGCGGGTGCGAATTGCTGTAGGCGACTTCATCGGCGTTCTATCTTCCATTCATTGGGCTCATCAGGGTTACTCTTTACCCAGGTGCTAGAAACCTTGATACCCACGTCCAAGTCGATCGACAAAACAGTAGGTAGTAATACACATGCGTCCCTCGGTGCCTGTCACTATTACCATCTCCATCTTTCTTTATTTTTGCTCAGTACTGCAATGAATTCTTCGGCATGACGACACAGTGAGATCTAGCTCTTGATGCTAAGAGGTATAGAAAAAGCCTAAATTGTACAACAAGTATTATCGACTAACCGCCGCACTGCTGCTAAGGTACGAGTCACTTCCTGTCCACCTCTAGAAACAAGATCCCGAACGTCAACCCATCCCCAATGCAACTCTCCCTCAACCACACCCAACTGACTAACTTGAGCTCGTGGTACTCCATCTTGTCGAACAGCCAGGGAGAGAGGGACGAACGCGTCCCTATACCAGCCCCATGCACCGTCGTCGTCCATTATTGTGCGCCAGAATCGGGTTATGTGTATGCCGGCCGTGAATTCACATTGAGTAGCCTACTGGAGCTTGTAATTAAACCAGGTGAGGCATATTCGTAGGCGGTCTGGCGTAATGCGATCCGGTAGGGTGCATGTTACAGTGCATTTTGATGCGGCGGATATGCGTGAGGGAGACAGCGTCATACGGCTGCGCAGTGCATTACAGGTGATGCGCGCTGTGATGGAATGGCATAACACCTCTCGTCAGCCGGCCAGCTCGGCAAGAATGAAGAATGAACACACCGACACTTGTACTTAGTCTATTCCGAATGGTCACGTCCGATTCGGACGACCGGGTATTGCGTTGGACGTTATTGATGCCATTCCCAACGTTGTTCATCTTCTTTAGCCAGTGATTTATCGACCACATCCGCACCTCTGACGGATGAACGTCAGTTCGTGGTATCGAATCGACCTGAACAACTTTAACGATGGTGCTGACGCCGCACAGCAGTATTTCATGATAGAGAACGCGGCAAGGTTGAAAACTACCCACGTGCCATATACACTGGGTGATCTCGAGAGTTCTAGGTTTTGCAGTGAATCCATTGTGTACGATCATGGTACCGGTCCGATGGCTACTTATACTCAGGGCTTAACACTGGAAGCCCGCGGTGATTTCTGATCAGACATACCATTATCAGATCAAATTTGCTAGTATCTCGACTCACCTGTAAGTAATCTTGGCACGAATGGCTCGAAATACATCGACGAGCACATGGATGGTGTTTGTGCAAGTTTCGGTTCAATTTACACAACTGCCACGGTGTGTGTGTTTTTTTTTTGTTCAGAGACATCCGAAACCCGACGATGGTACATATGCTACGTGTGTTCCCTTCCCGGGTGGGGCAGCGACACACATCAGCGCTCGTCCGATCAATGTCCTCCAAAGCCTACGTCGTCCCCCTCGATCCAACAAATCCCAGCCAGAACGCTGCTTCAAATGCCAACCCTGCTACCTTGTGGGGGACCCTCCCGCCAGCAAAGAAACCTGCAAAAGTAGGCACGTCCCACCTCTTTTATGGTGCAACCGGCGGAACCGATGTCACCGCACTCGTGTCCCTTGGCGACGCCTTCGAGGCCAAAAAGGGCGATGCACGTCGTGAGATCGTCCGAAAGGCTGTCGGGAGCGGTGTGAAAAGCATCAAAGCTCTCGGAGAAGGCGTCTCCGAAGCGATCATCGACGCATCTACTGATCCCCATGCGGCAGGTGAGATCCTTGATGCGTCGTACATCGCCTTCATCTCATACCAAACAGCTGTCGCTGCCCATTTGGCGCTGTATGACTTCACTCTGAAGACGTCCCCACCGTCTCCGTTTGATCCCCGCAAGAAGGAAGCTGCTCCGGAGAAAGCCAAGCTCTTACCCATTGCCACATCAGCAGACTGGGACCGTGGTGTAATCTATGCCAATGCTCAGAACTTGGCTCGCACTGTAAGCAGACAACTCCCAGTATCTTCATCCGACTCATGTGGTCTTTCTCAGCTTATGGAGTTGCCCGCAAACATCTTGACACCCACGGTAAGTATAGGCATCGTTATCCGAAGCACGTTGTAATAATTTGCTCAGGCCTTCACCGAACGGGCTCAACAAGCGTTTGAGGGCCTCGCAAATGTGGAGGTCATCGCCCATGACGAAGGTATGAATGATGCACATTAATTGATGCCAAATTAACGTTTCGCTAGCTTGGGCTGCTGAAAAGGGAATGGTATGTTTCACCAGCCAGGCCCTCAATGTATGACTTTGTTCATGCCGCGTGTAGCGAACGTTCCTTTCCGTGACCAAGGGTACCAATGAACCTGCCAAGTTCCTTGAAATGTACACGTTCCTCTGGTGACTCATAGATCCTCTTCTGACCTTTTATAGACACTACAATGGGGCTCCTAATGCCAACGACAAGCCGCTCGCCCTCGTTGGCAAAGGTATCACATTCGATTCTGGAGGAATCAGCCTCAAGCCTGGCCCAGTACGTCGTTATATCCATTAAATGGCCAAGCTTGACGCATAGTCACTTAGGGCATGAAAGATATGCGGGCCGACATGGGTAAGATCTCCAAGAAATGCTGAAAGCGAAACCTAAAATTCCACAATAGGTGGTGCCGCTGCCATCCTTGCATCCACGTTGGCGATCGCTCAACTCAAGCTGCCGTATGTTTTTCTGGTGCAAGTTATTCCATCAGGCTTGGTTAAATGTTTTTTTTTTTTGCTAGGATCAACGTGGTTGCGCTTGCCCCTCTTTGCGAAAACTTGCCAGGTCCGAGCGCGAATAAGCCAGGCGATATGTTAGTTGTGTTTCGTTTGGGGAAGTATCATCGATTGACTTGCTGCATGCTGTGCTTTAGAGTCTACGCAATGAACGGTAAAACCGTCGAGATCGATAACACTGATGCCGAAGGCAGATTGATCCTCGCGGGTGAGACTCGTTAATGATTGAGCAATTCGGTGACACCTCATCCATTCATCTAAGATGCACTTTACTATGCATCAACGCAGTTCAACCCACACACTGTCATCGATGTCGCAACGTTGACCGGGTAGGTTCATGTTTTGTGTTTGGGCTGTATGAAAAGACAGCCATTCCACAGAGCAATGCAGGTTGCAGTTGGCGAACTTTACACCGGTGTATTCTCCGTGCGTAACCAAATTGACAACGTTTCCTAGGTAACGTGATTAACCGCTATCGGGTGCCACCAGACTTCGGATGAACTTTGGCAAAAACTCCATGCTGCTGGTGAATCAGAGTACGATCGCGTCTGGCGTATGCCCCTAGATGAGGACTACGGCCCACAAATCTATTCCTCTAATGCTGATCTTTGCAACGTGCGTCGCCATCATGCATACCACTCTCGGTTGTCTCGTCCATCTAACAAGCTTTTTCAAGTTGGGTGGCAAGGCTGGCGGATCGTGCACGGCTGCGCTCTTCCTCAAAGCATTCGTTGACGGAATCGAGCCGAGGGAGGGTGAAGACCAGCCTGCTGTGCAATGGGCACATCTCGATATCGCAGGCGCGATGGAGGTAGGTGGCGCGTCGAGATCGACGTTTATTTTTAGATCAAAGTGCTCACATGTAAACGCATGGATAGTACACACGACCTCTCCCATATCAAGAAAAGGGCATGACGGGTCGTCCTGTTCGGTAAGCCTTTTTGATTTCCCTGTTCATGCTCATTTTACAGGGGTGTGTGTGAGGGATGCGCTGATGGTGTTGTTCACTTCTAGGGCTTTGATCGAGTATGCGAGGCGTTTGTCGGGGCAAGCGTGAAGACAGCAATTAGATAACGATCTATGGATGTCGATTCGATTGACAATGTGATCTAATATCGGACAGCCGGTCACTAGTTGGATGACGCTGGCCAGTGGCACAGCAACTCGGGCACAGTGTATTAACCAACGAGGGACATGCTCTTGGGTGTCGATCCGACATCGTGGTCTGGACTACGCTACGACAGATATCGAAAGTAGGTTCACGAGTCAGCTGGGAATGCTGCAAGAATAGCCAGCCTGGACCGTGGGAGGATGCCCAGGCTCTGTTATCAATGGCGTGCCATCGGAGATTATGCATATGCAATGCGTGCCCATTGCAGGGTGGCTGTACAGGAGAGGATAAGATGAGAGGGTCTGAGGGAAACAATGGGTGCGGGGCGGGTGTGTTGACGCTCTGAGCCATTCGTGGCCGCTCTGAGGTTCAGGAGTTGTAAGGCAAGGACGAAGTTCGAATGCCTGGGTGGTGATATATCAGGTTTTTGGCAGGCACCATACCTCATGACTGGATTTTTTTTTTTTTTGTCCAGTCTTCCATGCAAAGAGGGGTGGGATGTGAGATCTTGAGATCTTGAGATTCCACCCGCAAAAATTATCGTACCCCATGACAGACCAACTACCCGGCCTACTCGTTTCGCTATGGGTTCTGGTGGAATGGCCCGGTCTGGTTCTGGGGATGTATCTGGTACATCATCTTTGGCCGCTGAGATGTGCTGATTGTTTCCTTCAGCTCTTTTCGTCGATCACATCCGCACCGTCAATGACCACTTCGAAGCTATCATATCTACATTTTTCCCTATGATGGGTCCTGGCCTGAGAACTTGTGAGAAGTTTGTTCAGGCCCGAGCCCAGTCAAGCCAGGCCTGCAAACATCACTAATGTCCAAGGTCGATTTAGATAAGATGGTATCAGCAGGAACTTACAGGTGACTTTTCACTGTACCCTAATCTTCATAACGGTCCAAATTGTACGTGCCTCAGAGTTCACAATCAGGAAATGGCCGAACGAGTCCCATGATGACCGCAGATCCTGACCCCTCAGCTACTGGCAGCGAGTAGGTGTGCAAAGTACTATTTAAAACGCTTAGTGTCCACTAATTTACAACCTTTGAATGCGACCATCGGCCATGTCAAATGAACAGAAACCGAGAATGCTCGAGAAGAACAGTCTTGAGCGCTGCCCGATACTCGATATTGCAGTCTATCAGCGGCAAGACGCCTCTCGTGTCGATCCGCCTGCAAGCTAGGTCCACACCGGATTCTACTCGCCCCTGAGCGATTCGCATAAAGATGCAAAAGTGACTCTTGCTCAGTAAAAGACAACCCATGCCGGGACTACCGGCGCCGGACGATCCGTCGAATTTAAAATCTACCACGCCGACCGCATAATGGTGTTTCAGATCGAGTTCAGCTTGGGAATTACGTATAAATCGGCCTTTAATCATCAAGTTCCGTCTTAGGCTGGGATCCACCGGCCGAAGTACGTAGTGACGATCTAAAGGGATAACGTGCACTTGTATGACAAGTAGCTTGAGCTGGACGCCACGCTTTTGGATGGCGTAATCGTGGAAACAGTAAGGCCTGTCAACAACTGTTTGGTAGGATGCTGGTGAGGAAGGTAAGGCCAGGGAATGTCGGGAACATGGCCCAGCCCAAGCAAAGAAGCTTGGATCACCGGAGCGCTGTGCAATGGCTTCGAGTAGTCTCTGGAAAGCCGTTTCTCCCTCACCGTATGCAATTGGCATCATAATGTCAAAGATTCCAAGAAGGGAATAAGCGATGTCTTCGACACGAGTGGTTTTTCGTTTCGATGCCCATTTCATCTTCGTCGCCACCATGAGATGTGGTGACCTGGAATTGAAATTTTGAATGTTGGTGGGATGAATGTGGGTGACTTTATTGATGGAGTAAAGCATAAAGTCGCTGAGTTTGTCGTTTGGATACGGAAAGTCATGGTCTCGCACATCCTCCGAGTCCGTCTTCGGACAGACGGGACGCCAGTCCTTGCCGTACATTCTGAGTCTTTGTGGCGCTAGAAGTTCCTGTAACGTCCACCCCCTCGTAAACCAGGGTTCCTGAGAGAAGTCCTTGATGGAGGAAGACTTGGCCAGATACACGATGCACACGAATGCATCCCTATACCACCGATACATCGACCGGATCGCCTCCTCGAGTTCAGAACTGCTCTCCTTGTTGATACAACACGTATCTGACCACACGTACTCGCAGCCATATTCTTCTGCCTTTTCGCAAAACCGCTGGAGTTTCTCATATCCCAAGCCCTCCGGAGTAGGCCGTCGGCCATGCACCTTGCTGGACATGTCCCTGAACTCTGGCTCTCCTTCACCCCAGCGATGTGAGAATATAGCGTATTTGAGGAGCCGCTTGATGTCGTCCTACTCACGACCTCGATCAGGATTCCGAGCGCGTCAATGCGAAACACATCAAATGACCTTGCAGTTTTTCCTCAACTGTATATCGCACTCCATCGTATGCCTCGTCTTCTTCAAGTCGATGGTTATAGTATCGACGAGAGGCCGGAAAATCTTCCAGAGCTCCCCTCGGCTGTAGAGTCTCATATCGCTGATACGGACGAGGTATTGCGGTAAGTCATTGTAGACACATTCGTCATAATATTCGAGGTGCAGTTCGCGCAGTGATCTGGATAAGTGATTATCGGTAACCTCTGATCCAGTGACTTCGGGATCGAAAGACGACTCCTCGGATAGGAAATGCGGCTGAGGTGATAATGACCGTCCGTTAAGCAGCCTGTGATTCATACTGGGTGCGTAGTAGTGATCTGCGCCAGGGCAGTCCTGATGGTGCCGCGTGATAACTTACAGCCATTTGGAGCTTGATCGCCTAGAGTACCGGACCGTTTTTCCCGGACGGACGGGGAATTCTTGCGTGGCCATACTTACAGCGAACGACTTTTGTCAGAAAGTTACGTGGGTTGTTGAGGCGGAGCCAGGTCTGCCGCATCGGAAGCCTCAGTTTCAGCTATTTGTCTAAATAGTACACATAACATTTAAACGTGACCAGCAACGCACTTGGCTCAGTAGGCATGATAGATCATCGCAGAGAAATTATGCGAGGCGGACCACGTACATTGGATGTCATGTTGGTCAAGCTACCCGTTGCAACTGATTATCAGCGCAACCGATTTACCACACACTCAAAGATCTGCCCATCCCGCGTCCAACCCTTCCCAAACATCCCACTTCCGGCCACCAAGCCACCTTTCGATGCGCCGTCGATCGCGCCGCACTTGTTCTTCCTCATCCACCTCAACGTCCTCGAGTACTCCTTCCCCAGCATCCCCGCCCTCCCCGTCCTTCCGTCCGAACGCCAACACAGCCCACCCAATCACTATCATCCCTGGCGGTCGTTGCTCCGCTACACTCGCCAACGCACTCTCCACATCCTCGAGCGTCGACACGAGTACCCTCTGATCTGGCATCGAACCGCGTTCAACGATCGCGATCGGGATACACGTAGGGTAACCAGGACCATCCCGTCGTCCTCCGTGCTCGGTCGCCACTAGCGCACGTACGACCTCACTGAGCCGCGCGATGCCCATGAGGACGAGTACGGTGCGTGCGCGGTCGTATCCTGGGAGAGAGACTGCCTTGCCTTGGCGGCCGACGCCGGTGCAGACGATAAAGGACTCGGCAACGCCGCGGTGCGTTACTGGGATTCCGGCGCATGCGGGTGCAGCGAGCGCGGAGGAGAGCCCTGGAAGAACGAGTGGGGCGTAGCCGTGTGCACGGAAGTAGGCAAGCTCCTCGCCAGCGCGGGCATACACTATCGGATCGCCTTGTTTCAGCTGGATTGTGCGTAGATAGTTACGTCAAATGAAAGCGAGTTGCGATTGAGAAAACGGGTATGTTAGCACAGGGGGCCGGGGGAATATCGCAGTGAGCGAAACACGAACCCTGACAACGGTTAGGCCACGGTTGGCGGCCTCTACGGCCGCTTCCATCATTTCCATCTGTGCACCATCCGCGTTCCCGGGGAACTTGCGCGCAATACGCACCTCAACGCGCGACGGAATGAGCTCTAGGACAGGCGCTGGAACAAGTTTATCGGAGAGTACGATGTCTGCATGTTTCGTCAGTGCATTGTGGGTCGCGAGTGTGAGAAGAGCAGGGTGGCCCGGTCCAGATCCAACGAGGAAGATGCGACCTTTGGTCTGTTTGGGAAGGGGCCGGGTAAGGTCCAGCCCGTGCTGTGATTTCTTCTCGTTGGTCGAGAGGGAAGGGATAATTCCTTCGTGTGCAACCTCTCCGTCCAGAATCTCATTCATCTCCTGTTCAGTCATAGCTGCAAGCCGCGAGACGGGCCAATACTCGCTAACTTGCACAACCCATCTCATCTGTCGTCTAGCAGCCTCGATGTTGCTTTCCTCCGGGTTGGCGCTACCTGGCGCCTTAACGGGGACCGGGTGATTCGGAGTCGCCACGGTGCTGTCCTCGCCTTCTACGTCACCCGCTGGGGCTTCATTCTCCTTGGCTGGTTTCCTTGCCATCTTTCGGAGCTGTCCGACTTTGGTCACGGCGGTTCCGACGTCCTTGGATAATCCAGCAACAATTTCCCTGCGCACTCGCCCCGCAAGCCTACATCCTTCTCCATTCGTAGTTACGCCGATCTGTAGGGGGCTCTTGGACGACGAAACGGGGTCTACGAAGCGATGACTTGCTGTAAAGGAAAAGTCACAGAGTTCTGACATGTCAGCGACGTTGATGGGAATACGGTGAGCGCGGCATAACCTCGCGAGATGGGTTGCGCGGAGGCGAGCGATGGAGGGAAACTGCGAGGTTGAGGTGGTGTCGGTGACACATACCAGAGATATGGGGGTATCAGCAAGATAGTGATTCAAGGCTGCTATCTCCCGGCTTATTTGTGGGGTGTCAATATCCTGAGAACTTGCAGAGGACTCGGGAACGGGGAGATTATCCCAGTCAATCACCTCGAGTTGGCCATGCTCTACTCTCCACCTGAGCTCCTCGCAGACCGCCCCACGACCGCCGTTCACAAGGACTTTGACGACGGCATCTGCTTCAAGAGAGGCATAGGCTCTGCTCGTTGCTAGCGCGTCACCCCCGACAATGAGAACGGACTTGGTGTGCATCCTGAACGAGAGAAGGAGAGATGCCCCGCCTGTAGGTGGTGGAAATGGGTCCATGTCGGTTGTCGTCGTCGAAGCGTCTGGTCAAAAAAACCCATTTTTTTTCCTACTTCCCACCGGTTCCGCAAACGTCCTGAGCGTAACTATGAGCAATGAGTAAGATTACGTAAGCTGGATGAGGACCGGATGCTGACATCAACAAATACTGGCTTGGAGCTGCACCGAGTCCATGCAGCTCGTCGATAACGCTACCGTAAGCGATTTTTAGAGTCTCCAAGATGCGATATTGACACAATATCGTTGCAGTTTCTTAAACAACTGACTGCGTTGTTTGAGTCAACCAAAGATTCCAACAAGGGGACGATATGGCTGACACACAAACGATGTGCGACGATTTACTTTTCATTTATCCTCTCTTTCCAAAGGCTTATCGTTGCATACATAGTGACTCATGATGGCGAAGATGCCACGATGGACGATGCGAAACCAGATAGCAAGAAAGAGTACCCATGTCTAATCCGTCTTACGGACGGCAAAAACGCCAACTTTTCTACGCACGTAAGTCCCACCGGATCCTCATCACGCTCCAGCTCACCTTGATCTCCACCACCGTCTATTCCTTCTCGTCTCTCGTCTCTCCCTCTTTCCACGCCCCGGGATCTGTCATAATCACAATTACGATACAATCACGCGCCATGATCACTCAGGTCTCCCCCACCGATCTCCAAAAATTCCACACCGCCTATGGTAGTCTCCTCAAAGCGTCGTTCACGACGCTCCGCAAGCGGGACAAAAAACGCGAAAAACAACGTGCGGAACAACTAGCAAAAAGAAAGCAGCGCATGGCGGAACCTGTCGTCGTCGATGGGCCCAAGCGCGGGAACGGGCGGCGGAAGCGGCAGAGAAAGGTGAAGGCGGCGATAAGGCAGGAGCAGGCGAAGGAGCGGGCGACGAAACGCGAGGAGGAGAGAGCGAAGGCGCAGATATCGGTGTCGTGATCAACGCTCGGGCATGGGATCACTTTCATCCTGCGGGCGGCCTTGCCAGTGTAAGATCGCGACGATGTACATATGGTTCGTCGTGATTCACAAAGGATATTCTGCCGACACAAGAATACTGCAAACCTTGGGTATGAAGAGTCTTTAAAGAGGCTTGATACACTCAGGAACATCACTAATACTCATGATACCAACTATATAGTCTTAGCGGATATGTAAACCTGATATTGGTAAGAAGAGGGCTCTCGCCAGAATGTGAGTGTGCGGGGGGCAACCGGTGTGTATTTTCTCGTTGAAGACCAGGTCCTGGCGAGATGTGTGATGCACTGGAATTTGAAAGGCATCCTCGTACCGATACATCGACCGCATGGCCTCCTCCACGCTACTCTCCTTAGCCAGAAGATCTCGCTTGATAAGGTCGCCGATGCGAATGGGCTGCAGAGCTGTGCTGCGGGAGTCATTGTACGTGTTTACGACTGTCTTAGAAGAAATTGTGAAACAGATTAGTAAAGACCACTGTATGACGGAAACCGTACTGAAAGGTCGTGTGACAGGCGTGTGCGTGTGTGACCAATCACATGACCTGTGACAGTTCGCGTACTTTGCCACTTTGTTGTCAATTATCATCAGCGTCTTGTCATCTTTCACAGCTCTCAACAACGACAACGACGACGTTCTCGCGCCCGTGATGCCCCAACGATCTTCTCACACACGCGTTTCTGACGCGCAACCTACATCTGCAGGCTCGAGTTCAGTTCCCTCAGATGCCTCCACAGGCAAGCGGAAGCGTGGCCAGCCGGTCACAGAGGCCGAGATGGATGCCGAGCCAGGGACCATGATCCAGTCAACGTCAAGGTCCAAGCCTCCATCATCGTCCTCGCGTACACGTGCCAAGCCTGCTTCCACTGCATCAACATCTAGGGGACGCGCAAGTGTTGGCGCAGAGCGGACGAGAGGGAGTAGGGCCCCTCCGAAGACAAGAGGCGCAGGAAGGCTGAAGGAGGTCCCTGAGATAGAAGAGAGCTCAAAAGTGGATGCGGAAGGAGAGAATGAAGAGCAGGAACTGGACGACGATGTGGGCGAACATAGACCCGAGGGAGCTCCTGCTCGTAAGAAATCACGCAAGTCCGTCGAGGATGACGAAGAGCACCAGGGGGAAGAGGAGCCGGTACGACAGCCTCCAAGGAGGGGTAGATCTCGTCAGGTGGTCAACGAGGAGGACGACATAGACACCCCGCCTGCCTCCAAGACTCGACGCTCCTCAGCCAAGCCCCCATCTTCGAAAACGACGAAGACCACCCGCTCATCTCGCAGACCTTTAAGGGTTGAGAGCGATGTCGAGGAAGAGGGAGAACAAGGAGAACAAGAAAAGGAGGATAAAGAAGACGCGATCCCTATTTCTGACGACGAAGATGCCCTCCCAGTTCAGAGAGGCGGAAGTCGCAAACCAGCCTCTGGTAAACCCGCCTCCAAGCAGTCCCAGTCCAGCCGCAAATACTCTTCCAAGCCCTCCAAGAACGCCAAAACATCGGAACAAGTGGAAGAAGAAGACACTGTTTCTACGCCACGGCCGCCCAAGTCAGCCCCTGTCACATCCGAACAGCGAGCTACGGCAGACGAGGAAGAGGATGGCCTATATGGTTTTGATCAGGAGTACAAAGGTTCTCCAATCCGTACAAAACGACAAGATGCCAACAAGGGCAGCTCACTAAGTCAGGCGTCTCGGACTCCAAAACGTGCACCATCAGTGGCGGAAGAAGAAGAGCAATCACTCCTGGAACCCAGAGTCCGGCCACTGACGCACTCACAACCGCCTCCGGTAGAGGAGGTCAAGGGGCCAAAGACTCGATTGGTCATCCACAAAATGGTATTGGTTAACTTTAAGAGCTACGCGGGAAGCCAGGAGATCGGACCCTTTCACAAAGTGCGTGTGAGGGCATCCGATTTGGGGCATTTGCACTGATCATCTCCATGGTCAGTCTTTCTCGTCAATAGTTGGTCCAAACGGCTCAGGCAAATCGAACACGATCGATGCCCTGTTGTTTGTGTTTGGATACCGTGCGTCAAAAATGCGTCAGGGCAAACTCTCAGAATTGATCCACAATTCGGCTCGGTACCCCGATCTCGACGAGTGTAGCGTCGAGGTGCACTTCCGAGAAATCATCGATTTGGTACGGACTGTTCTTCAGAATTCGTTCAGTATTCCTCAACCCCCGATAGCCTGGTCCCGACGCATACAACGTGGTACCAAACTCCCAACTAATTGTGGCGCGGATAGCATACAAGAATAACTCAAGCAAATATACGATCAATGGACGCGCCAGCAACTTCACGGAAGTGCAGGCGCTCCTCAAAGGGCGGGGAATTGATCTCGACCATAAACGGTTCCTCATCCTACAGGTAATCCCACCAGCGATCGTTTTTTGCTGTCTCCTGTTCGCAGCTGACCTCGCATATTAATAAACCAGGGCGAAGTCGAGTCGATCGCGCAGATGAAGCCTAAAGCTCAGAATGAGCACGAAGATGGGCTGCTTGAGTACCTCGAAGACATTATTGGTACCTCCTCGTACAAGACTCCGATTGAAGAGGCGCTCGCGCAGGTGGAGACACTCACCGACCAACGCAGCGAGAAGCTGAACCGGCTCCGCATCGTTGAGCGGGAAAAGAACGCGCTGGAGGCACAGAGGAAGGAGGCGCTGGATTACCTGAGGTTGTTCAACGACCACGTGAAAGCACAGAGTAGGCTTTGGCAATGGTACCTCTGGAAGTGTCTGGAGAATGAAAGCAGATATAATGTGCAGATTGTGAGTAGTTTTTGGTGTTTGTTCTGCGTCACCTGCAGCTGGCTGAGGATGCTCGTGTATAGACGAAATACCAGAAAGATTTGGACGCTGAGAGGGAGAGGAATCAGGACGACATTAGCCATTTAGAGATGTTAGAGAAGCACTTTAAGGAACGTGAGAAGGCATACGAGGTTCGCCGCTTGTCATTTGTGTCGGGTCCTATACTAACATCACCCATCTTGTCTTTCTCACTCAATTAGGAAGTAAAAGCTGCAGCTGAGGAGGCCGTCAAAGACCAAACTGCGCGCGAGAAGCAAGCTGTCGGACTTGAAGAACGGCGTAAGCATGCCAACACCAAGGCGAAGAAGCTGAAGAAGACGCTTCAGGAAGTACGTTCTTTTTATCACTGTTTGTGTATAATCCTCTCAGACGTTGTCTGATTCCCCCCTCAGGATGAACAAGCGAAAGCTGCGGCCGGGCGCACGATCCAAGAGAGCACTGCCAAGATCGACCGTAAACATGCGGAGATTGAGGATCACGAGGTAAACTTGAAGAAGGAAGAGGACGTTCTCGAAAGTATTCGAGATAGTTTGAAAGGTGCGTTATACATGCATGTCGTCTCCGTAACCTGACTGACGATCTCCACTTGTAACAGACAAGACGCAGGTGTTCCACGATCAGATCGAGGCCAAGCAGAAAGAGCTACAACCGTGGACCACCAAGATCAATATAAAGCAAGCAGGGATCGGTGTAGCGACAAGCGAGAGGGACGCATTGGCGAAGAAGGCTTCTGGGCTCAAGGACGCGGTCAAGAATGCCCAGGACGACCTTGAGCAGCAGCAAGTAGCGCAACAGGCCAAGGTTTAGATGCATGTTCCGCTCGTAGATTCGGCTCATGTTTGACGCGGTACTTTGCTGCTGTAGCTCGATGAATTAAATGATTTGAAGGCGAAGAAGGCGATCTTGCAGAAGGACCTGCAGGCTCACACGAAGAACTTCCATGTAAGTACTCTTTGCGCGAATTTAAAGGTCGCTCGTTACTCACGATCGTCCGCGTTCGTAGGACGCCCAGGCTCGTGTACAAGAGTTGCGGGGCAAGGCGTCATCTCTTCGACAGAGAACAGAGGAGGCGAAGGCGTCTCAAGCTGCCAGCACGTCGCAAAACAAGGTCCTGGATCACCTCACTCGTCTCAAGCAAACTGGGCGTATCGACGGTTTCCATGTGCGTGCTCCTCCGTATCTACTCTCCGAATACAAATCGCATATACTTCCTGCAGGGCCGCCTAGGCAGTCTCGGAACCATCCCCGACAAATATGACGTTGCCATCTCCACTGCCTGCGGTGCACTCCACAACATGGTCGTCGACACCGTCGCCCAAGGACAAGCCTGTATTAATTTCCTCCGCACGCAAAACGTCGGCCGTGCCTCCTTCATGGTCCTCGAGAAGCTTTCCACCGACCGCATCAACCAACGAATTCAGACGCCGGAAAACGTCCCGCGCTTGTACGACCTCATCAAGCCCAAAGATCCCAAATTCCTACCTGCGTTTTATAAAGCCGTTGGGAACACGCTCGTCGCTAACGACCTCGAGCAGGCGAACCGGATCGCGTTTGGTAGTTCAACGCGGTGGCGTGTCGTCACGCTCGCTGGCCAGTTGATCGATTCGTCTGGCACGATGTCTGGTGGTGGGAACCACGTCGCTCGTGGGGGGATGAGCTCCAAGCTCGCAGCGGATGCAGTGAGACCAGAGGTGTTGAGGCAGTACGAACAGGAGAGCGAAGAAGCGGCGAGGAACTTAGAAGAAGCGACGAGAGCACTCAGGGGAATGGAGGGCGAGAGTGAGCGATTGGCGCTGGCGGGACCCCAGTTGGAGATGGACATGGAGAAACTGACGATGGCGGTGAATAATGGTCGGAAGCGACTCGAAGAGGCGGAGAAGCGGGTGCGTGACCTCAAGTGCGTATCGTCACTCTTTTCATGGGCACGCGTTTTTCTTGTTCTCGCCGTCTTGATGGGTGGGGTGCTAATCGGTTTGGTCTATCAGGGCACAGTGCAAGCCTGACGCACGGGACATGGCTCGAATCGAGGTTCTGGAAGGGGAGATTGCAGCCATGACGGCGGAGCTAGAAGACCTCAAAGCGAAGTCGGGCAAGATCGAGGACGCGATCAAGGAACTCGAGAAGAAGATTCTCGAGATTGGCGGTTCGCGACTGCTTAAACAACGGTCGATGGTCGACGGTATCAAGCTGCACATCAACCTTGCCAACGACGAGATCACGAAAGCGGAGGTGGCAAAGGCAAAGGCGGAAAAGGACGTGGTCAAATACGCGTCTGCGATCGCTGGGAACGCTACTGCCGTGGCGGAGGCGGACGAGGAGATCAATCAGTTGCAGAAGCAGCTCGACGAAGTGAACAAGTATTTGGAGGAGCTCAAGGAGAAAGTGGAGGCTGCGCAGACGGCGGCGGAGAATTCAAAGGACGATTTGGACACACTCAAAACGCAGTTGGAGGCGAAGAATGAAGAGATACACGAGTTTAGGAAGAAGGAGGTGCGTAGGGTGGACGCCGACCGTGAGCGCAGCTGACTGGCTGGCTTTTTGACGCGCTGGCGTTAGATGGAGTTGACGCAAAAATTGAACGATATCAAGAAGGAGGCAGCAGCGAACGAGGACGCGTTGCAGCATTGGCAAACAGAGCATGACAAGCTGAGGCTGGAAGAGATCGAGTGAGTGTCATTCCATTGTGCATGACTCTCGCTGATATATGAATGCAGTGATGACGATGAGGAGGAGGAGGAGCCGGAACCAGAGCCGGCGCCGGCGGATGGAGAGCCTTCAGAACCACAGGTCAAACAAGAACCAGGAGAACCAGAGGTGCCGCCACCCAAGAAACCGTCAAAGTCACGTCACTCCTCGAACGAGCTGCACATGTACAGCGTCGACGAACTTGCTCAATTCCGAAAGCGCGATCTAGTAGCCGATTCCGAGTATCTCGACGGTAAGCTCGTGATCATCTACGCCACATCTCGACGTTGACCCCCACGTGATAGAAAAACTGAACAGCGCCAAGCCTGATCTGTCTGTGCTCAAAGACTACAAGAAGCGCGAGGAAGAGTTCCTTCGTCGTGCCAAGGACCTCGATCAGATCACCGATGCGCGCGACGTGCAGAAACAGAAATATGACAACCTCAGAAAACAGCGTCTGGACGAGTTCATGGCGGGCTTCAGTCTGATTTCTTTGAAACTGAAGGAGATGTACCAGGTTCGTGTTCCGATTCCGCTCTCGAGAGGAAGCGTTTGTAACTCTCCGTTTCGGGGGATAGATGATCACTCTGGGAGGGAATGCAGAATTGGAGTTGGTTGACAGCATGGATCCATTCTCAGAGGGTATCATCTTTAGCGTGATGCCACCCAAGAAGAGCTGGAAAAACATCTCGAATCTATCGGGTGGCGAAAAGGTGCGTGGGGTCCTCGTCCGGTGCTACGAGAGGATAACGTGGATTGTGACCCGTAGACACTGAGTTCTCTAGCCCTCGTGTTTGCGCTTCACGTCTTCAAGGTAAGATCCACAGTCATGCAGGCTTTCGAGATTTCACTGGTTTTTGATCGCCCTTTCCTGTACAGCCTACACCTCTTTACTTTATGGACGAAATCGACGCTGCGCTCGATTTTCGGAACGTATCCATCGTTGCCAATTACATCAAAGATCGGACCAAGAATGCACAGTTCATCATCATCTCGTTGAGGTACGTTGGTTGTTCCTCTTTCTTTGCGTCCTTTGCCACATCTGAGCGCGGTATTATAGAAACGACATGTTTGAGCTGAGCCATCGACTGATTGGGATTTACAAAACTGCGAATGCGACCCAAAGTACGCTCCCAATACATTTTTGTGTCCTCTGCATTTATACTGATTCCCCATGCCAGGTGTCGCGATCGATAATCACGTTCTCGTCCCGAGCAAGATTGTGACGTCTGTGACAACCTCTTCCACATGACACACGCCATTGTAGAGTGTGGGACGGTTCTATACTCTATTGCTCTGTTGTACGCGTGTGCATTCGATGCCTCTCTTTCTTTTCCCTTCCTTTTTTGCTGTCTGTATTGCTAGATGGTTTGTATGGTGTGATATCGTTGTAATGATACCTGATCCTATATTTTTTCTGACAGAGCAATCTATATGTAGCCACCGCATGATAGAGCAAGACCTGACGACACTATTCCTAACTTGCCTTGCTCGTGACGTGCCTCTGCAACAAATCCCCGAGCGTACGCGTTTGACCTTGCAAGGTGAACGTATGTGTCATCGTTATTGTCTCTTCCAGCCGCGGAGGATGGCCGGTACGATCGTCATCCGAGGGCAACACCAATCCGGGATCGGCTCTGAACCAGGGATGATCAAGGGCTGCTGAGGGGTGGAGTCGGCGAGAGGGTTCGTATACAAGGAAACGGTGGATGAGGTCGAGCGGAGAGGGGACTGGGTCGAGGATTGGCGTGTGTGTACGCGTGTCGAGGGAAATGCTCGAGGTCGACGGAGGCAAGTTTGGGAGGAGCAATGACAGGTCCACTGCGTCGACGTCGACAAAGGATACTTTGCTTGCATCCGGGAGGGTCAGGAAAGTCTGCGCCAGATCAACGGCGAAGATCGATCAAAACCCGCGGAAACGAAACGAAACGGAACGAAAAGATGCAGGAAAATTGAGTCACGTATATGCATGATCGAGAGTAAGGTGTTGAGCGCACGATGGAGAGACGCGGCGAGCGAAAGAATAAGGACGTACCGGCCAGGTATCTTCGTTGGGCGTACCACGCACCCTAAAGATACTCCATGCGAGCCCGATTTCGCCGCGTGTCCCATCGAAGAGACTCGTTCGTGCCCAACGACCAGTCGGTATGCCTGAACGTTTGTATGTTCCCTGCGGTATGACGAATGGCGTCGGGGGCGGGGTGGGTGCACGCGGCTCGGCGCTCGCCTCCGATTCGGATCCGGAATCGGACGTGTGTTCGGGTCTTCGAAAGGAGAGATCCTCGTCGTCCTCGTCTTCGTCGGTTTGTAAACGGAGAGAGGTGAAGAACTCGGAAAAGGTGACACCGAGACTCCATGCGTCGATGGCAAAGGCGTTGTACGTCCGCGGCCCGAAAAGTAGCTCTGGGGCGCGATAGGGGCTGTGTGTATAGGCGTAGGAGAAGGAGCGTGCATCAGTCCCCACCAGGAACTATAGAGGGCATGCAGAAAAAGACGTCACTTACCCTGTCGACACCTCAAAGTACATTCGCGTCGACTCAGGCCACAGATCTCTCGCTTTCGCAGCGCCATCTTCGCCCACTCGAAAAGCGATCCCAAAGTCGATGAGTTGCGCACACCCCGAAGCAGTCAGGAGGACGTTGCCTGGTTTGATATCTCGGTGTGCGATTTGAACGTGTTCGCTGTGGAGGTAGCTCACCCCACAGAGGATCTGAAAAAGGATCGACTTGGCAAGGATGACGAACTGGATCTCGCGTGGGGTGGGTGAGGGCGAGGTGGTGTTTCCAAACGAGATGATAGGATGTGGTGAGTAACTGGAAGATTGGAGGAGTTCGTCGAGAGAGTAGGGGATGTATGGCATCCGAAAGCTCAGATTTTGGGATCTTTGGGAGCGTAGTTGCTTGATCAGCGGGATGATCTAGGACGCATGAGTGAGGGTATGGAATGCGCGTGGCATTTGAGGACGAGGCAACGTACGTTTGGATGCGAGAGGGAAGTAAGCAGACGGACTTCCTTGATGATATCGTGAGGTTCTTTGGCATGCGTCGTGGTGGACGACTTGATCGCGATGAACCGAGGGCCATCTAGCAACTCGGATTCGATGCGGGTCACGATGGATGTAGGACCTTCGGATATGATTTCCTGGAAGTAACGAGGGTCAGCACTTGAACCCGGACCGTTCGTATGTCCACCCACTGCATCATCGTCGTGGTCGTCGAAAGTCATCATGATCGTTGAGGATTTCCCTGAGATTCAAGCTGGTCAAGGTGGTTCGCTTCATTGAACCATCATTGAAACAGTTCAATCACTGGGTGCTACGTAGCAGTATGGCTTGTTCCGTGCACCGCGCCTTAGACGGCAGCTGTCTAAGAAGGAAATAATGAACAACAAGGTTATACCCTGTTTGTACTCCTCTTGATCTCGTACATTTACATATCACTACTGTTGCATCATTTAATCTAATTCTGCAATGTCTGTGTATGACGAGCCCCGGACGCTCCTCAGTAAGTACCACCTTGTAGCCATCACCGTAGTCGTGATCGTCTGATTAATCGTGCTCGTAGATAAACAACTGCTCGCAGCAGCCCGACAAGATGGAAATGTCGAGGAACTATTAACCAGCCTCGAATACAGAGATTCAGGAGATGAAGACATCTTGCTTTTCGACGTCAACTGCACCGATTTGTAGGTCCTCCTCCCGTACCAAGTAACGTGGCTCGTAAAGTACGCTCAACTTTGCACGGAATGAGTTCAGTTCAGGGAACACGCGTTCGCACCTCCGTTTTATGTTGCCATCGATCTAGCGCTGATATCCCGTCCTCTCATCAGCTCTCCATCTCGCGTATGTAGCTCACCACGTCCTCTTCCTCGTGTCATCTTACTCAACATAAAACGGTTGCATTGCATGGCGTCTAACCTTGCGTCTCGCATCCATCGTTCATCCTCTGTCACAGCGTCTTGAGCGGTTCAGTCGAGAACGTCAACCTCCTCATTGAAGCCGATGGTTGTGACGTCGATCCCCAGAACTACGCAGGCGACACGCCCCTCCACCTCGCCGTCCAGATCCATCATCGCGAGACCCGTCACGCGATCGTATCTGCTCTCGTCGAGACCGCCGGTGCTATCGATTCGTACGTGCTTTCAACTTCTATCAATTGGGATGGCGTGCCCTGGGATATGCCCTGACCTTTCTTTTCCTTATATCTTGACGGATCTCATCAGCATCCGGTTGGTGAACAAGGCGGGTCAAACACCGAACGCCCTTGCGAAAATTTACTTTCCGAACGATACGGAAGTGAGCTTGTTGACGACCCCACCTGCACGACAAGTGAACACCCTCCTCGACGAAGATGATATTGCAAGTGGTGGGTCGCCTGAGACGTTCTTTGCTCTCCCTTTGTGTACTGATAATGTGTCCTAAGGTGGTGAAGGCGATTCTGGGTCTGAATGAATGATTAAATAGCATCATTCTTACAGCAGGTTTCGTTTCACGGGCTGTTGCGTACTGTATAATAGAAAATCGGGCGGGCGACCAGGGCGATATTCTTGCCTTAGTTGATAGGTCTGGACGACTTCAAACCCAAGTTGATATTGAGAACCTGACCGTACTACCGCTAACCTCTGAAGAACACCCAAGGCAAGAGTGTTCAGACAGGTGTGTTAGTTCCAGGGGAAGTAGCATTGACATCTACACAGGCACCGAATTGCCTCCATGGAGCAAAATATATGACATCCACGGAACAGACAGCTATTATTCGGCATGGTGGCGAGTCCGCTTTCTGAACATCACCTTGGCCGTGGAGTTGGCTGCGATCACAGACCCGATGTACATGTTCCGCGGACGAGTCGCGTTCTCCTCCAGCTTGATATCGTACGTCATGACGATATAGGCCAACATCGTTTTGAGCTCAACTGCCGCAAAGAAACGACCGGGGCTGGTGAGGGAAAAAAATTGAATGGGAGTGCGAAATGGCGATCAGTGAGACGAGCATACCATGCATGCCGGCCGTGTCCGAACGACAAGTACTGAGGGGAAGTTGCGATGAACTGATGCTTTACGCCTTCCCCATCTTCTTTGGTCATGTCTGCAAACCGAAACGGATCAAACACGTCTGGGTTTTCGTACAGCGCGTCATCATGATGTAACGCTCTGAGGCCTGCATTGATCCTAGTGCCTTTCGGGATGAATGTCCCGTCGGAAAATGTAAAGTCCTTGGTGGCCTTGCGCGTCAGGCCCACTACAGAACAAAAAATGGGTATAAATTAATGGTGTAGTGCACAAAGTGACTGACACATGTCGACACCCTCTATGCGTATACACTCTTTGAGGAAACTGTCGACTTTGCACATCTTGCCCAACGACATTTTCGACCATCCCTCTTTCTCGACGATAGCCTCGACTTCTTCGCGGAGGGGCTGCACATATTGAGGATTTGCCGCTAGGTAGTAGAGCGTATTTGTGAATGCCTGAGGTTCAGCATGATTAAAAAGACCAAGATGGGATCACAACGTTGCACACACGCTGGATGTTATCTGTAACGCAGTGCATGAGGTGAATGTCGCATGACGACGACAAGCACGCACGTGAATAGCAGCAACGTTAGTTGACAGAATGCGGCCCGTCAATGCCTCAACTGTGGCATCCGGACCGCCTTCATCCATCAACCATGACAACAGGTCGTGCTACAAAAAAATGAATATGGTGCCGATCGCAGATAGGATCGACCAACGGGTTTCTCAGTCCAGTCCTTCCCATACTCATCCAAGTACTTCCGTCGCTCCTCGATGATTGGACGAAGATGCCCTACACCCCGTCTAGTGTTCTTGAGGACGTTTGTGAAAAAACGGGCAGCTAGGCTGTTGAGAAGCTGAGGGCGGCTTCGTGGACATGTAATCATCAGGGACGTACGGTCTCAAAATTTTCGGGAAGTACGCGATGGCAAGACCGCCTGTGATGGCATCAATGGTATATTGGATATTGAGAGCCACGAAATCCGGGTTACGACCTACAATGAACGCTTGAAAACACAAGCAGGTGACGAAACGGAATACATACACAGTGGAAGCCCGACGAATGATCTATTGCTAGCCCTGCACACAATCTGTTGGACAGTGATCAATGCTGGAACACTCTTCCACTCTATGTCATTTAATATTAGTAACTTGTTATTTGTGATGACCGGAAACATATTACCATTATCCTTGAGGTCCAAAATGTCGTCGAATGCTGTGATAATCTCATCCCGCAACTCAGGATACAAGACCTCGAGGTTACGAGTGAGTTGTGAGCGCATCACCGTGATGTGGTAGGGATTGTAGCAAACGTCGAACCCCATAGTGAATTCCGAATTAAAGTCCTGTCCATAGTACTCCCTCAGAAACGCGTGCGACAGACAAAAAGAAACACCCTTCTTACTTCGTTCATGGCCTCCAGAAGCGAAAGTTCGTCGTCGCGTGCGTTTCGCATTTCTTCTACATGTGCGCGTTTGGTTACGATAACGACCCAGTGGTAGAGCGTTGCAATCTTGAACGGGGCGCCTTTATGCTGAGAATAACGTGGAGGTTGGCTACAATATCGAGTTGGAACGAGCAGTGCCTGCCTTTCTGTAACCTTCTTGAATTACGTCTGCAGCGTTGGCTACGTACTTGATACCAGCCCACCAGGAACCAAGCCAACTATTCGATCCAACGGTCGGGAATGCATTCAGCTGAACAGAAAGAGAAGAAAAGGATGAGAACACTATGAAAGAGGGAAGCGATGTTGCCCTACGTTAGGGCGCTTGGACAAGTGTGCGATCCCAAGGATGGCTGCAGCAACGCCTGCGACAATATGCGTCACGGACACGCTTGTAGGCAATTCTGGCACTGTCCACTGCATTCCGAGAAGGTGGTATTATCTTTACAAAAAATCAAATGCCAGTTGGTCAGTGGTCAATACTTCTGACTTGAGTGCTATATACCGTAGCATTAGTACGACTTGCACTGGTCTAGCCTGATGCAGTAAGTACATTAGATAAATAACTGTCATGAATTATGATTTCCGACTCGATGAGAACAGAAGCAACCTTCATTGTTTGTTTGAAACAAGTTGTTCAGCTCTAGTCTGGGACCCGGCTGCCATTGATCCCGATGAGGCTGGAAGGGTTTATGAGTTACGGTGGTTGGACATATGTCGAATTGACATGGTAAGTCAACTTTAAACTTAGCTTCTGAGGAAGTATTAGTATTCGCCACACGACAAGTTCGCTCCCACATGTGCACGGTGCACCATATCAGTGCAACTGCATGCTGGTTTGTCCTGCTCACGAACCTCATCCACCTGCCACCTCTCACCGGCCTCCCGGTCATCATATATTCACCAACTTCGTCTCATGTTGTCTCTAGCTCTTGGGACAAGACCATCAGAGTTTGGAATGCAACCACATGTCAGTTGGTAGCAGGCCCATTCCAGGGGCACACAGCTGGTGTTATGTCTGTTGCTTATTCACCTGATGGTTTCCACATTGTCTCTGGCTCCATTGACAACTCCATCAAAGTGTGCAGGGTACAAGAGCTTATTTCCTTTGGTGATTTACATGAGGACAATGGTTGGATTCAATCTACTAATGGCAGTTGTTTTGGCTGGATTGCCCCTTGGAATAGGCATGTTATCTTCACTCTTTAGTGATAGCTTCTGACAGAATTTTTCAAGTTGATATTGATATGATACCTTTGTTTTGGGAGTCTTGGATGTCTTGTTGGAACTCAACTGATTTCTCTGTTTACTTTGATACTTGTGCTACTTTCTACTGTGTTTTTCAATCATCTTGATTTTGAGAACCCAAGTGTACAGTGACTAGTAACCTCTGAAGAACACCCCAAGGCAAGAGTATTCAGACAGGTGTGGTAATATTAATTAGTGTCAGGGATTAGCATGAGCAATCTACATAGGCACTGTTCTAATGTTCGCCATTCTAGCAAGTCCGCTTTCTGAACATCAACTTGGCCGTGGAGTTGACTGCGATCACAGACCCGATGTACATGTTCCGCGGACGAGTCGCGTTCTCCTCCAGCTTGATATCGTACGTCGTGACGATATAGGCCAACATCGTTTTGAGCTCAATTGCCGCAAAGAAACGACCGGGGCTGGTGAGGGAAAAAAAATGAATGGGAGTGCGAAATGGCGATCGGTGAGACGAGCATACCATGCATGCCGGCCGTGTCCGAACGGCAAGTACTGGGGGGAAGTTGCGACAAACTGATGCTTCATACCTTCCCCATCTACTTTGTTCATGTCTGCAAACCGAAACGGATCAAACACCTCTGGATTTTCGTACAGCGCGTCATCATGATGCAACGCTCTGAGGCCTGCATTGATCCTAGTGCCTTTCGGGATGAATGTCCCGTCGGAAAATGTAAAGTCCTTGGCGGCCTTGCGTGTCAGGCCCACTAAGAAAAAAAAAACGGGTATAAATAATGGTCTGATGTGCACTGCGCAAGCGACTGACATATGTCGAGGCCCTCTATGCGTATACACTCTTTGAGGAAACTGTCGACTTTGCACATCTTGCCCAACGACGTTTTCGACCATCCCTCTTTCTCGACGATAGCCTCGACTTCTTCGCGGAGGGGTTGCACATACTGAGAGTTTGCCGCTAGGTAGTAGAGCGTATTTACGAAAGCCTGAAGTTCAGCATGAATAAAAGACCAAGACGGGATCATGAAGTTGTACACACGTTGGATGTTGTCTGTAACGCAGTGCATGAGGTGAACGTCGCACGCCTGGAGACGACGGCAAGCACGCACGTGAATAGCAGCAAAGTTAGATGACAGAATGCGGCCTGTCAATGCCTCAACTGTGGCATCCGGACCGCCTTCATCCATCAACCATGACAACAGGTCGTGCTACGAAAAAAAATGAATATGGTGCCGATCGCAGATAGGATCGACCAACGGGTTTCTCAGTCCAGTCCTTCCCATACTCATCCAAGTACTTCCGTCGCTCCTCAATGATCGGACGAAGATGCCCTACACCCCGTCTAGTGTTCTTGAGGACGTTTGTGAAAAAACGGGCAGCTAGGCTGTTGAGAAGCTGAGGGCGGCTTCGTGGACATGTAATCATCAGGGACGTACGGTCTCAAAATTTTCGGGAAGTACGCGATGGCAAGACCGCCTGTGATGGCATCAATGGTATATTGGATATTGAGAGCCACGAAATCCGGGTTACGACCTACAATGAACGCTTGAAAACACAAGCAGGTGACGAAGCGGAATACATACACAGTGGAAGCCCGACGAATGATCTATTGCTAGCCCTGCACACGATCTGTTGGACAGTGATCAATGCTGGAACACTCTTCCACTCTATGTCATCCAATATTAGCCACTTGTTATTTTTGATGACAAGGAAGCATGTTACCATTATCCTTGAGGTCCAAAATGTCGTCGAATGCTGTGATAATCTCATCCCGCAACTCAGGATACAAGACCTCGAGGTTACGAGTGAGTTGTGAGCGCATCACCGTGATGTGGTAGGGATTGTAGCAAACGTCGAACCCCATGGTGAATTCCGAATTAAAGTCCTGTCCATAGTACTTCCTCAGAAACACGTGCGACACACAGAGAGAAACCCCCTTCTTACTTCATTCGTGGCCTCCAGAAGCGAAAGTTCGTCGTCGCGTGCGTTTCGCATTTCTTCCACATGTGCGCGTTTGGTTACGATAACGACCCAGTGGTAGAGCGTTGCAATCTTGAACGGGGCACCTTTATGCTGAGAATACCATGGAGGTTAGCTACAACACCGAGTCGGAACAAGTATTGCTTGCCTTTCTGTATCCTTCTTGAATTACGTCTGCAGCGTTGGTCATGTACTCGATACTAGCCCACCAGGAACCAAGCCAACTACTCGATCCAACGGTCGGAAGCGCATTCAGCTGAACAGAAAGAGAGAATGTTCTCAGAACGCTATGAAAGCGGAATGCAATGTTGACCCACATTGGGACGCTTGGACAAGTGTGCAATCCCGAGGATGGCTGCGGCAACGCCTGCGACAACATACGTCGCGGGCACGCTTGCAGGTAATTCTGGCAGTGTCCACTGCATTCTGGGAAGGTGGGATTATCTTGACAAAAACCTACATGGTTGGTCACCGGTTCGATACTTTATACTTTCTGAAATAACACATTCCATCGTACCATTCTTTGTTCATCGTTTTCCCTCAGCCACATCAGGCACATCAGACCACAGTGGCGGATACCCACCTGCCACTCAATGCATCGTACCATTTGGGTCATGGCACGACTGAAAGCAAAACTTTGGATATTGTCAGTGTTTGCGCGTAACGCCTAAACTTGACAATTTTGGCTACATTCACGCTGCTACAGTACTTTACATCAGCCCGACATTTCGAGCGAGTTGACAAGCATGCACACACCTCAAGCTTCCGTCCGTGTTTCGAGGTTCGTTTAGACTTGACATCCGCTACTATTCCTGAACCTGGACTCGGAGGGCCGGGACAGGTTGCATGATGCCCGTGGGAACTCTTGGCTTCCCTGACCATGCCGTATGGTTTCCCTTTGTCTGTATTGTCGAGACGCGCGGTTTCAAGGGTGAGCGTCACAACGACGGTGATCATGACAAGGTCGCGAAGTTGGTTCGCTGGTTCTGACTCGGACCTCCGCTTTCCAGCGAGATACACGTCCACGTTCATTAATTTTCATGTTGGTCGTCAAAGCGTGAACAGAGTGGGTCGTATCGGTCGTTGTGGTCGTTATGGAGAGTGATTGTTTTCGTACCCCTTGTCGTCGCCTTTTCCGTCCACATATAAAGATTTGTGTACCGTACCGCAGATGCCGAAGCTCGGGTCCAGGGATGCCCAGAGGGCTGTGATATACAAAGTTTTCGAACCGTGAAAGTGTGTACCTCCTAATTACAGTAAGATAGTCGTGGGAAACAAGCGTATGGGTTCACTGGCAAGGAACCGACATACTAACCGCAGTACAATTTTATGATATCTGTCCTTCACGCACACCAGTCCTCACCATCATCAACCTAATGCCCACACCCAATAACCCCTTTTCATTCGATGAAGATCCCACCGACGACGAATCAGGCTGGCAAGAAATGCCTGTCGTCAAAGAAGACGACTCTGCATGCGGCCTCGACGAAGAGGATCAACAGAAATACCACTATGTTCCCAAGAAAGCCGTATCGGATGAGCATGCGCTCTCGAGTGGGAATGCGACGGGGACCATCATCGACGTCGATGGCCAAGGCTCGCAATGGCGCTCGAAAACGGAACAGAACGAGAACGAGTATACCCGGCTGCGAGGGGACGAGGAGGAGGATGTGGATGAAGTGCACCTACGGACACGATACCTCTTCGATGGGGATACAGCGATGACGCCGTTGAGTCAGATGCAGACGACGAAGAAGATGCTTACCGAGGCCCAGCGGATCGCTTACGTCGGTCTCTGTGCCCTTACTGCGAAGGAGATGGTGCAAAAGCAGAAGCATGTACGGAGGAAAGAGCTCAAGGATGCTGTCACCAGCATGGAGCTCTGGTCATTGAAGGTGATGGGCCGACTTTATTACCATATGGACCTCGAGATTACAGGTATCTGATCCGTCATTCTTGTCCCTTTTCTACCTGTTGAACGATTCAGCCTAACATATATCTACAGAGCAAAAGATGATAGACAGCCTTGCATTACATGGTGTAGAAGCTAGCGATCTTGCTCCATCTTTGATGACGACCCACACAATCACCAATCCAGAATATGATCCGGTGGAAGCCAAGAAACAGGAAATGGAGAAAGCATCACATCCGAGAGAAGGAGACATTGATCCCAAACCTCTCAGATCTCCCAGTTTCCCCCCGGTTCCCTTCAACACCGACCACAGCCAAGTTTCAAACGACCGCTCGTGTCCTGGAAAATACAACCCTGGCTTCATCATCTCTACCTGGTCTCACCACTGCGCTCTCGGCTGTCGACAAGGATGTCACGCTTGACATTCGATGGACAGTTTTGTGCGACCTGTTCCTCATCTTAGTTGCCGACAGTGTCTATGACGCCCGTTCTCGCGTGCTGCTAGAAAACGTCGCACTGAAACTCGGGCTTGGTTGGATCGACGTCGTAAAGTTCGAGCGGCGCGTCACTGAAGCGCTCGAAATCCAGGAAAGCGTCGAAAAGTTGGAAAATCAAGATATCATCGAAGTGTCTTCCAAAGCTGCCCGCAAAAGACGGTATGTGATGCTTGGTCTTGCAACGCTAGGTAAGTCATTGAGCGTGTAGATTGATGCGATTGGCTCATCGTACTCGTAGGGGGTGGTCTCGTCATCGGACTATCAGCTGGGTTGTTGGCTCCCGTGATCGGAGCAGGCCTCGGCGCTGCGCTTACCACTGTCGGTATATCAGGAACGTCAGGCTTCCTCGCAGGTGCAGGAGGTGCTGCAGTGATCACGACAGGCGGTGTCCTGACAGGCTCCGGCATTGCCGCACATGGCATGGCCAGACGGACTCAGAGTGTGAGGACTTTCGATGTACTACCACTCCATAATAACAAGCGCGTGAGTTGCATATTAACTGTGCCTGGGTAGGAACGCTGTTTTCTTCTCTGCGACCCTGCTCATGCGTTTGTAGGTTTATGAGTGGCAAGATGGATGATGTGCGACTACCTTTTAGCGTGCTAGACCCTATTGTTGGAGACGTATACAGCGCTCTTTGGGAACCAGAGATGATCCGAGAAACTGGAAGTGCTCTGAAGATCCTAACGGGCGAAATCTTGACTCAGCTCGGTCAGACGGTGCTGCAGCATACTGCTATGACTGCATTGGTGGGAGCTCTCCAGTGGCCGATTGGTGAGCTCACGCTGTTTTGGCGTTTTCACAGACGATTTATCTTGTCCTGTCTAGTCCTAACGAAACTAGGTTATCTCATTGACAATCCTTGGAACAATGCCCTCGATCGTGCGCGAGCAGCCGGAAGCGTGCTCGCACAATTGTTACTGCAGCGACATCTTGGGGTCAGACCAACCACGTTGATCGGCTTCTCGCTTGGAGCCCGTGTCATCTTTTATGCGCTATTGGAACTTGCCAAGGCAAAGGCGTTTGGCATCGTCCAGGACGTCTTCATTCTTGGTGCCACGCTCGCCACCTCACAAAGCACGTGGTATAACGCGCGCAGTGTCGTTTCTGGCCGATTTGTGAACGCGTATGCAAAGAACGACTGGGTGTTGAATTATCTGTTCCGCGCAACGAGTGGGGGTCTTAGTACCGTAGCAGGGTTGAGACCGATTGAAGGTGTACCCGGGCTGGAGAACGTGGACGTTACGGATAAGATTGCGGGACACATGAGTTACAGAACGTTCATGCCGCTCATTCTCGACCAACTCGGGTTTCCCGTGACCGCGGACTACTTTGATGATCCTGTGGTACGTTGTCACGCACCAAGTGGTCCTTTTTTTTTTTTTTTTTGGCGCTTGTTGTCATGATGACTGATTTAATGAAACAGGAACCCGATTTCAAAGGGGACAGAGCGGTGATTCGGGAGACTGAAGAAGATTTCAAGACGGAAAAGCCAGGATGGTTCTCGAAGCGTACGAAAAAGACGTCGTTGCCGCACGCCGCTGCTTCTCGGCCTCCGTCCGCTGCCTCGTTTGGTTCCTCGAGACGCAAGGGCTCGTCCAAGCAGGAGGAAGACGATCTACCGCCCCGGACGGATGCTACTACAAACCCCCCGCCTTCTCCTGCCCCCGCAGATAGCAGTGGCGCGCCCACTCCGCCCGGACGGTGTTCGTCAGACTCCACACCAGACGTTCCTGTCCATGCTGGTTTTGATCTAGCCGCGATTAGACATCTGATCGGGGAGGCGGAGCGTCATCCCGAACAGCTCCTGGTTCCGCAGCCTAAACCGGATCGGGACACTGCACCGGAATCATCCACTTTAGCTCCATCACGATTGTCACCGATAAGACAGGCTGAGACAGTGACAAGCGCTGTCACGCCGGCCCCTTATGACGATATGGATGGTGGAGAAATGCCAGGGCGGAACGTGCCTGATTCACTGGGCGCCACATTCACCACATCGTTGACACTGCGTGACAGTGCTCGGTACGGGTCAATTGAAAAGGCGGGCAAGGAGCAACGTGAAGCGAGTAACACCTTATCTCGACCGTCTTATCCACCCGAAATGAGCTCGGGATGGACTTCACCTAAACCATTGGGCGACGCCTCGGATGCCACGTTGGGGAATCCCTTTACAGGGTCGACGCGCTATCTCGCACAGTCGCCATATGCACGCGATCGGCTGGGCGCGCGAGGCACGGGGTCGACACCCGCCACCTCGCCAGGTCTATCCTTTGGTTCGCCAGATGGGACCATCACGTTCCAAGGCATGGAATCAGATCCATGGAACACGCCTGCCGGATTTAGGAATGCGACGGGGAACGGTCTTGGTATGAATCCATGGTCCATGTAATCCCCGTATGCCCATTTAGCTTGGCGAATAACATTGTGGATTACGGTCCATCGGTTTACTTTCAATGCATGGGTTTTCTCTCGCCATCGCAGAAAAAAAAAGGGGGGGGGGGTTCGCTTGGTTGTGTGTATTTGTCGAACCTCACACGTTCTCTGTGCGGAGAGAGGACCGGTCGGGGGGCGATAGAACTACTGATGGGACAGAACGGCGGTTCGATATAGATACTCATTCTGCTCTCATCTGTTAGGAAAATCTCATTACGCGCATGAGCACTCGGCAAAAACGACGACATATCAATATATATGCGTTATGAAATGTTTGTTTTTTCCCCTATGGTATGATGGAACGTATATGCGCAAAGGTGCGGATTGATCCGCTGCCATCGCCTACGAGTCGTAATCTACTTACTTCCGTGGAAAGTTGGCCCACCGAATGGCGGCCTTGGACGGAGGTCGAGAGAAGATCATTCGGACGACCGGAAATCCGCTGCCAGCGGCGCCGGTGTATTTTCGCCATCCATGGACCGCACCCATCAAAATGCACCATCCAGAAAAAAACAGGGTGGGGGGCGCATGTGGGGGCTGGGTGAGAAAAGGTGGCGGAGTGGCTCGCTCTTTCAACTGCGTCTTTTCTGCCATTCGAGACAAACTCATGCGCGTGTTCTTGATGCGCTAGGTAGCGGGGTACACCAACAAATTGTCACAAATAGGCTGCCACGGGGTGCCTTTCTTTTTCTTTTTGGTTTTATTTCCCTATTCAAGCCCCTCGGAGTCACAGGACTCCTGCTGAGCAGACTGACAGTGGCTCCTTAGAGTTAGCGACAAATGCATGCGACGCCCCGAGCAACTCAGCCGAGTGGAGCATTGGCATACCTCCCGTTCATGTACCCTCCACAAGGTGGTCTTTTGTCCACCAAAAAATTCTTTTTTTCTTTGTTTGAATTATCGTCGTGACGTGCGGTGTTTGAATATCTGACGAGCACCACAGCTGAGACATTTCAAACTCCGATCGTTGGTAACTCCGAACAGCAAACGATTGGAACGCGGTCCGCGAGCGACGGTTACGTCGCGCTATTTTTTTTTTATGATGAGTTATAAAAGCCCGCATACCGGTTACCCGAGATGTCCTGCTGTTCCCTTCACCCACATCGCTAACGTCTCTCCCTGTCTCTGGTGGCTGAGGTTTTTGTTTACCTTGACAAGACGCACATGCGGTCAATCCTCAAGCACACCTTACCCGATCTCCAATGTCACCAACAGTGCTTAGAACCGTTCCCGTTTGCAACATGTGCGACCGTTGAAGTCACACCCCACGTACACTTTCCCCCTACCCCGTCCCTCACATCGACCTTCATAACCCACTCATCCTCGGTGTACGACCGTACCCCCGCAGAGGTGCTTCCAAACACCTGCGCATTGCCCGGTCGTCACGAGAGAGAATTCACCGACACATCCTATCCTCGTCGTCTGCGCCGCCTGTGGGATTCGGACGTGGAAGGTCCCCAAGGAAGTTACTTTCAACTTCGTGGGTCCGAGGCACGCTCGATCGAGCCATCAGGTTTATCCACCCTATTTCTCCCTCTACTACGCTATCCCTAACCATCTCTCCCACATATGCGCGCGTGTCTCTCGGATGGTCGTTCAGAATCAGACGACTCGGATGTCGTGCGGACCCCGCCTGAGCCTATGTTGTCCGCCCCGGACTATCCGCTGGTGGTACGGTTTGGGTGTCGGGATACGAACGATGCGATGTTGCCGTATTCCCCTACTCAGGACGTGTTCGAGTCTGCGTTGTTGTTCTTGCCACATGCGCCGAGTACGCCGTTGAGGATGAAGAGGACCACGCGCCAGTCACATAGTGTGGGTCGGATACGTTCAAAGGAACCTCGTCGGGAGAGCGCCGACGGACGGATACAGCGTCACAATGATTTCACCGCTCCCCAACCTCGACTTTGAGGGGTGTTTGGGTGGATTTTGACCGAGGGTTGATGGACACGGTATAGATCGATGTTCGACGTTTGACTTGACGATTTTGTGATTTCGGAACTGATACCCGCACGCATACAATAGTTTGTCTGTATTATTACCGTTCGTTTGGACTCACTAGACATGAAGTTTTGAAATGGATGACCCGTTTTTATTGGCTTACCCGTTTTTGGTTGTGTGTGCTGTGGAAGGGGATTCGTGTCAGCTGTATTGGAAGATAGGCTCAAGTTCCCCGATCTTTCACAGGGATATTTGATGGCACTTCTCTTTGAGTAGCGTGGGCGTGTGTATACGAAGCCTGTCAATGGTGGATTGTGTGCATCCGCGTCAGGTGAACTGTCGTGTCATAAACCTTGTGCCACTCGCTCTCTTTCGTTCCTTCACCGTGGAACGAGGCAGGTCAGCTGCCGTGCACGCAAATCGGTGGTGGCGATCATGTCTAGGTTTCGAATTAATCTTGTCTTCTGTGCTGTTCGGCCCGCGGACTGAAGCGCGTCCCGTCCTATCACCATCCATTTTCCAAACCACACGGCTCTCTGTTCATTTTTTCGACGCACTTCGGTACTGGGGAAGGAAGAGATCAAATAGGATCCCATGACATCACCGTCGAAAGCGAGCAAGCCGTTTCATTTCGCGTCGCCCTTTTGACACGCCGCCGCATCTGCACAAAAAAATGCGACCTTAAATGAAGGCTTCGCATAACGCGATATTGATGCCTTGCGGGGGTTACGTTGCTGTGGGAGAAAGCTATTTAGTTTCAGTTATGGTGCGCTTATATAAGCAAAGGGAATCCAACCCAATTCTCAACATGTGGAACATGGGGAGAAGGAGGAAGAGGAAAATAATGGAAGCATTTGATTGGACTAATAATAGGCTTCAATCGGCTTAGATATCTAGTCTGCAACCAGGTTCATAGTTTTGTAAGTTTTTTTTTGCCAATATGGACATCTGGGCATGCTCCTTACATTTTGTTTTTTTAAAATGTGACATTCAACCTTGGGTAGTGTCTGAGGTTGTCGAGTACTCGATGAGATTTGTTGAAACTTATTGATTGATTTACCGGAAAAGATACACTCTGGTTTTCTAGGAATAGCCGAAGTTGAAACACCGGGGAATGAGGCCTATCTTATGAATTTTCTGTGTTGTGCACTCAGGGGCAAATGTTGAAGCTGAAAGTTCCGGCTTAGCCAAAACAAAACACGGTCAGTGCGCACGTCCCAACTAAACGGAGTGCGAAAAGAGGCGTGGGAATCATGCATTCCATCGCCCCCCGAATCAACAGAACCGTCTCTCTCATCGTCCATTTTGTTCCGCAACCATCATCACACAGCGACAACAGAGCGCTCTCGTCCTCCATAAACATCTTTTACTACAATCAACTTTAACCTTATACCGCAATGGCTCGTACCAAGGTAATCATCCCTTTCAACGCACGTCGACATCTCGAGGCTCATCCCTTTTGCACAGCAAACCGCTCGTAAGACCACCGGAGGTAAGGGCTGTCGTATCCTCGCGTGATTCTGGTGACAAACCCAACCGCAGGCAAGGCCCCCCGTAAACAATTGGCAACCAAGGCCGCCCGTAAAACTGCTGCCGCTGTACGTGTCGAGCCCTCTCCCATCCCACCTACGGTCCCCGCTCATCCCGTTTCGTGATCATACTACAGGCTGCTACGGGTGGTGTAAAGAAGCCCCATCGTTTCCGCCCTGGAACAGTCGCTCTTCGTGAGATCAGAAGGTACCAGAAGTCGACCGAGCTCCTCATCAGGAAGCTCCCCTTCCAGAGGCTGGTGCGTGAAATCGCTCAAGATTTCAAGGTACGTATAGTCGTCGTCGTCTCGTGACTTGGAGGTGATGGAACGTCTGGGAATTAGACCGACTTGCGCTTCCAGTCATCTGCAGTGATGGCGTTGCAGGAGGCTGCGGAGGCGTACCTCGTCTCCCTCTTTGAAGACACCAACTTGGCTGCCATCCACGCAAAGCGTGAGTCATGCGACCTATTTTCGTTGATCCTGAATTCACACGTTTCTTCATTCCAGGTGTTACCATGTATGTTCTTCCTTGTTTCCCCAAAGACTTGCTGACTGATCGTTTTGTAGTCAACCCAAGGATCTTGCCCTGGCTCGTCGCCTCAGGGGCGAGAGGGCTTAAGTCATGTCCCAATTGGTCTTATTTCACTCGCCAAGTATATTGGCCTTGTTCATCCAGTATGTCTTTCCATTGTGTCTGTATATGATACGACCGACTTTATAGTATGTACGATTGCCTCCCCTCAATCCCAACTTTACCTTTTTTGGTGTTGTCAAACCTTGCACGGCTTGGTCTTGTACCTGTTCTACTTCGCATCCTTTATGATGATGGCGTTTCGTATTGCAGAAAGAAAATGTAGACGAAAACTGTTTGTATTTGCTTTTGTAGCGATATACATTTGCGTTACAGACATGGATTGCGGGTGGATCTGGCCTCACTAGAGGCCAACTCGTGTTGAGGTGGGGCTTATCTCAGCTGATAGAAACTCATGTCTGTCGTGATCTGAATGAGATTTCGTAAATGAATACAAGCAAGAGTCGTGGATCAGAGCAGGAAATAATACCTTCCAGGCGTTGCTGTAGCGACAGGGGTGCCTGTCAAAGTGCGTGTATACAGCTTCTCGGCCACGATGTTTCGTCGATAGCGGGGAAAAAAGTCTCATATCAGAAATGCTCGTGATACGAAAAAAGGGTATCACTTCAGACGAGCAAAGCGAACAAAATACGAACCTCTCCCCCCCAAAAAAAAGATCATTTATTTGCGCGTGGTACCCGTGTGGATCGCTGAAACACGGCACATTGGGGCGTATACCTGTGCTGGTGCAGCGTGCTCAGCGCGCGGGCGGGCGCAAGGAAAACGACAAGGGGAACATGAATGGGAATTGGGGGTCGTGTTTCAAGCCGAGTTTTCGTGCATGCGAGAACGAGGGCTCGAGCAGTCAAGAAAGAAAGAAGAAAGAAGAAAGGATCGTCGGTCGGACGATAACAAGTTGATCCAAATAACTCACCGAGGACGAATGGCATGTGTGAACGCGATCATCACGTCATACCACCCGGACACAGCCAGGCGACTCACTCTTGAGTGACATAGTTTGCCACGTCGCGTTGTGGAGTACAAGGACGGTTGTGTGAACCTGTCAGTGTGTTGGAGAGAGAACCGTACGTCCAGTTTTTGAACTAGGTGTCATGGCATTTTCACGTTTGAGTACTTACCATGATCGTATTTTCGAACTTGGAAGGCGTCGTGTGAGGTACGGAATGAGTGTCATTTCGACGAAGAACGGATGGAGGGGCAAACGTGTACACTCACAAAACGTTCTCTGCTGATGGCAGACTCGTCCGCCCTTTCCAGCGGAACCGAAGGGAAGTCGTCACCGTTCACGACATAAACATGTAGCGGGTTCGTTCCGATCAGCCAAGAATCCGTCCCTGTGCGTTGCGTCAGTTCAATCTGCGGGGGTGTATATCATCTCTCGCGCGGACGTACGTGTTGAGAGGGGACGACTAGACAAAGCTCAGCCCACAAGGCGTCTGCAATGTGTCCGAGTACTCACCGCGTCGCCAAGATGGTATTGTTGTAGACATGCAGGTTCGTTCGATCCTGTCGAAATTCCGGGCGGTCGGCTTCCAGCGTTTGGAGATCTCACTCAAACGAACGTTCGCGTTCTGACGGACGCGAAGCACACCGACCCAAGGCTTGTAAAATCTTCGTGTCCCGTGAGCAGCCCTGTGATATTGATATTGTCAATGGGCCAACCATAAGTAGGGCCAAGTGACTTCAAGTTATTACCCAACCCAAGTTGGGATCGGTGATCCCGCGTAGCATGACGGTACTACTTCCGCTTGTAAACGCCATCCTAACCGTCCGCCGCCAGAAAAAGCGACAGCCTATCAGAAAAGCAAACACGCCAATACATATCAAACTCTTCCGAGTCATTCGTTTTAGACATCCATCGCGTCAGCACCAACCGAGAATACCCACGACGAAAAAAAAAGGGGGGGGGAGTGGCTCACGGAAGCTGCGGGATAATTTTGCGCTGTTCGAACGTCCTCGGGGAAGACAGGTCTTTCTTGCGATGCGGCCACTTGTACTTTCGTCAAGTTGGGCAAGATGATGGGGGAGACCAGCTGTTTGTACGTCGTATTTGGAACATCGTGGATGCGTCGGACGAGCACGCCAGTACTACTGCCAGTGATGAAACAGCAGTGTCTACCAGTGGAGATCCCGGACCGCGGAGGTAAGAACTTGAATCCTCTCGGGAATGAACGCGAGTAACAACTTCAATACTTGGATTTCCGTCGGTAAAGGGAAGGCAAGAAGGACATGGCCACTGGCCTCGGCTGGTTCGTCCGCGGAGATCTCGATGTGAACGTCGTACAGCAAGTCACTGTCATGTCATGGGAAGGGTGCTATTGTAGGGTGGAAACTTGGGAAGCTACACGAAGAACGTCGTTGATTTCGTGTCCACACGCTCGATGTTCTTGTCGGCGTTCCATCGATTTCTGCATCGTTGATCGATATGACAAGGTCTGAGTTGCAAAGCTCGTCCGAGTCGTTGGAGATTCGCCCGGCCTGCAGGGACGCGTAGTAATTGACGGTAGTCGGTGGTCAGGTGGTTACCCGCCCAACGCCTAAAGGATATTTGAATTTGAACCACGGCTTGAACAAGGAACCCCTTGAACCATGCTACGCACCAGTAAAGCGTTCAACTCTCAGCGTGCAATTTAACTACGTTGACTCGATACCTTGATAGATACAGGAGTCTCTATTACTGCTTTGCAGCTATCCTATACCAACCAGCCAAGGTTCGTTTCTGTCTTTCGGAGCCACCAAACAGGCCGGTAGGAGCCTCTATGCCTTCCAAACCCACCTCCCTTTATCCCTCGCATCCAGCCATCTCACGGACCCCACGCAGAACGCCGCAGCCATCAGTAGCGCCCCGACAAACAACACCACGTCGTTGTATCTCCTTTGCAGATCCACCGCGGATCCGGGCATCTCAGCGACAGACGAGGTTCGCGCGTGACTGCCGAGTATCACGCCGGCAATAGGTGCACCAAATAGTGTCCCAATTCCTCGAACGAAGTAGATCGCCCCACTGACGGCAGCGTAATTTTTCACCCCAAATATTTCCGTGACGGTCGTAGGCAAGAGCGCGTTATAGCCACCAGCGCAAACCCACGTAGGAAATTGAAAAGGCGAGGAAACGAGCCCGCGGCGCGTCGTACCATAACGCGAGGACAGACAAGGCGCTCAATAGTACCTGCATCATCCAGGTTAGCGCTAAATCATAGATAGGTTCGTCGGTGTGTTCTCCTCGCTCACACTTATCATCGTCATGTTCTGCCGTCCAACTTTGTCTGCCAAGACACCCATCGATATTCGCGAAACACTATTCACGGCATTGTTGAGAGCCAACACCAGACTGGCCGTTGCAGCAGAATAACCCAACACAGACGTCCCATATGTGGTCATGTAGTACATCGGGACAAAGTTCCCAGCCGCTTGGAGGAACGCACCAGCAGACTGTAAATCAGGCTAAATCCTCGTATGCATACTTCCACAGATGATCCGGAACAGACCTGATACAAGAACGTGCCCTTCCGCATCAGCTTCAGTCCACCTCGTGCGTCGCCTCGTTCAAACCCTTGTCTCTTGCGGATGACACATGCAACGGGGAGGCCAACGACCAAGTTCCAGATGCCAAGGGCTCGCAATGCCCATTGTATCCCGAACCTCGACACGAGCGCGGTGATTACCGGCGCGAGCACCAACCCTCCTGCACCGCTACCCGAGAGTATGAATCCCATTGCGAAACCCCGGTGGGCGTCGAAATAGACGGGCGTAAGGGATATGATAGGGAAATAGTACATGGACGACCCGACGCCGTAAAGGATCGCCTGTGTCATGAACAACTGCCACAACTACACGTCATCAAAGCGTTCATTCATCGTCGGGTGCATGCATGTGCGTGTGTTTGTCTGTCAGCCACCCAGAGCAAGGATGGCGCGGTGGTGCTCACCATTGTATTGAAGCTTGCGAGGAGAATACCCAGGCTCATCAAGATGACCCCTAAGAGGCTTATAATCCGGACCTCCTGGATGTGCGCCATCCATGGGTTCACGAAGATACTCCCCGCGTATGTGAGACCTGCACCAATCACGCCAACGAGTGAGACCAATGCATCTTGACCGATCGCGTCCGGAACGTTGCTCGCCGAGGAGGTATAGTATTCCTAACCAGGGAACCACCCAAAAACAGAGGATATGTCAGTCGAATCCAGACTGCCGGTGTTACCAATCTTGTGATACCAGATCAAAAGGCACGTACCTGAAATACACCAAAGGTTTGGTTGATGCCGATGACGTGGAAGAGCATCGTGAACCCGGCGAGGAGGAGTAGAGCTTGGTACCGCTTTGTGGGTGTTGCATCTGTGAGTTCTGCACCTTTGGATTCGAGGTCCAGTAGAGTGGGTTCGGAATCGCTTTGGTCTTGCTGGGGCTCCGATTCTGGTGCGGGGGGGGCACCAACCGCATTGGATGTCACTGTCTCAGTGCCGGACCGGGAGGCCATTACTTCATGTACGAAAGACAACTAGGCCACCTAACCTCAACCCGTTGACTCACCCACAGGCCGCCGACATCACCCGGTGCCAAGACCAAGATGTGGTGTTTCCGAAACGACCGTGGCTGGGACGTCTAAGGCCATCGTGAACCCGGCGAGGAGTAGAGCTTGGTACCGTTTTGTCGGTTCTGTACTTAAGTGATTTTGGATTCAATGTGGGTCCGGAATATTCACTTTGGTCGTGCTGGGACTCCGATTCTTGTGTAGAGGGAGCACCAACCTTGCTGTCTCGATGCCATACCGCATGCAATGGGTCACAGTGTAACGAGTGACGTCTGACGATAGCTGATTCTTATCTCAACTTACGACGGAATACTATAAAGACCCTCAGATAATCATAACTACTCCCTAGTCTTTTGGAGAATCAGATCAGACTTGAACCAACAATGTAGGAGATCTTATTCAACATGCAAGGAGTATAAAGGCACAATTACTACTTATATTGAATGGACCATACGACTGATCTGCGAGGATCTTTCCAAGATCGTGAATGAGAAGGGGGTGCCAAGATGTGGTGTTTCCGAAACCGTGACCGTTGTTCTTGCAAAACAAAAAAGGAATATATGTGTGTATGAGGGTTTACAGTAAACAACATCGAGGAACGTATGAATGGGCAAAGGTTACAAGAATAAAGAACAGATCACACAAGGCGAAAATGAACAGCAGGCAGAAGCATCGACGGTCTAGTCGACCCACTCCGGCTCAACCTTGAGTTTGGCCGCGGGCGTGTATTTACCCCCTATCAATCCAACTGCTTCCTGCCGAATCTTGACCGACCGGTGCACCTTGAGTTTGGCTCCCTCAGTCTGTCGCAAGGGAATGTGTCTCCCCTTGCCCATATTGACGCTACGCAGGATAACTCCAAGTCAACGAATCACTCGTGCGTCACAGGAAGTTGGCTTACACAAAGTCATCCGTCCAGATGTCATCTTCATCTCTCTGATAATGCAATATTTGTGGGATGACCTCGAGAATCCACCAGTACGGTGCGATCTTCAGTTGGTCATACGATCGACAAAGGGCATCTCCCAGATCTTCCTGTTCCTCGCTGACGAACTTCCCGCCGTCACTGTATGCCACGACCGACGGATCGTCCACGACGACTTGGGGGTCTGGTACAGAGTATCCCTTCAACGAGTCTAGCGTACCAGAAGGAGACTGAGGTGGTGGTGATTGGAAGACAGCCGGAGGACGGTCAACCACATGCGGGTATAACACAGCATCATCCATGCCGATATCCTTGAACATGGACCGGTAGAACATGATCCCCGTGTTAGCAAGGAAACACTGTCTGATCATCCACCGTAACGGAATGCGCGCCAGACTGTTACGGGTGCCGTTTGGGACAGATCCACCGCCGACGTCTGCATGACGCTAAGTACGTTGCTGATTGTTGTTGTACAGAATGCTGGACATACCACAATGGCAGCCAGCGAACCACACCTCTTCAACATCAGTTTTGGTAATTGCTTGGGAGTATGGCTGTTCAAGTTCTGATGGGGAATCGTGATGATGGCCGTTAGTATAGTCCTTGATAGCTTTTGGCAAGGAAGGCAGGTGAAGTTTCTTGGTGCTACGCGGCATCTCATGGCGCTTGACACCGCGTTTAAGGTCATCTTCTGTTGACCGGTTGTAGTAGTTTGCTTTAAAGCGGCTGTATAACAAGATTGGTCATTGACTGTGATTGAATGAGGAAACAAGTGTGCATACACTCGACGCTCATCTAATGACAGTGCATGTCTGAAGTACCGAATGTTGTCGTTGGATTTCGTAAACGGCAATGTGCGAGGAATTATGCCGACGGAGTTGACTGTGTCCCTAAGGTAATTAGCGTGTCAGTTATACATCACACGTGTCTTCTTCGAGCCTCGAACGTACCAAACTCCGACAAATTCAATATCGACGTTAATGGAAAACGCTTTCTTGAAGGCTGTACTTTGCTCCCATCCACTGTCATCGTCTATGGTGTACATCTTGTACGCGAAAGGGACCTGCTGATGGTTGCATCGAGGGAGAAGACCGACTTTGTGGAGCCTGGATGACAAGGATCAAACATGTAAAAATCGCAGATTGATAACGACTCACATCCCAGCTAGCGCGCGGGCGGTGTAAGCGCCTCTCGAGAACCCAAAGATACAAATCTTATCGCCAGCTTCATCTACGTGGCCAATTCAGCATGTGAACATTGAATTAAGAAGTTCCCCATACAATTTTGCATCAAGAACTCATAACCGCCTAGAATTTGCCACAGATGTGAATCGCATGATGAACTGCGGGGGAGAAAAGCCTACCCATCACATGTGCGTCCAGGTGAATCCCAATCATCATATCAATGGTTTTCGATAGCTTAGCCATGAATGGGGTCGCTATTTGAGGAATAGTGTAGGTGCCTATTCCAGCCTACCGAGATGAACTACCTGATCAAAGATACTTCGGTTCCCATGCAGCGAAAAACCGACCTGGTAGTACACCATCTGTTGGAGGGGGTCATCCTTCTTCAGCATGGAAAAGAACTGGATGATGTTCGAGTTCTGTGGATAGTGCATCATCAGAGGAAACATTGGGAGTACCCAGGGGTGAACTTACATCTCTATCGAACTGGTCGCCCGTGCCATCGAAGCAGAGCACCAACGTGCGGTGGGTATGACCAGGAGGTATCACATCGTCCGTGGCTTCTACTGAGGATGGCACTGCAGTCGAAATGCCGCTAGTCGCAAGAGTCAAGGGCGTGACTAACGGTCTGTCGGACGACGAAGAAGGGGGAAACGCCATTGTGAAGCAAACGTTGGGGGAAGATTTGGGTTAACCCAGATCCATTTTGCTCAGCCCTTTAAAGTACCGTTTTGATATACGTGGAAAGAAAAGGAACCGGAGACCCTGAGAGTTGGACCCGAATAACGGAATCAATTGGTCTAGCTTCTCCATCGTTTATGCTTCTCCATCGTTTCCCACCAACATGTCATAGACAATGCCGGTCGATGTGAGACAACGGTCGCCGGCCATAGACGAGCGCTGTCCCCGCGGTTGAACTTAATGACCGATCCCGACTTCGGAAACCTCGAAGACCATCATTCAACGGTACAGCAATCTCAGAGCCTGTCGGGGTGTCGACAGTGAGACATTTCGCCGCCATAATTTCACTTGCGCGTCATGTGTCCAGGCCAACACCTATGGCGTGATGTGGTATCTAGTCGGTCGGACAGACATTAAATCAAGCATTGCTTCGCTTGGGATTTAAACGCTCACAGAAGAAATCTGTGTCGAACCAGTTGGTAGGAACGTGGCAGGAATTCTGGTCGTGTTTAGAAGTCGACCGTGTGCCCGGATGCGGGACGACACCGGCGCGGGCCCATCGGTTTTTGAGGGGGCTACTTGCGAGATCAGATTCGAACTTGCTTGACGATATCATTGATTTGGCGGTGCTGGATGGAACAACTGGCCTGGCGACTCCCAGCACCGGCTCCGACTGCGCTCCGAGTCGCCTGCAGTGGCATCAAAGTTTGTACTATGTCGGAGGCATTTGCTAGTGGCTGAGCACAAACTATCGCTGACTCCCAGGACATCATCTTGGTCCTACACAAATGGAACGAGAGGACCTAAGTACTTCAAGCAATCCACTGACATGCAAGAGTGTGTCGACCCCCGAGATACACCTGGTCCACAGACGGACGAACCAGTTGGCAGTGTCAGCCAACCGTCAGCCCGGTAGTGACCGGTGTTATGAACACTCGCTAAGCAGTGGCCCCATAAAGAGTCGATGACATGCAACTCTCCGTGGGGCACGATATGGCTCTTCGACCTACATTCTTGACATTATACGTAAGTGAGGAACGTTCTATCTGTCAAGATTGCAAATGGTGAAGACCGGGGTCAGTCTTCGACTCGGGGCATAAGCGGCCCATCTTCGCACGAATACTTCTCAGTCTCCGGTCTCCGGTGAAACACCACCCGCTACCAGGTGTCCAGCAAGGCAAGTATTTCGTTTATCGTAGCCAGTAGGGTGCTGATTGGTCGAGTCATATCCGAGGTACCAGTAGCTAATCTATCTGACAGGTCACATCATGACTCAAACGCTTGGCAACGTTCCACTCATCTTGATTTCCCGATAGAACTGAAGAGGTGTAGTATCTCACCAGTACACCATCGGGTACTAGCAGCTCTCGTTTCATCCAACTCACCAAATCAAGGGCGTGTGCCCAACCAAAACAGTACATGACCTTTGCAAACGCTCACATGCCATGTTGAGGCGTTGGCATGTATTCGCCGTCGTTCAAATCCTTTGAAGCAACCATGGCAGTGTTACTTGGGCCCCTCTATGATGTCTTTCAACCGATAACGATAACTTCGTCAAACTGAAAGTTCCGTCCAAACCGATCTGTCATCTGGATTCGTGCGTGCGGCGGAGCAATCGACGACAACTGTCTCGACGAGGCATGGGTATATCATGACTGCCCCAGCGGCAAACCCTCTGAAACATGTGTTTCACCTACGCCCATCACGCGAGACGTCCAACACCATGTTCTCACCCACGAAATAGGCTTCAGTTCGACAAACTACGTCACGCTAAGGACGTATTGGGAAGAAGAGTAAGGTTTTGTTTTTGAAATCTGGTCCGTAGTTGTGTGCAAGCGTAATGGCCCCCGAGGAGCATTCCTGCGTCTTCCTGCGACAAGGTGCCGCCGTGGTCAGAGGTCTATTGAGCTTTTGCAATGGGCCTGGCCATCGGAAAATACGTCTACAAGCTTGTCCTCCAACTGAACTCATATGTGCTACAGTCATGCAGACCACCTATCCTGTAAATTCGAAGCAGCGCCAAGAAGTGTACACATTTCCATTTCAATCCGTGTAGTCGCACAGAAAAGTATATTATATTACAAGTTGAACGCAGTGATTAGATCATATAGTACACAGCGGCGAGCAATAAATTAATCCCATTGTCAAGTTAGCAGAGGCAAAATTGAGAGCATGGGAGGAAACGGAACGAGACTAGCAAAACATCACAACATGGACGTACACGAAATTCATCCGACATCAAAACCCAAGTTGCTCCATGAAACTCTGCCAAGCCGGATCCAACGCGATACTCTCGGATGTATGCATCTCACTAGGATGGTGGAATGGTTGTGGCTGAGACGGATGAGGCGTGTTTAAAGCTTGTGCCTTGTAAACCTCCGAGTCGACACAGAACTCGCTGAACTGTGTGTCTATCAACGATTGTGAGAATTGTTCCGGAGTAGCGTAGTTGAGTCCACCTGTGGGGGTGGACGACACTTGGAACCCTTCGAAACACTGCATGTCTTGCATGATCCTGGGATGGATACTCGACGACGAGAAGTCGAATGAAGAATTAGCGAAGGGATTCGGGATGTTACTTGGGTTTGGGTAGGCTACCGCGAGGTCAGGAGAAGACGTTGCGGAGTGACAGCTTGAAGGCGAAGGAACATTGCCGGTCCTTGAAATGAGACTCGTCGAACCACCGCCTACCCTATCAAGTTCTGCTCGGGACAAGATACACTCCGAGCGGGGATGGTAGACATTCTCGTGGGCTTTTTGCCATACCTTCTCGACATGTTCCTAGGCGTGGTGTTAGATTCACAAGAAAAGAGATGAGATGGCCGTACCAAGAGGACAGAGGCAATTCTAGTGGTCGGAGCCGCCTTCTTGAACACCTCGTACACAACAGCGACCTCATGCAGCGATGACGCAGCCATGTTTGAATTGGGTGCACGAGTCACAATCATGCACATAACAATCTACAGGACACATGATCAGACACTCCAAGTTACGTGATCATGCTTTGCGCGACGTACGGCGGCTGAAAATGCCTGGGACCAAATGATTGGTATCCGCCCTATAACGTCTGGAATGTATTCCACTATGGATGAATGGCTGACGATCAACCGCCAGGCGGACCGATATATGGCCATGACAGAGGGACCATATCTGTGTTTCAGAGGGTCGCCGGGAGAATCTTGCAACGCCTGTGAGAAATAACGCCTGTGAATATTGAGGAGTACTGAGAGAATGAGATGAGCACACAGGCCAAGAGATGCATGTAAGAGATAACTTACCAGACTCTTTCAGCATGAGAACCAACAGCCGCTGCAGGACAATCTGAGGTCCAGCTCGAGTATCATTTACACATTGAAGCTGTAGATGGGAAGGAATCGGAAAATCACGAATCTTCCGATCGAGTTCCAAGACCGCGCAGTACGTCGGGATTTTCGCACCAAATGCAGCGACCAATACTTCGTGCAACAGTTTCGCGAACCTCCAAGACCAGGAACGCCCTATCAAGATAAAATTTCACTTACTCAGCACCTAAAAACCAGATCATACTTACAACCCATCTCTAGCTCTCCCTTTTCGTTTTTCACCGGGAACTCGTCGTCGGGATATGGCGCGTCTATCCAGTCTAACGAGACATTTGGAGGTCGTCCGGCGTAGAAGCTCTGGGGCAATGTGTGAGTATACATCAGACACGGTAAGGGTCGTACACTCACAAGAAACGTGTCTATCAGAAACATTTGCCAGAAGAGGGTGCTCCGCTTCTGGACAACACTCTTCTCAAGCTGGAAGCGTGCACTATGGAGGTCTTGTTGCATGCTTAAGACGATGTGGCTAGGATAATTTACAAGGAAACGCACGGAGTCCCATCTACGCAGGGATGAGCACACATATGACATCGTCCAAGAGGCACTCACTCGGTATGCAAGTTTGACCGCTGAGCCAACGAAGACATAAGGCCGACTGGAGTCCATTAGTAAGTCGCTGAAATCGAGCCACATAAGGTTATTTTCCTGTCTCATCAGTGTTACAGTCATACAACCACTGCGCCATGCGCTTTGGAAATTGACGTACCAGTGTAAGGATCGTCTGCAAGGTGGAAGTTGTGCAGGGCGAATTAAACTGCAGAGCTACGCGGGATAATATATGGTACTCGTAAGCTTCAATGCTGTAAGCGGGCCGACCGAGATCAAATAGTGACGCAAGAGCAAAAATGCTAAAGAGAAGCGATAGGGTATGTGGGCCTGATATTGACTGATAGGAGCTGTAGAAAAAATAAGTTCCCGAAACATCATGAGATCGGCCTACCCACTCTGCACGATAAACACTCCCCACTATCTCTTCAAGCAACTCATTACGTGAGGGTGCGTTCCATCTGGGGAGATTGTCAACTCTTCCTGGTAAGCGAAAGTTACGATTTACGAACAATGTTTTCCCCCAATCCATATAAATCTCACACAACCGGATGGCCTCGGACAGCGGTGGGCGGTGGCCCATCACGAGTCCCCGCAGTTCGTCGTCAAGGGGTGTGATGTCATGTTCGGATATCGAAGCATGTATCACACGTGCTGGGAGACGTGAATTCTGCACCAGTGTTGCCCATGTTGGTGCTTTCTCGAGGGGATGCTAATAGGGGGTATTCGTATAAGATGATGCTATAAGAAGGTGGACGGAACAGAATTACCCCGATGAGATACTGGATGGGTGCAAGAAATGGAAATGCAATCAGAATCCGAGGCGCGCAGTGGATTGTAAGGCATACTTCTGCTCGGGCCGTACTACTCATGAAGCTGGTTTCGCCATGGGTGCCGATTGTGAGTGTTCCTGATGAGCGCGTCATCGTACCATACCGCCATATGCATTTTTTCAAATACCAAAAGCATCGATGAATGAATCCGGCTCAGGCTCGCCCGAAGAAGTACCGAGGCGAGCTGAGTGTGGTGGCATTTTCTCCACGCTACTTTGTGAAGTGAGTGAGGTGGTGCCTGCTGAGAAAGGAAGTGGGTGATCAGATGTCTGACCACGCGCACGCAGAAGGGCCTCCTCAAGCTCGCGAATGCGTGCAGACATTAATTCGATCTTGTTGTGTAATTCTACGGTGCTTGTGAGGGTTAAGCTGACAATGTGTTTCATTTAGTATTCCAGGATAAAAGGTTAAAAGCACCTACCGATTGCCTTTCCCCGTGGTCAGAGATCCTTGGGGAATAGTTGAGTTTGAAATACATTTGTAACTTCAGTACTGTGTCATTACCGGTGGGACATATGGTTCCGCATCCGCGTTTAAAACAGTTCTCGCAAGGAACCTAGAACAAGCCAAAGCCTGTATCGATTTTAATGCAATTTAGAACGAAGAAACTGGAAACCTTGCGGTCACACCGGAGCTTGAGGCTGTTGAAGAGTAGCATGGTCTCAGTCACGATGTTAGCACGTTAGGGTTACAAAGCAGGCATACCGTCTACATTCTGCACAAGACGTAGGCACTCGGCCTGGCTTCTTGCGCTCTTTTGACACTGGAGCATTTGCTTCTGGACTATTAGTCATAGTATGGATGAGTTTCCAGAGCGTGGTCGAGACGACCAGCATTAGTACTTATGTTATGTCGGCTCGGCAAAGCCCGCAGCACCATCGCCATCGAACACAGCATCTCCAGACAATGTAGTGACTTCGCTTGTTCAATATTTTGACTGCATGCAAATTGAGAGTTTGAGAGCCGTGTATCATATATGTGACTGGTGGCGCAAGTAATTATGATGGCCGGACTCTTTCAAAAACGTCACTACATTCGACTGAGGTTTCACCCAAATCAATAGAGAACAGTACCATCCACATGAGCCGGACCGCTCATCAACGAAGGTGTCCATTGTCTGACAGTCAAACTCACGGTAGTCAGTGAGACCTCTGAATGGCTTTGAGTCGTATTGTGACACGAAACGATTCTTCGGTGTCAACATATCCTGATGGGGTATAGCAAATACCCGAGTGTGTTTAAACAGCGAGTAAGAAAAAAGGTCCAACAAGGTTGGCATAGCCTAGGCACAAAACAAGTTGAAGACAGGAGTAGAAGCCTGCAAGTTACCGAGGGCTTGGAACCTGCATCGATGTCCGTGTTTGTCCCGAGACACTAGCCGCCGGCTCAGTTAGCCTCTCACAAGTAACTAGATCTACTGCACCTCGGTAAACTGAATGTCAGCTAAAATGAAGGTTTTGATGTTTCAAGTTAACGTTGTAATTGCAAGTCTTGCGCACTCCAGCGAGCCATTTCATTGGTGCAAGCTGACCCAAAGTAGTACCAAGGCACCGAGGGACGAACGCATCCGCAGTACTTGGACATTTGGCTCGACTGAAAAACTGCAGATTCTCCAATTGTCTGTAGGTACTACAGCAGCGGTGCGCTCGGACGAAATAATAATATATCATGACGCTGACAGTCACTGCCCCAAGTTGCAAGTTGGTATCATCCCGATCGAAAAAAAAAAAAAAAAAAAAAAAAAAAGTGGGATGATGGTTTGAAGCGTCGTTTGCATCGTATGTAACGCACCGCAATCCACGTACAAGTATCATGATCATGTAATCGTCTAGATGGAGGTTAATCGAAATGAATCCGGGGGAAGTCGGGGATCCGGAGGCGAATCGTTACAGTCTACTTAATCTTCACTCGCTGTACTTTGCTCGAAGATTCACTTGCTTGGTACATGTTGTCTAGCAGGTTGAGTTGGGGACCTTCAAGTCATCATGAGCAAAATAGTGCACGTTCAGATGGCGAGCAGTGAAAGGTAACCGAGCTCAGCGTCCAGGTGGGTACTCGTAGAAAAGTCGATATTCCAAACAGCTGCCAGTGTTGCCGTAGTACCGTCAGTTACTAATTAGTTATACCTACCGTTGAGCCGGTTCTCCGCTGTTCAAAGTGTAGAAAGGTACCAGGTCCAACTTGCCAAGGCATGCAGTACTGTTCATCAATAGTTTTGAAACACCGGGTGAAACAGTCTCTCCTGCCCGACAACGCCGAGCTAGACAGGAATTCATGGATTCCCACGAAGTGGAAGGAGGCTTTTGTCGTGCGTATCCGCCCAGGCACCCTACAAAAACTGTTGGTTACCCACGCACCTGTGATTAGTCGTTGGTAACGTTTGAATACGTTTACCTTGACCGATAGGAGAAGAAAAAGGGACTATGTAATGCTTGTTTTTTGTTATTCTCGAATGATACTACCTACGTTACTTTAGGTTTGTGGTCAAGAGTCCACGAGTCCTTGTCGTGCTCAGGCGCTCAGTGAGGAGGAAAATGCGTTCCTCACGATGTGGACGAGTACCCGCTGTATCACGATCCTTTATAGTGCAAGTATTGTCCAGTGTCTCTCAACCTGTTTCTGAGCACAAAACAACAGCACCGTGACGAAAAAATGCTGTCGATTAAGGATAACGATGCTCGTATCGAACGTGACTGGCCGAGCGTGGTCCGAGTCTCCAAGGATTTCGTCGTGCGATGTCTGGACAATTATCGTAAGGGTTCTCAATGGACGCAGCAGTCCAGTGGGTGTGCCGTATGTGCGTGTTATCAGCCGGATGCTTGGAGTGAAAGCACGCGTGGCGACCGCGGCCCAGTCGTCTTGACGTCCTAAGAAATTGCTAGGTATTTTATTATGAATCGTTTACGACAATGACCTTGTGATATTACAGTCTGGTCCCAAATCTCGTTTTGCAACTCTTGATGAATGCACATGATTTGCAAGATCCCAAGATGTCATGTCAGGGAGAACTGGATTCCAGTGACACGATTGTCATGCTTGAGTGGGCCAGCGAGTCGCTCCCCACTCGTGATGCTCCAAATGCTTGCATCTTTGTCAGTCCCAGCGGCAAGCCTGGTGGAATCTGGGGAGACATCCATTGCCGACACAAAGTTGCCGCTCTCCGCGTCGATGACTTTTTCGCGTATCTCTCCGTCCCAAACACTTGGCCCCTTCTCAGTCCCACACGCTATCCATTTGCCATCCCTCGACACACAAATGGCATACACCTTCCCTCCCGTTTGCCGCATTGACCGTCTGAAAGTCCCTATCGTCGAATCCCATCGTCGCTCCCGCCCAAAAGATGCTTTCCATCAGGTTGGAAAGCGACTGCAAATACCCATCCAGAGTGACCGGTGTCCAGTACTATTGTTTGGTCTTACTGAATTGTCAGCATTGCTCAATCACACCTCGAGCTACTACCCACCGGTGTTCGTTGACGACGTCCTCACCAATGACCCACAGTTGTCGGCTTTGAAGAGTGGAAGAAAAAGGTGTTTCGGTTTACTCGTGGTCTGTTCACACACTGCCTTGTGTCTTTGGCGCTTATTCCTTGTGGTATCGGTTCAGTTCTACACCAATATACAGGGTTCCCAGTAGGGAAATTCTCATCGTGTATCGTGCGTTCGAGATGGATGACCTTCTCCTGTCCAGCTCAACACAGAAAAAGATCTGTTCGCCCTGCTGTCGCTGTGTCGTTACCATCTACGTCTGACGGGTTAGCGAAATATGACTCACATGGGCAGATACTCCAGGGACCCACGCGATGAAGAGACGTCTGGAAAGTCGTCGGGTTGTCGATCCATCTGGATGTGAGCTAAACGGCGACGACAGGCCGTACGATAAACCGGACGTTGTCGTATGTGGGTGCTCGTTGGCGGTTTACACGCGTATCTTTCTCTCAAATCTCGATCAGGGACATCACCATCACCGGAGATAGTGGTCTACTTTCGCTCGCAATCTCGCACAACTTATCATTCTGGGATTCTCAACGCGACGTGGGCCTTCTCCGTGTGGTTTGAGAGTCGTTTGACAGGCGATCGTCTCCGGGGCGGGCATGGTACAGCGTGTGGTCGTGGTCACATCTATCTAATACGGACCCACCACAGTAATTGGGTTCTGGGAAATTGTTATTTTTATCTCAACAACTCTCCCCTGATGAGTATGGAGTGCTGTCTCGTCCCAGGTAGCCGCGTCAGACTGAGAAGCACCGAGGCCGGCCTCGTCCACGCGTCGACGACAGGTAATGGTATCATGGTCAATTGGTCTCCGTCTCGTCGTCATCTGAGTCCTATCCATGCCTCAGAGGCGCATGTTTCATGCACACGTCCACCCGTCGTCTTGTCCACTTTGCTGATCCGTCTGATCGTGAACACCCTCATCAATGGGCGATCTATTTGCCAATGTTCGGATCTGACTCCATGCTGTAGGTTGTCCTGCTGGATATCTCGCCATGCGATCCCCTCTATTCATCGGTGAGGAGTAGCACGAGTTCGCAGCTTTTGGCATAATGAGTCGGAGCCTCAGTTGCTAATTTTGGGAGGGGATGGCAAACGAGGAATGTAAGGTCGTCAGGGATATTTATCCGGATGCGCTTTTGAGGGGGAAACGGGCAGCAGAACGACTCGATAATTACGCCGTCGGTTGAGTATGGAGTGCAGTTGGGTTCACCCGCCCGTGATGAAGTTAGGAGATCAGGTGAAGATACAGATATCTCGGAACAAGTACACCGATGATCTATCATGAACCCATCTTGTCCAGGGGCGATCAGCTCAGGGCTTGGACTCTCGCAGGACAGGTTATCATGACTCGTACAAGTGCTGTGAGATACAGGAACTCAACAAACTGCATGGTGGATGTTCCACTTGCTCTCGGCGGTACAGCGTGGTATCTACATGCATTGCATTCAAACGCCTCGATCAATGTGTCCCATCATTTGTGCTTGAGCGACAGCACAACAACCACATGGGATATCTGATCGAAAGTCTGAGGGTACCATACCCTGATTCTTCCTGGTGCTAATATATCATGAGTCTAACGATGTAGGTGAAAGAAAAGTGGCGCGCACCGTTACATGGACCCCCGCGGCCAAGGGTTGAAATGGATTGGTAGCATGTTGTGTCTGATGGGACGTGAGCTGACGTGACGAGGTTCATCATCACCGGAGAGAGACGCACCGGGTCCGCTTCCGTTGCATCCGCAGCACCTTGTCCACTACGAGAAGCGTCTTCGTTCGGACGTTTGGGTGTAGTGGTCTTGCTGCGTGATTTATTCTGTAACGCGTGATGAGTCTGTGCATACAAACTCGAGGAACAACGAACCGTTCGCCATTTAATGATTTTGTTCCTCGCCGGCTAAGATATGTTCGACGGGGCATTCAATCGTCCTTCAAGGAAATACACTCACCGCCATCCATGAAGGTCCCTTTTGCCTGTCATCCAAATTCGTTGGTGAGTGGGATCGACGATCAGCAGACTCGCGTGACTCTCCGGAAAGTCGATCGAGCTTGTGTGACGTCGGGTCCTTGTTACCCAACCTCGTCTGTAGCCACTTCTTGACCACCAAGGTGCCCTTGGATGACTCGAGATTTTCCTCTCGACGTGCCTCTGGAGGGTAGGTCGCTGGCGGGTGATCTGATGACTGTGCCACGACATGAGATGAGCCAACTGGCGGTATCTCATCCTCCTGGGGATTGAGAGAGGATTCCAGGGACAGTGACTTCATAGCGTCAACACGGCAGCAAGAGGAGAATAAAGTAATCACCCACCTCGTCATAGTCAAATGAGTGAGGAGCGGGGGTGCTCGACGGCACCTCAGCCTATGCTTTTGTGAGAACTCGGTTCGAGAGGGAAACAAATGCACTCGTACATCGAGGAGATCACCATCGTCATCGGACTCGAGGTGGCTGGACTTGCCAGGATCTTCCTGACGACAGAGTCAACAAAACTCTTTGGTGACGAAATGACATGCGGTGGAGTCACATACTTTGCTGTTGTGGCCGCTGGGTACCGACAGCCGCTCGTCTTCCTTGTGAGTAGCTACCTATGTAGTTTGTCAGTGTGAGAGGGCCAAAAAGGTACAAATACTAGTTACAAATGGATTGTCTGCAAGCACACCGTCGAGGTGACGAACGACAATTTTTCCGTCAATTCGCCCAGTTGCGAGATAGCTACTGTCCTGAGAGATGGCAATTGACCGTATGCCACTTTCCTCGATGACAGGGCCCATCCAAGAGAGTGTCAATGTGTCCAGGAACACGATTGAACAGTCTCCAAAGGTGGCAATGAATTTGCCATTTGGGGCGAGAGCGAGAGAATGGACATAGTCACTGCTACCAGTAATCTGCAATTCGGCGAGCTGTGACCCAGTGGATGCATCAAAACAGTTGATTTTGTTGTCCTCGGATGTGGCAAAGATTTGCTGACCGTCGCTTGACCACGCAAGCGGAGTGGCTACAGCGAGTGTGGGTGTGGTGGTGTCGATGGTGATGAGCTTGTCGCCATTTCGACTGTCGAAAATGCGGATCGAGCGACCCCAACAGGCAGTGGCGATGTGTTCGCCACTTGGGGAGAACTTGACTCCAGTGACAGTATGGACGTGCTCGAGTGGGCCAACAAGTCGCTCTCCGGTTTTGATGCTCCAAATGCTCGCAGCTTTGCGAGTCCCAGTGGCCAATCTGGTCGAATCTGGGGAGACATCAACAGCCCCCACAAGGTCGCCGCTCTCCACGTCGATGATTTTTTCGCGCAGGTCTCCGTCCCACGCGCTTGCCCCCTTCTCAGTCCCGCACGCTATCCACTTACCATCCCTCGACACAGAAATGGCCTTCAACTCCATTCCCGTTTGCTTTGCGACCTCTTGACCATCTGAAATTCGCCATCGTCGAACCCCATCCTTACTCCCGCCCAAAAGATGCTTTCCGTCAGGGTGGAACGTGACCGCATATACAATGCCGGAGCGGCCGGTGTCAAGTACTATTTTGTGCATGGTCAGCATTGCTCAATCACACCTCGGAGTGCTACCCACCGGTGTTCGTTGACGACATCCTCCTCGATGGTACACAGTTGTTGGCTTTGAAGCGTGGAAGAATAAGGTGTTTCGGTTCACTCGTGGTACGCAAATTTGTCCTATAAAGACGTTTCCTTCTTCTCAATGCGGTGTGTTCGCACACTGCCTCGTGTCTTTCCCAGCTATGTGATCTCGTTGCGACGACCGGGTAAATAGTCAACATCTGCGAAACATTCCGTCGTTTCCAAGCGCATTCTGTGAATGTTTGTCGTGTCTACACCGCGAGACTACTCACGACAAGTTTACAATCCGCGCAACTCGCTATATCCTGCACAAAGGCAGAAATATGGTAATTAGAATTCATGCTACATCCCTGCACCTCGTCAAGATGTCCATTGAAAACCCAAGATACTTCATTCACCTGATTTCCGTTGTCTCTTACTTCATCTTGCATTTGCCGCTGTCCTGGGGGAACAAATGGTTGCTTCTAGCTTCTCTTCCATCGGTTTTCCCATCGGGTTCAATGCTTTAGAAATGTCTGGGCCTCTCTTTCAACACCGGGTTGCCGACAGTTCTTGTCCCAAAAATACGAGCCTCCACTTGGTCCAGAGCACGCAACCTAACTTATCTCTCTGGGGTTGTCAACGCGATGTGGGCCTTCTCCGCGTGGTTTTAGAGTTGTTTAGTAGACAATTGTCGTTAGTGCGGACACGGTACGGCGTGTGTGGTCGCGGTCACATCTGTCGGATACAGACTCGCTCCGGTCAATTTTTTTTCCTACAACTCTTCCCCGGGTGTATTGAATGCTTTTTCACCTCAGGTTGTTGCGGCATATATGCTTGTCCCCCCAGACTGAGAAGCACCGAAACCAGTTTCGTCCTCGGCAAGTATGATCTGTGGGTCATGCTCTTCCAACTACCCCTTCAAACCATCCTAGTTTTGCCACCTGGTTTCCATGGCGGCTCTCGCCACAATACATGCACGCATTCAAGCCCAAACGCTCGAGCTCAGACACCTGATGCTTTCAGACGTTGTTTCCCATCCTTCGGCGGTCGTTTCGAGGGGAGTTGGCAACACCTCTAACATTGTCGTCTTGTCCACTCTGTCGATCCGTCTGATCGTAAGCACGCGTCATCAACGCGAGATCTATCGGCCAATGATCTTTATAGTTTGTCCTGCTGTATATTTCTCGTCATACGAAAATCACCTTGGGCTTCCTCGAATGACAGTGTGCGTTGAAGAAACAACATTTTTGTCTGCTACTTCGCCTCTAATTTGCCAATTTTTTATGGGTACAAATGATCTCTTCCAGGTGGTCATCCGTCGTCCCATAACCCAACAAATGCGCCATCTCCGCGACGTCTGATTCTGTTCACGGCCGTCGACCTTCTTGTCCGTAATGGATCACCCTCAAACATTCACCTGTTCCGCCTCGCCAGCGGCAAGGAGGCGATAGCGTTGCGTCAGACTCTTCCCAAAGGATATCCGTTGTGGCATTCGGGGAAGCATTAACGCACAACCGTGCCAATTCCCCGTTCCTTCCCTTGGCCCTAGTCCTATTCATCAAATATCACACCCACGACAAGATCTCCCTCACTGGCAGTTGTCCAGATCAGCGTGGCCACTCAGTCAGATTGGGCCCACGAGTTTCCGTTTCGACACGACACCAAGTGAAACGGCACGCCGGGTATCAATCCTTGCACATCTTCTAGTTCACATGGTAAGGCGCTACATCCTTGTATTAGACATACTCCGCCAGTTCACAAAATACAATTAGGTTCGTTGGCGGCTACAATAATGAGCCGGATCAACCCTCCGTCAAGTCACCCTGCAGCGGGTCAACTTCAGCAACAACGATCCTCGCTATGGATCGACAAGTGAAGAATGGGAGCGCAGCTCGGATGTCGGGTTTGGAGTGGATTTTCTGTGTACAGAGGAGGGAGCAGTGGGAGCCCATACGGCGGAGGGCTACGGTGGAGGGAGCGGGGCGACCTATGGCATGGCACCAATGTACACGGAGCTTCATGGCCTTCTCGAACGCCACTGCCTGTCTATGCTGGCATCAGCACTCGCAGAGCGAATATGGGGGTGTCGGAAGCTAGCGCACACGGAGTGTCTCTGGCGACTCGTTTAGGCCCTCCTCTCGTTCGAACCGCGCGGGGAATAGTGCTACGAGCGCGTATGGGGGTAGCTCGAGACCTTGCGCTTGGACAGGCGTTATCCCTCCATCGACATCGTTAGGGCAGTCAACAAGAACGTCCAAGAGGTCCCAGCACGGAGTCACCACCATCGAGCTGGAAGAATAGCCAATAATGTCTCATCTCCACTTACACAAATCACACCTCGTATCTGCGTGTTGCTTTTTCGTGGATCAACGTTGCACTCGTCATGTGTTCATTTTTTGACCGCAACGATGGCCACCAGTGACCCGGTTTGATTATCACTATTTCTCTAATCTTTTGCAGCATGGTTTGACCACCCTTATTTAATATCCTCATCGATTTGCGTCCTCGCTTCTTCTTTGTGGTGTTCTCTCCTTGTCGATTCGTATTTCTAGCATTGTTCTAGGACGCTCTCTCGTTCATTTGGCTCAATCATACATACCCCTTTCGTTTCCTCCAACTTTCTCTCGCTCTCAATTTGGATCAAGTTTCATGATCTTTGTTTTCTGGCGCTACACATCCATCATTTTTTCTCTCCTTACAAACGAGAAATGTAAAGTCGTCAGGAATATTTATCCAGATGCGCTTTCGAGTAATTGCGCCGTCGGTTGAGAGTACGGAGTGCAGTCAGATTCACGTGCCCGTGGTGAAGTTAGGAAGAGATCATGTGAAAATATAGAAGTCTTGGAACAAGTACACCCGATGATCTACTACGAACCCATCTTGTCTAGGGGCGATCAGCAGGACAGGTGTATCGCGACTCGTACTGGTGTTGTGAAATGCAGGAACTCAACAAACTGTATGGTGGATGTTCCACTTACTCACGGTACAATGTGATATTGCATTCAAACGCCTCGATCAATGTGTCCCATCGTTTGTGCTTGAGCGACAGCACAACAACCACACGGGATATCTGATCGAAAGTCTGAGGGTACCATACCCTGATCCTTCCTGGTACTAATGTCTAACAATGTAGGTGAAAGGAAAGTGACGAGCACCATTACACGGACCCCCGCGGCCGTGAGTTGGGATGAATTGGTTGCCTGTTGCGTCTGGTGGGACATGAGCTGGCGTGACGAGGGCCATCATCACCGGAAAGAGACGTACCGAGTCTGCTTCCGTTGCACCCGCAGTACCTTGTCCACTATGTGAGGCGTCCTCGTTCGACTGCTTCGGAACGGTGGTCTTGGCGGATGATTTATTCTGCAACATGTGATCAGTTCCTGCATACAAACTCGAGGCACAACAAACCCTTTGTCTTCTGATGGATCTTGCAGCCACTCGCTAGAATAAGATGTTAGACACATTGCGTCGGATCATCTATCAAGGAACAGCACCCACTGGCGTAAGTTGACCTACAGCTATCCACGAAGGTCCCTCTTGCCTGTCGTCCACTCTTGCTGGTGAGTGGGAAGGAGACGATCAGTAGACTCGCGTGACTCTCCGGAAAGTCGATTGGGCTTGTGTGACGCCGGGTCCTTGTTGCTCTTCCTGAACCTCGTCTGCAGCCACTTCTTGACCACCATGATGCCTTTGGATGGCTCGAGATTTTCTTCTCGACGTGCCTCTGGAGGGTAGGTCGCTGGCGGGTGATCTGATGACTGTGCCACGACACGAGATGAGCCAACTGGCGGTATCTCATCCTCCTAGGGATTGAGAGAGGATTCCAGGGACAGAGACTTCATAGCGTCAACACGGCAGCAAGAGGAGAATAAAGTAATCACCCACCTCGTCATAGTCGAATGAGTGAGGGGCGCGGGTGCTCGACGGCTATGCTATCATGAGAACTCGGTTCGAGGGGGAAACGAGTCCACTCGTACATCGAGGAGATCACCATCACCGTCGGACTCGATGTGACTGGACTTGCCAGGATCTTCCTGGTGACGGAATGACATGCGGTGGAGTCATGTACTTTGCTGTCGTGGCCGCTGGGTACCGACGGCCGCTCGTCTTCCTTGTGAGTAGCTACCTATGTAGTTTGTCAATGTGAGAGGGCCAAAAAGGTACAAATACTAGTTACAAATGGATTGTCTGCAAGCACACCGTCGAGGTGACGAACGACAATTTTTCCGTCAATTCGCCCGGTCGCGAGATAGCTACTGTCCTGAGTGATGGCGATTGACCGTATTGCATCATCATCAATGACAGGGCCCGTCCGAGAGAGTGTTAATGTGTCCAGGAACACTATCGAACGGTCCCCAAAGGTGGCAATGAATTTGCCATTCGGGGTGAGAGCGAGAGAGTGGACATAGTCGCTGCCACCAGTAATCTGCAATTCGGCGAGCTGTGACCCAGTGGACACATCAAAACAGTTGATTTTGTTGTCCTCGGATGTGGCAAAGATTTGCTGACCGTCGCTTGACCACGCAAGCGGAGTGGCTACAGCGAGTGTGGGTGTGGTGGTGTCGATGGTGATGAGCTCGTCGCCATTGCGAGGGTCAATGACTATATGGCTCACTGGCTAGTAGCCACATGATTAGAGAGTCTTTGTGGCCGGCATTCTTACACTTGGTCCTAGTCTTTTATCAGGTCATCTTGGATTCTTCGAAGCGCCATGTGATAATCACATTGCAGGTGAGCGTTGCTTTGCTTTGTTGGCTTGGAAATTTTGATAAAGAAAAACCCATCAAGTTCGTGCCAGTCGTCCACACCGTGACGACGGACGCGTTTTCGTAGCATTTTCAATGAGTGCATACGGTGATGGTGTCTGCATGTGATGACGCTCGCGCGCGCGAGGAGAACGAATACGAACAGTCACTCGTGCTTCTCTATTATGATACGCGCGAGTGCCTGCGCAGCGACAAATGCGACCTCTTGTGACTCACACCCAAAATACAGCATAGGGTCTAGATCAAGTCTCTCGAGCCTCCAAGCGCCGTTGGCGGTGTCGATAACGCGGGGCGTTTCCCACAAGCTGCCAACTATGGGTGAAATTTTCGTTCGTATTCAAGATCAACGTTGCTCATGGTCGTTGCCTTGGGATTCTGACTTTCTCATACATAGCGCGAACCAATGGGCGAAACTCTGTTGCGCTTTGACAGATCGTTCGTCCAGACGCACACTACAAACAGTTCTTTTTCAACGTCTAGGGCTGGCGCCTATGAATGGGTTGATGAACATTCGATAGAAGACGCACAGGCTTTGGAATCAACACCGCGGCTATGCCCTTCTTAGCGCCAGAGTACTTAATAGTCAGGACGAGGCGATGACAGGGTTGGGAAGCAACCCACTCGCAGATAATGCCTCCCATTCCTCCCCTCCCTCTACCTCTTGCAAATTCCAAGTTTAGTCTCAACTCAGCTGCCGTAGCCGGCTTTTTCGGGGGTAAAGAAGCCATCTCGGCCATGGCTACCGTCCACCTTTGCAAAGGCAGACGGTGGCTCGGGTGGTTCAATTCCCCAGGGAGTTACACCGTTGCGAAACGATTCGGGAGGATGGCAAACTCACGCTTCTGGGATGGATTGTTTCCTGGCCCGAACGACTCGCCAGCCGTCTCGTTTGGACTTGATGGGAAGAAGGGACCCGAATACATCGCAGCCTTGTCTGGGACAACGATGCCGACCGGGCATCTGGCTTATCTGACGATGGAACAAAGCAAGGAGTTGCCTGCAGAAAGGATAGATGGGAGGACGACGAAATCTATAAACGTTACCTATCTGGCCATGAAACAGGTCGACTATCAAACCCCCGTTAAACGCCTACCCCTCAAGGACGCCCTCCTTGGGCTCATCCCGATCGTTGTCAGCGTCGTGACCTGCATCTTGTGTGCGCTGGTCTGGGACTGGTATTGCTTCTATATGATCTTGCTCGGTATCATCTCCAGCGGCTGGGCTAGCTATGTCATCGGCAAAGGAAGGCTCGTCATCAAATCTGTTACGAACCCAGCCGACGGGGTTCCTCCGGGCCACGGCATGCTGATGGGAGAAGGAGAGGTAGTGGTGATTAAAGGGGAGGAACGGGACGTAAATGCCATCACAAAAGGTCATTTCGATCTCGTGACGGATTCACCACAGACACACGAAGAGAAGAGCGCCACATGCAACGATCCCGTGTCGCCTTCAACACTGGTAGACGAAGAGAAGGGTACCACATGCAACACTCCCGTGAGGTCTTCAACAAAGGTAGACGAAGAGAAGGGTACCACATACAACACTCCCGTGAGGTCTTCAACACAATCAGACGAAGAGAAGGGTACCACACACAACACTCCCGTAAGGTCTTCAACACAGGCAGACGAAGAGAAGGGTACCACGTCCAACTACCACGACATCGGCGTATGCTCCCTCCTGCTCATTCTCCAATTCCTCCTCCAACTTCTCCTCATCCCACAAGGAACCCTCTTTGGCCAGATCATGTTCTGCGTTTCGCTCGGTGTCTCATGGGGGTATAACTCGTACCTGTCCTCGCTGGAGAAGGAGAAGATACAAACAGATTTGCTTTTCCAGACGCTTGAAAACCCGGAGATGCTCCGGTTTCGCGCTGGTACCCGGACGACAATGGCAGTTTTCGTTTGTCTGCTGCTCTTCCACGGGGTTGAGGCCGTGTCCCCACAAGAGGACCGCGCTCGTCGTGTCAAAATCCTCCAATCGTGCCTCAAAAACGATACCGTCGTATGGAGGCGATGGTCGGATAAGGTCGTCAAACAGCTCTTGAACATAAATGACAGATTGCCGTACTTGGAGGAAGACGATGAAGATCGGGCGCTTCCCGAGTCGGACAGAAAGCTATTGAAGCAGTTGCTCAAGGATGCAGCTGATGCGTTTAGTGGGTATTTCAAAGTTCGTGGGAGGTTACCTGCTTGTTCTAGTCATCCCCGAGATTGAACAAAGGTAGACTTATTCCATTTCACGTTCACGACAGACGACCACCGCCGTATTCATGTATTATAGACCACCTGTCATCGGAAGCGGGTCAACGTACTTATACCAGTAGCGTACATATCACCAAAACACTTTTGCTCCACTAGAAGCTCACGCTGTACACCGTGTTCGAAGATGTGGGCAAGAACCAGTTGTTGATAATAGCGTGCACAGGATCTACGGACCACGTGAGCACAGTGATGGGTAACGAAAGATCTCAAGGTACTGACCTTCCTCCACGGCGCCCATGCCCATCGGATCCTCGTCCTCAGAGTCTTCGTCCTCCCAGTCCTCCACCTCCACCTCATCAGCCACAATCGGGAACTCCTCCACGTCGTCGGCTGGATCGTGGACGCCGATATCATGGACATGCGCACGGTGTGTTGTGTTAAACGCACCGTTCGTGTATGACGGCTTGTAGGTGAAATAAATTGCATCGTGTGTGATCTGCAGACAGGAAATGACATTGAGCAAGTGGTCGTTGTCGAACTTGGACAATCGGCAGACGGACACGCCGGGCTCGGGTGGCCGATCGGCGGTCAAGCGGTCGAAGTCAAATGTGGGAGAGATGACATATATTCCTTTCCACTAGAAAAAAGGAAAGGGAGAGGGCGGGACATTGGTTCGGTGCTGGTGGCGTGAATATCGCACTGTACACATACCGTAGCGATGACCAGTTTTCCATTTCGGCCGCCCACTGCTAGATAGCGTGAGATCTCTTCGTCGCTTGAAGGTGGTTGAAAATTCAGGATGATGGCGATGTCCCGATGGTGGACAGAATTCGATCCGGCAAATAGGCGCTGGAAATCAGGGAGGATAACTAGTCTGCCATTTGATACAAGAACAGCAAGATCGTTCCCCGACGCCGATACATGACCTGATAGCAAACATCGTCAGCGATCTTCAACCTCGCAGCTCGAAAGTGAAAGTACATACATGCCATGAACTCGCCGTGAGAAGAACAAAGAGAACGGCAGTTAGAAAGGAGCATTTGGGGGTGCACGACGGACGACGTTAAACCAGGAGTCCTTGGTAGTACATCCCACGCTGCACTTGTCAGCTCCCTCGTGGGCAGCTGGTAAAGCAACGCTCCACCTTCCCTCGCGAATATACGCAATCCGCCCCCACCGCAGATAAACACATACAGGTCGTTGACTTCGACGTAATTGATAGCGGCTAATAGCAGGCCATGGTACAGTCGCTGAACATCCCGAACGACCGAAACCAATTGAGATCTGGGGACATCCCAGAGATATGCATTGTTCGTTGCCACGGCTAGGAGGGTTGGGTACGAAAAACGGAATGCACGAGTGTTCTCTGGCATGCGAAGGAGCGCCCAGGCTTTGAAATGAGCCCAACGATTCTCTGCCGAATGATAATTTGCGGCAGCTTGCGTGGATGCCTCGAGCATTTTTTTGTCTGGAGGCGACGTTTCTGAATGATGACCGTCTGCATCAACGGTACGTCGCCAGACCTCCTTGCAATTGTCGTATCGATTGAAAATAATGTAACCTCGGTCGTATTCACAATGCGCGTAGCGGACAGCATGGTCCTGGAGATGATTGTATTAGGCATCGTGGCTCGAGGAGAACACTAGATGCTGAGCCTGACCGGAGGAAGTGCCCACAAGATGCGATTGGTTTTGATATCACACACAGATATGCCGCCTGTCTGGCGGGTCGTAATGACGAGTCCGAGTTCATAATCGACTTTGATGCGATGAACAACGGTTCCCGTCGCGGTCAATTCTCGAACGGCAGACGGAGCTTTGCCGCGCCAGCCTCGCTCGATTTCTAATTGTCTCCTGCCTGGAGATGAGTCCATCAGCGATGATCACCATCCGACACGGAAAGCGAGCGGACAGTAGGCTTTCCAGTTGATTGGAATCGAGCCTGCTCCAAGCTGGTCCTCGTCGATGAAACGGTGGAGTATTGCGGCATTTCTGTATACAGTGGGTTCGTTGGTCGCAATCAAGGCATTCCAGTCGCGTGATATCAGAGTGGTAGAATATAATGAATGTAGCGGAAGGTACGATATCGTATGCAAAGCGACCTCTGGTGGCAATTGGTGCAACATTGCAAACGAAATCGAGAGCGGAGTAGTCGGAAAGAAATTCATGACATTTATTTATCTAATACCACGTGATCATCAATCTGTCACGTGATACCACTTTTGGCGGGCGCACGTTCGTGTAATCGACTTCATTTCGGATTTCTCGAAGTTTCAGTGTTTATGCGGCTCAGGCAACTGTGACTTGGTCATTTGTCTTTCTTTTCTTCCCGCCTTCTTCTTATTTCATAGAGTCGTGACCATGCCCTATTTGTCGCCAAAAGCTCTCAAAAACCTGAAAAAGTATGCCTACAAGGCTGTAGACGAGTATGTTTACTACCCAAAGTCCACACCAGCCACAGTTCTGATCACTCTACAGGTCTCTTGTGTCCCGATATGTCCTTGCCCCCTACTGGAATTGGTTCATCACTCTTTGGCCGCTGACGATCGCGCCGAACACAGTACGCTCCTAAATCAGCACTTCAGCACCGGTGGAAATGATATGCAGCACAGATAACTCTCCTTGGGCTCCTTATAGTCATGCTTAACTTCCTTTCACTGTTAATCTATGACCCACTGTATTATACCGACAAGGATGGGCCAGCTGGTCTTCCGCAATGGATATATTTCACGTGCGCTTTCTCACCTATCCTTGCGTTCCGATTTGCTGATCTAATGACGTAGGTGGGCCCTTGGTCTCTTCATGTACCAGACCTTCGACTCTGTGGATGGGTGAGGCGTTTTCTCATGATGAATGTACCCTCTGATGATGCCTTGGGATTGAAGTAAGCAAGCCCGTCGCACGGGCATGGCTGGTCCACTCGGTGAATTGTTTGATCATGGTATGCATCAACGTTCACTCAGAATTCCGCAAATTGATCCCGGTTGACTAGGTTGTGATGCCCTCAACACCACGGTAATGCAATATTCCTTGCACTTGCGATACAAATTTTCATGCCTCTTATAGCTGGAAGTTATTTTGGCCGCCAGAGCTCTCAATCTAGGTCGTTCGTGGTGGACCGTCGCATCCCAGGTCGCCACCCTTGCCAACTTTTACCTAACCACATGGGAAGAGCACCATACAGGTGTATTGTATCTTGGAGCATTTTCCGGACCCGTTGAAGGTATTCTTATGATCGTATTCATCTACATCATCTCCGGAACCTTTGGTGTGCGCTCTGCTTGTTGGATATTTCTCCGGACTCATAGCCGTATAGGACCTTCGTTCTGGGACCAACGTTTCCTCACCTTCATCCACCTGAACCACATACCACAAGTCGTCGACTTTTTCCCTGACATTGGTCTCAACGAGGCTTTCATGGTATTTGCTGCCTTCGGTCTGGCTTTCAATATTGTGTGCAGGTATTATTACGCTTTTTGAATATATAGAAAGCTACTGATGTGTTGTAAGCTACCGAAATGTTTACAAGGCGATGCGAGCCACGGGCAAGTCCACTTTCAAGCCATTGGCTTTCCTTCTTCCCTTCGTGATATCGGCAGTGCTTCAGGTTCTATGGTTACTTCACCCATCATTTTACCATTCGAACATCGTGTATTCGCCACTTTTCCTTCCATTCATGTGTGCTTGGGGTTTACAGTTTGCGCACCATGTTGGACGGATGATATTGAGCCATGTAACAAAAACACCCTTCCCGTGGTGGAACTCTATGTGGATATGGAATGCTATCGGCGTTATCGATGTCCATCTACCTGACATACTTCACCAGTATGCTGTCTTTTGGCTTAGTGCTCTATATCTCTCACGTTCTTTTAGATCACCTATTATCCAGTCGACACCGAAACGCACCGCGGTGTACGTTTACCTGACGCTCGCAGTATCGTTCTTCACGTACGCCTACTTCTGCACCCTCGTGATCAAGGAAATCACGGAGTACCTCGGCATTGCATGCTTCACGGTGCGCAAGAAGGATGCGGAGGGAAAATGGCGTGATACCCGCGATATCCCACAAGATGGATTTTCCAAGCGCTTGTGAATCGTTGCATGTCATTACGAGGTAGATTCACGTCACGATTTGTCCCATGATGATACCATAGGTCATCAAAGTATACCATGTTTTCAGATGCTGGTCTGAGGTCGTACCATCGGTGTCGGATGCACGAGGCAGCAAGGATAGAGGGAATTTGAGAATTTACCAGAAGTCGCACCGAGGTCGTTATAACGTGTAATTGACGATTCAGAAAAGGTGTCGTGAATCCTGGTGACTATATCAGACAACTTGTATCGATAACGTGGTTGCGTTTCTCTCGCATGACGAGCTCCGATTTTGTTTGTTCAACAGCGATGTCGACCCGAGTCGTTGGCTTGCGGACTCTCTGGTGAACCGATTTGTAAAGATTTTGTCGTGCTTGACAGATTGTTCGCCCTGACATACACCACAAGTATCAAGTTACAATCAGCAGACAGACAACACGCCCGGCACAGTCAGGCACATCGCTCGGCGGGATTGGGAACGATCCTACCGCGATGAATCGATTCGTGGTATTGTGCGAACCGATTCGATTTCGAGGTAGCGATACCTCAACCCAGCGATGCATCCCACTGGCAGAAAGTCTTTAAGAGTCATACTCAATGCAACTTTATGGTATACGAGAAAAGAGTACAAGCATTACCGCACGTCCCTACATCGATGTCTAAATGAGTCTACCACTCGACCAATTGAGGTACGTCGACGTCTGTTTGATCCAGTCGACGAGCTCCTCCCGCTTTATCGTCGTACCCTGATCCGTCGCCTGCACTTTGACCTTCTTCCCGTCGACAAACTCCCACTTTTGTTCCTTCACGATGACCAACCCTTGCTTCAGCTCGTCACCGCCCAGCAGAATATCAAATGGCACCTCGTCCTTTTCCGCCGCCGCGAATTGCGCCGGCAATTTCGGTTTCCGCTTTGCCAGGAAGTCCGTCTGAAAAAATCGATATCAGTCACCCATTCATTGGCCACACGCCCATCCGAAATGGAAACGGAATTTAGCCACTCACCTTGACTCCAGCCTCTCTCAGCTCCTGAACTAGCTTGATCCGCTCCTCTAACAGCCCATCGCCCACAGAAATAACATACGCCATTGTCTCCTTACTCCGCATGCCGTTCTCTACCCACTTGGGCCATACTAGGGCGAATACCCGATCCAATCCGATGCTGACACCGATACACGGACATTGGGCACCCTTCTTTCCCTCCCCCGCTGCTGCAGACGTAAATGAGCCCACGAGGTTGTCGTACCGTCCGCCGGCGGCGATGGACCCGACGCCTACTTGGGATTCATCTACTTCTTCCTCCTCTGCATCTTCGGCTTTTGTTTTTTTGGTCTTCTTTTTGTGCACCGCTGGTGCAGGCGTGGGTAATATTTCGGATGGCGTCGATGTAGGACCGTTGGGGGAGAAGCCGGGAGGTGCTGAGGCTGCCACGGTAGCCTCGTATATGATTCCAGTATAGTAATCAAGACCGCGTGCCAATGACATTTCGAAAGAAATCTGTCGAGGTGTGAGAATGATGTACGATCGGGATGCTAGACACGACACACTTTGTCGAGAACTTTGTACGCGCCGAGGAGCGTGAACAAGAGTTCCATCTCGAGGATGCCGTCTTTTGCATTGGGATTGGACATTAATATTTCATCGACTTTGAGTTGGTCTAGTAGAGATGGTCCCCCTGTTTGGTTGCTCGTTGTCACTCTGAAAGTCGATAGAGTTCTTGGTAAATGCTGACCTTTAAGTTTGACATACTCTCCAATCTTGTCCGCGACTTCGGGGCTCAACCCTTTCTCATCTGTCATTTCCTTCTTCACATCCGCCCAAGGTAGCTAGCAACTCAAAAGTTGAGTAAATCAACGTAGAATACTTCCTCATGCAGAGGCGTACCTTGTCAAGTTTGTCAACAGCAGAGGAGATCATCCGTATCTTCTCCGGTGGCACACCACACGTCTCGAAAATCCCATCTAGTATTTTACGATTATTAATCTGTCGTGCATCATGTTCAATATAGCACGCAATCACTAAATCCAACATCTCACCTTGACTGTGAACTCGCCCACGTCCAAGCGCGTCAGAATCGTGCAAAGCAAACTAACGATCTCTGCATCAGGAATCATCGGATCCCACACGCCGACGATATCCAAATCCTAGTGCGACGGGTCAGTGCCTCGAGCGATTGTGTAGCGGCACAAAACAAGAAGCAAACGCACCGCCTGCATAAACTCTCTCATCCGTCCCTTGGACATGACAGGGTTATCCCTCCGATAGACCTTTCCCAGCTGCCAGATTTTGCCTTGTGTCGACGCACCAGACATGGCTACGTATCGTGCGAGCGGGACGGTGTGATCGTACCTCAGCGCGAGCTGTTCGCCTCCTTGGTCCATCAGATCGAAGATGAGCTTCGAGTCCTCGCCGTACTTGTCTGTCAACACGTCCTTGCGCTCAAATACGGGCGTGTCGAGACAACTCCCTCCATACGACGTGAATACATCCTTGACGATTCGTTCGATGTGCTCCCGACAAAACATCTCGGCGGGCCCGTAATCCCGCGTACCCTAGAACAACAAAAAAAAGGAGAACGGGGCGGCAAAAAGCCATGTTTCAATAAAGCCCATCTTGAAATCGATCACCTACGAAAGCTCAAACGCTGGCTCACCTTGGCGGTCTTGAGCAACAGCCGGTCCCTTTTCTTCCCATCTTTGCTGTCGCTCGTCCCAGCAGTAGCGCTCGTCTCCGCTTTCCCGATTGCTCCGAGCGTTTTCTTGAGTTCGCCGAGTTTCTTTTTGGCAGCGTCGAGGGCGGTTGGGTTTGTGTTTTGTAGTCTGAGCTCGTTGACGAGCACTGTTTGTTGTGTGATCTCTGTGGCGAGCGATTCAGCGGTAGACATTACGCGTGTGCAGTGGAGAATGGAGACAGAACGAGTCAGCGATCGATAAAGGCACGTCCGGAACAGTGCACGAGCAGGGAACATGCTATATCTATACATTAGTTGCGAATTAGAGCTGACTCGATATTCAGGACCCTGGTCACCCCATAACTAATATAACTTGCTAGTAGTACCAGTAGTAAAGTACATCCCCCAGTTATCGAAATACCACTCGAATGCTGCCCGTGCATCCCCGAGCAGCGTGAACAGCAACGCTCGTTCCGTCTCGGAAAGTAAATTGTCCTCGCCCTCCTCATCTACGGTCAACCGGGACAACGACATATCACCAACGCTCATCAGCTGCTCGATGACCTTATCCATCCACTTCTTCCACACCCCACGAGTAGAATTGACGTGTGGGAGACATGTGTGCAGGATGGTGAGACGACGGTCTTGTCCCTCTTGCGCAGAGGAGTCCGTGACGTCGTGAAAGAGCAAGAGACACACCAAGACCGCCATCGTCGTCCTCGTCCCAACACAGAACCGATACATCTGTGGACTCCCAAGCGTCTGAAAGAAGAGCTTGGCTTGGATTTTCTCCGTGTCGAACGAGGAGATGTAGTAATTATACGTCCACGATACGAGGAGGGAGACGACGAACATGATCTGGCCAAACAAGGTTCCCTGAGGGATGAGAAGAAGTTGGAGGATGAACTGGGTGGTAAACAGGAAGAGGCACACGGCGCCTATGGCAGAGTAGCTACGGCGGAGACCGCGGCGAAATCTGCTTTTCGTCTCCAAGTCGGTGTCCAGATCGAAACGTGCTCTCGTGATGGCGTTGACACCCCCTTCTTCGCCTTTTATCACGACCACGCTGTCCTCTGCGAGTAGTAATCCAGGCGGAGGATCCGTCGCTGGATTTTCAATGGGTTTCTTGATTACAAGTCTTCCTCTGCCTATAACTAAAGTGGCCAAGCCACTGGAGACCATCCCAAGCAAGATCATGGAGAAGCTGTACCAGTCGTAGACCAGCACGCAGATGACGCAGGTTGCGACGCTGACCATCATCGGGATGAGCCCACCTAGGGCATGTGTAAGGGGTAGTTGTTTAACGGGGGCATTGTAGTCGACGGTGTTCATGACAAGGTATCCAACGTCGATCGGATTCGCCAACCTCCCTGGAACTATCACTTCCTTCATCTCCTGGCACCACTTCACGGTGAGATGTGCCAGATGCCCCGTGTGCATCGTAGTCCCAGACAAGGCTGCGATATACTTGGGTCCTGCTTGGCCATCGAGCCCAAGGCCCGACATGACAGGTAGCGGTCGTCTTGGTGAATAGAGTCCATCCCAGGCTCGTGGAGACGCCATCCGTGCAAAACTTGCAGCGAACGAGAAAGTCCCCGGGCAGTTATACCATCCGAGCCACCGCCTGCCCTTGCAAAGGTGAATGCTACCCATGGCAGAGATGGCTTCTTGGCCCCCAAAGAAGCTGGCTATTCCGGACAAGTTGAGAGTGAACCTTGAACCCGCAAAGGGTGCACCAATAGGGGGCATCGGTTAGTGAAAGGATACTGTGACACATTGTCCTCTCCTTTAGCCCGTAACTTATAAGTACTCGAACGCCTCGGGGCCGTGAAAAATCTAGAGAACCCGATTTAGGTAATCTCGGTGCTCGGAGCCTGCATGGCCTCCACCCGACTCGACTCACCCTGGATGCCACATCACGGCAGTCTTCGTGGAAAAGGAAATAACGGGTGGTATATTCAGAGCAAGACTTGGCGTCCCCAGCTTGGCCCGAGGGCTGTAGACTCGGAAATCATCCACTGTAGAACGACCAAGCGACTATATCCGTACTGTGAGACAGAATGTCAACCAGAGTGGGCTTGTTTCCAGTCGAGTTGATGCCAAGCACGAATCATCTTTGCTCTCTCGATGCGTCCCCCACCCGTTTCTCACGACCGACAGCTTGAATTGCCGGGTGGCTACCACACACGCAATATCTCTTGAGCGAGATTGGCCCGATGGGTTCTGGGAACCGTTTACTTTAAGACGCGGATAACAGATGGTCTATCTGGTCGACGACTACAGGATCAGAATCAACACAGCTCAGATCAGATGAGAAGCAAGTGAATAAATTTAAACTGCAAACACGCACTGGATAGTGTGTGACGATGACTCTACCCGGCTTTCTGAATCTGTTGACATACTACGGAAGGGGCGGGGATGGTATTAGCGGTTCCTGTCGGGATCTAGTGATGCTTTCATCATGGACCTCTATTCCGGACTTCGTTTCATCTTACGGTTGTCCTCGCTCATTATGATCCTGCAGGGAATGTATTCAATGACTGTCAACGAGGGTGAAATCAGAGAATAACCCACGCAAAGACTCGTATTTGGAGATCTGTGGTGGCAAGGTTGGGCAGGGACGTGAAGAAGACCTTTCCCGGTGCATTCAAATTCGACAGGTACCGCAGTCGGTAGTACTTCAAGCAAGCTCGGACTTGTTGGGCTTTGATTTGTGAGTGTGTGTCCGTGTTTTGTCAAGCATGTCTAAGTGTGGAATCCTTTCTTGTGTTTTCCCTTCGCGCTCACCGACGACCACGACGGCAGCAAGAAAATATTCAACAATGGATGACGGTACGTCTTCAGCATCAGCCCCGACGACGACGACGATTTCTGCATTCGATATTTTCTGCGGCAACAACCCGCCTCAGTAGTACCAGCACACACGTACTAGTGGTCTCCCACCGCGCTTCAGCACTTCCGTTTGAAACGACGTTGGGGATTCAGTATCTCTCCTTGTTTCTCTCTTTTGCTGGTGGTCAGCTCAAGGCTGGCGTCTCTGATACCACACACTAGCTTTCACCACCTTTTTTTTCCGTTCAACTATTGTTCAGCATATACATCCTACACACCTCTCTCTCTCTCTCCACCAATTTCCCTGCCCCTCTCCTCCTCTCCTCACCAACCCGCCGATGAATCGACGTTGATAATTTCTCTTCCCATTTGCGAACCCCCGTGGCGCCTTTTTTTTTTTGTCTTTCTTTGTCTTCAGCCTGGAACTCTCAAGATATTGCGCCTTCCGGAATCAGCATCCCAGCAGATGCAAATTTAAATGGTGGTCCGCCCCATGGTGACGAACCTAGCTGGAACACCGGTGGTCGGTCGCCCGGCCGTGATCGCGGTGGCGAGCTTCCCCGCCGCTCCAGCCGAAGCAGGAGCCCGGGACGCGATGACCGAGGGTACGCTTCCCTCTTTTTCTCGCTGTCCATTTCAAAATAACGTGTCCTCTTTTTTTTCTTTTACTTTGATACAAAACAAAAATCACTCAGCGGTCGCGAGGGAGGGGGTCTCAACCCAGGGAACAACCTCCACGTCTCGGGTCTGAGCCACAAAGTCGACACGCGGGACCTCGAGCAGACCTTTGCTAAGATTGGTCGTGTACGTCTATATTTCGTTCGCGTTACTTCTTCGGCCCGCGTCTCCGGCGACGGGGGTGGGGCTGCTGACGACAGGATGTTGCTCTAGGTCAAAAAGGCGTCCGTCATGTATGATCCTCACACTCGCGAATCTCGTGGGTTCGGTTTCGTCACTATGGAGACCGTCGAGGAAGCGGATGCTGCCATCACTGCGCTGAACGCGACGGAAATCATGGGTAAAATCGTTACGGTCGAAAAGGTGACGCGGTAATGTTCTGCGTTTTGTTGTCGACGCTGATCGTTGTTGGAACATCAGGCTCGACGTGGGCGTGCACGGACACCCACCCCTGGGCGCTACTACGGTCCGCCGAAACGCCATGACTGTATGTTTGCGTCTACTTGTCAGAGGCACGATCTGAGATTGCGAAGCAGATGAGCGGCCCTATGATCCCCGGCCGTACGACAGCCGTTACTCGCGCGACTATGAACACCGAGGCGGCGGTCGTGGCGGGCGTTACGAAGACCGCCCGCGCGACTATGATCGTGGCTACCGTGATTACGACCGAGGATACGGTGGTGCACGCGACTACGACCGCGGTGCCCGCTACGATGACAGGAGGTACTAAGGCCCTACACGGTTGAGTATCGACTTTGGTTTTCATTTCCAGAACCCGTAATTTTTCTTGGCCCGCGCGTTTGACTCTCTGCCTCCTGTGCTGGCATTCCTGTATGTATTCAATAAGTCGTCTATCGAGCTGAATACAATTAGCTTTGATTTTGATTTTGTGGCATGAGTGTGGGTGGTACAAGCCAACTAATGTTTGGATACTCTGGACGGTGCTCCAATGCCTAGGTTCGTACTCCCTAGCATTCTCATTTGTTCCAACACTTCACCAATCTTGGTCACTTCCGCCCACCACTCACTACGCGAACTCTGATCCCGAGGTGTACCCGAAAAACCCGAACCACAACAAGACACGGGCTCAAGGAAGCGAACTTGGGGCGCAAGCCACTGCATCCCCTTGGGCATCCCGTGGTTCCTCAGCGTAGATGATGCCGGGGTAGCCTACCTTGGCGAAACCAGTGATGGCGAGTTGGGAGGACCATTGGTGCATGGAACGGTGTTTCGTGGGGGAGATGAGGTGGTGGGAGGTGAGGAGGGCGTGATAGAGTTGGGGTTGAGAGGGTGGTGGTGCGGTGGGTGTCGGAGCCGAGCTGGATGTGGAGACAGGAGCGGGATCAGGATCGGGATCGGGGGCCTGCGGTTAGTGGAGGGTGGAAGTGAGGAGGGTTGACGAAGCGTTCGCCCGGGGGGAGTGAGGATTAGATGAGATGGAGCTCTTCAAGTTGGTGGAAGAGGTTAGTCTGCCAGGGAAACATGTCAGACAAGGTAAGCCCTTTTAAGAAATCCTGGACTCTCGTGATGATGGACCCAAGTTGGAAAGTGTAGACGAGAGGAAAGTACATGTCTAGCAAAAGGTGCAGTGCCTTAAAGGACACAAAACACGGGGAAAAAAGGGAACATGACGATGCCTGCAAACACCTACTCGATACCGCTCGAAGGTCGCGAGCGTGTCCGACAGTGCAGCGAATCGTGTCAGGTCGTATGGAACCTAGACGTCAAGGCCGTCACTGCGAGTCAGTTTGCGCAAACAGAGGAAACAAACGAGACTAGACGAACCTAAACGAAAAGTCCACTAAACCAATGCCTAGACGTCAAGGTCGTGAGTTGTCAGTGCGAAAGATGAGACGGAAGAAAGAGACAAACCTAGCTGAAGACCGGGTAGAGGTTGGCATTGGAGAACTTGGCCTTGATGATGAGCCAGAGCCAGAACATCGGCATGGCATAAGTGGTATCCGACGACTCCGTCTTGCCAGACCCGCCAGTAAGGAGGCTACCGAATTCGCCAGTGCCGGAGGCGATCATCGACCCGGAGTCTTCGCCCTTGGAGAACGCGCCTGAGTCGTTGTTGTATGGGAGGATTGCCCATGCAATCGAATCCCGGTGAGTTTGGTTGGCAAAGTATTCGCGCACATAGGAGAAAAATCCAGTGGCACGACCAATCGTGACGCAGAGGCAGTTTTCGCCGTCGTGGTCCTTCGTATCGGGATGGCGCATGCGATCCTCGGTGAGAATGTCTTGAGGAGGCGTTCGGCTGGGTACTTTGAAGCCGGGCTGCGTGTCCGTGCGAGGATACATCTTGTTTACGAACTTGGCAGCCTCGATCTCCGTCCCTGAATATAACAGACGCCTTTAATGAAAAAAAATCAGCACGCACCTGAGTCGACAACGTTCCCCTTAAAGTTAGGTAAAAACCTGGCTTTATCAGCTTAACGACGCAAACGTCCTTGGTGAAGCCATGCGGTGCGGTACGACAGTGATAGCAGGCGACCAGACAACATGACCGATCACACGCTGGCTCGGCTTACCGAAGTCCTTCTTCGTCTGCTCGTAGAGCTTCTGAAGCTCGTTGATCGCGTCGGTCGTCTCCTCCAGCAGCTCCCGGGTCTTCGTCAGCTCCCTCTTCGTCTTCTCAGCGGCAGGGGTATCACCTACCGCCGCCCGCTCCAAGCTCCCGATCGACTCCTCGTGGATCTCCGCCGCAATGCCAAGGTTTCCGATCTGGATCTGGACGGACTTGAGGTAGTCGTCCCACGCCTTGGTGCCCATGAGGAGGACTTCCTTGTGAGGCCCGCTGAGGTTGTAGGTGTAATCGGAATTGTCCTCATCAGCCGGGAAGAGAACGTGGCGGGCCGTAACGCGCAAGCGGTCGTCACCATCCTTGAAGTAGAAGCCCATAGTGCCCTGGAAGTGGGGCGTCTTCGCGGCAACAATAGGAAGTCCAAGCGCAGTAGTGAGAGGATCAATGACGTGCCTGGTTGCATCCAGGTCCGAGGCGGGTTCGTAGAGCTCTGCACCAGCTGAGCGCCTGAATACCGATGCCCGGAGTTCGATGTCGACGGCTGTAATGCCCTCGCCCTCGAGAAGTGCGAGTATGGCGTTGGCTGAGTTGAACGCATCCTCACCGGCGAGGGTATCGGGAAGAATGCCGACCCAGATCACGACGGGACTGATAATAGCAGCGTTTGTTGGTCCGGGACCGTGCGGAAACGGACGAGGTCGATGGTCGAAAAGCGGACCTGCTGCTTGTCGAGAAGGTCACGAACCTTGGGACGGACATCCTCCCACTTGTCGCCAAGCTTGTGGTCGTAGACTGGATAGAGGTGCTTCAAGCGACGATACGCCTCTGGTCCCTTGGGCATGACGAAGGGATCCTTCGGCGTGCGGTAGACCAGCTTGCGAGGGGAACGGGGAGATCCCCGCATAGTAGAAGGTGGCCTCGACCTTGGAGATAACGTTGGGAGGGGAGCCGGAAGAGACGCTCGAGGCGTATTCGTCGTCGAGACAGAGGTCGGGGAAGTCCATGTCGGTGGGGGGAGAAACAGGTAGCAGTAGTAAAACGTCAAGGAACTTGCTTGTTCTATTAGTCAAACACAATTCGCTGAAAGAGTCGACGGATAGAGTTTATTGCAGCACGAAGAAGATCGACCAAGTCAGACGAGAGGGAGCAAAGTCAAGAGGAACTAGAGTCCCCTAATCTCACTTCCTACTAAAAGATTTGTGAGTGTGTCCGTGTTTCGTCAAGCAAATCTAAGTGTGGGATCTTTGTGTTTTCCCTTCAATGCGCTCACCAACGACCACGACGACAGCAAGAAAATATTCAATGTACAATGGATGACGGTACGTCTTCAGCATTAGCCCCGACGACGACGACGATTTCTGCATTCGATATTTTCTGCGGCAACAACCCACCTCAGTAGTACGTACTAGTGGTCTCCCACCGCGCTTCAGCACTTCCGATTGAAACGACGTTGGGGATTCAGTATCTCTCCTTCTTTTTCTCTTTGCTGGTGGTCAGCTCAAGGCTGGCGTCTCTGATACCACACACTAGCTTTTTTCCCCGTTCAACTTTGATACAAAACAAAAATTACTCAGCGGTCGCGAGGGAGGGGTCTCAACTCAGGAAACAATCTCCACGTCTCGGGTCTGAGCGCTTGAGCCATAAAGTCGACACGCGGGACCTCGAGCAGGTCTTTGCTAAGATTGGTCGCCTACGGCTATATTTCGTTCGCGTTATTTCTTCGGCCCGCGTCTCCGGCGTGACGACAAGTCAAAAAGGCGCCCGTCATGTATGATCCTCACACTCGCGAGTCTCGTGGGTTGCTGGCATTCCTGTATGTATTCAATAAGTCGTCTATCGAGCTGAATACAATTGGCTTTGATTATGATTTTGTGGCATGAGTGTGGGTGGTACAAGCCAATTAATGTTTGGATACTCTGGACGACGTTCCAATACCTAGGTTCGTAACGAGTATTTCCCTCCCTCGCATCCTCATTTGTTCCAACACTTCACCAATCTTGGTCACTTCCACCCACCGCTCACCACGCGAACTCTGATCCCGAGGTGTAACCGAAAAACCCGAACCACAACAAGACACGGGCTCAAGGAAGCGAACTCGAAGCGCAAGCCACTGCATCCCCTTGACGTTCTGGACGAACGTCTGGACGGCATCCCGTGGGCCCTCAGCGTAGATGATGCCGGGGTAGCCTACCTTGGCGAAACCAGTGATGGCGAGTTGGGAGGACCATTGGTGCATGGAACGGCGTTTCGTGGGGGAGATGAGGTGGTGGGAGGTGAGGAGGGCGTGATAGAGTTGGGGTTGAGAGGGTGGTGGTGCGGTGGGTGTCGGAGCTGAGCTGGACGTGGGGGCAGGAGCGGGATCAGGATCAGGATCAGGGTCGGGGGCCAGCGGTTGGTGGAGGGTGGAAATAAGGAGGGTTAATAGTTCGTACACGGGGAACCTAGCATGATTGTCACAATATCACCACTGTCGCACAAGTAACAAAAGGAAAGAAAAAAGGAAAGCAAAAAGACAATGATTTCGATTTCCATGACACTTACGCACAGGCGTCGTCGATCTCGGCGGACCGAGCACGAATCTCGGTTTGCCATCGTTCTTGAGCGTCACGGGAGACATGGTCGCCTTTGACGCTTACCGACGCGGCTGCATTGGCTGATGAGTCGGGGTCGGTGATGTTGGTACACGGCGGTAACTCGACCTCGAAAGAAATGTGAGCGGCGACGACATATATCTGAAAGTGTGCCTGACAAGGCGGATGTGTGAGCGAGGCGAGCACAGCGTCGTCAAGTCCACCAGCGTCCATAAAGGCGTCGAGGAGGGAGGACCATATGGTAAGGTCTTCTGGGGGGGAGACAAAGACGAAGTGTTCGCCCGGGAGGAGTGAGGATTGGATGAGATGGAGCTCTTCGAGTTGGTGGAAGAGGTTAGTCTGCCAGGGAAACATTTCAGACAGGGACCTCTGAAATCTGTGTGTTGGATTTTCATACTTTCAGTACTGGCATAGCATTACATAATCGCATCATAAAGTTGTCTTTCGCTTTCCTTTGCTAAGTCAACTCACTGTCTGCTCAAACTTGAACTTGCCGGTTTGAAGGAGGTAGTTTATAAAGACTTGTCGATGTTGGTCTGCATCTGATGTGACTGAACATTCCGGTGATGGGACTCCATATTTTTTTTGTCGCTCCTGAATGCACAAGTTAATTTGATTCTTACATTGCGACGTCGAGCAATGACTCTCAGAAACACTGAAAAAAAGGGGGGCAACTTGTACCTACTATAATTTCACCCTCATCGGCCAGAGCGGAGAACGACACCCTCGCGTCGATGGATGTCAATGGGCGAACAAACTCGGACTCTGGTGCCTCCCCCTCGGCATCCTCCCGACTTCTCTGCTGCGCTTTCTCTACTTGTGGCTTCTCGACCTCTCTCCCTGCACAGCCATACCGGGGGAATTCATTGGAGTTGCCTCCTGTGATATATCACAGGGTGTCACTGCTCCCTTGCTCGTTATTGTGACGTTCTCCCACTACACTGTGCATGTACGTCTCACTCATAATATGTCCACAATCTCGGCGGTGAAGTTTCTTCTTTCGTCATGAAGCCTCGAGCTCACCCGCCTTAGCTGCATTGTCCTGCAAAGCGGTGCGTGCGGTGTCCATAACACCGCCGAAAGACAATTCATTGAAGACCCTAGGTTTAATTTCGGATCACTTGACACATCCTGACTTATCTCGCTACGTTCTATGTCCGCATTCCAGATCCATGGGGTGCTTCGCATTGCGCCTCCGGTGACAGTCCGATTGGCCATTCGGTGTTCCGATAGTACCCATCTGGACTCTTGGGTCGCTGTGGAGGGACCAAATTTGTCTTTGGGACACGTGCTTTGTTGTCACACTGGCCTTCTGCGGATGCTAAGTTACCACTGAGCTAGTAAGATATCAACTGATAGTTGAAGGTCCGTCCAAATGACTTCTCCACTGCTCCAGTCGCCGGCGGGCATCATTGGCTATGTTGTCGTCGTCGTTGCACTTATCATCGTCGTGAAGTGGTTCCAACCTTCTGAGGTGAGTATGGTTTCCGAAAACTCTCTTCAATGCTCATTTCCCCAGCTTGATCGTATCCCCACAGTGGGATCGAGTAGCTGGCTTGGCTCGTGGTGGGCTGGTTTAAAGTATCTGAACAATGCGACGGACGTCATACAAGAAGGATATGAGAAGGCAACTATAATGCTTCGCACATTTTATACACGCTCACACACAGTGTTTCAGCACAAGTCTGCACCGTTCAAGATTACAGAACTCTTCCGCTGGATAGTCGTTCTCAGCAACCGCGAACATGTGGAAGAACTACGAAGAGCTCCAGATGACACACTCTCTTTCGCGGAAGCCGCTCACGACGTGAGTAGCCATTTTTTAGTGATATTAACTAGAACTAAATGTCGCTGACAGCGACTTAGCATCGAGTATACAATGGGAGCCGAAATTCACTATAACCCCTACCACGTCATGATTGTGAGAGCACAACTAACTCGGAATATTGAAGCCTTGTATCCCGAAATCAGAGATGAGATCAGTACGGCTTTTGATGACATACTGGATCTCAGGGGAAATGGTGAACATCCCGCTCTTATTCGTATGTGCTAAGTGAATATCTGGATCGCTCAGAATGGAAGAGTGTGCCAGCACTCAGCAGCGTGCAAAAGGTAGTTTCCAGAACGAGCAACAGAGTGTTTGTCGGACTTCCATTGTGTGAGCCTTCTCTTGGTCCCCCTTTTGGTTCTTACTTGAATTTCTCTAGGTCGTGACCTTGACTGGATAGATCTCAACATTCAATACACCCTCACTGTCGTTAAAGGAGGGGCTGTCATTGCGCTTTTCCCGAAAATGCTGAAACCGTGAGTCGCCTGCACTTGCATGCCCGAGGCATAACCTGCAACGTAGTGACAGAATAGTTGCCCGATTCTTCACGAGCGTTGATCAAAGCAACGAGCGTGGAAGGAAGCTTCTTGGACCATTAATCGAGGAGCGGCAAAAATACATCGATGAATATGGGAAGGAGTGGGCCGACAAGCCTGTTGGTCAACCTCGTTCGCAGACGATATCCACACTCACTACCGGTTTCTTGATAGAACGACTTTCTATCATGGTTGATGGAAGAGGGAGAGGGTCCAGACTTGACTGTAAAGTCCTTGACAACCCGTATAATGGTTATCAATTTTGCGGCTATCCACGTAGGTCCCGATGTTGTTTCCTCTCGTATACTAATGACGCTAAGATCTTTTTATTTCGCGGTTAGACGTCTTCCAATGTACGCTTTGAATTCATGATCCAGACCTAACTCGTTTGACTGACACCACATGACGTCGACAGAGCTTCACTCATGCACTCTTCTACCTCGCAGCGAATCCCCAGTACATTCAGCCTCTTCGTGAGGAGGTTGATGCAATCGTGGGGAAGAACGGGTGGTCGAAAGCTGCACTAGGCAAGATGCGAAAACTAGATAGCTTCCTCAAGGAGTGCCAACGTCTCAAAGGTATTGGCAGCAGTACGTGTCTCTCCATTCATCCGATCCATCAGATTATTCAACCCACTAGCGGGGCTGATGCGCAAGGCGTTGAAAGACTACACATTCCCGGACGGCACATTTGTACCAAAAGGCACCACGATCCTCGCAGCCATGCGATCCATACACCATGATGAAAGGTTCTACCAAAACGCCCACGCATTCGAGCCCTTCCGATTTGCAGGCGTGCATGAAGAGGACGGCGAAGGCGTCAAGTATCAATACTCGTCGACGACGACCGAGTATTTGCCCTTTGGACATGGTCGACATGCGTGGTATGGTCCTTCTCCTCCGTGTTCTCAACGACCAGTAAGGTTCACCGAGTGTATGCTAGCCCGGGACGTTTCTTTGCTGCAAACGAGCTGAAATCGATGTTGGCCCACGTCGTGGTGACGTATGATGTGAAGCTGGCAGAGAACGCGACGCCTCCGCGAACGCTGCGTTTCGCGACGGCGCTGATGCCTGATCCGAGTGCAAAGGTGATGTTCCGAAGGAGGGTTGACTGAACGATTCTCTCGTCCGTGTATTACATGCCCCAATTATAACTGAGCTAGATGAATGTTAACCTCGGTTTTCATTCCGGAACCCGTTCTTTGTCTTGCCTCGCGCGTTCGACTCTATGCCTCCTGTGCTGGCATTCATGTATGTATTCGATAAATCGTCTGGCGAGCTGAATGCAGTTGGCTTTTGATTCTGATTTTATGGCACAATTGTCTGAGTGGTACAAGCCGACCCACAGTGCCTAGGTTTCCCTCGCATGGGACCTTCATGTTAGATTGTTACTGTTCAGTTCACCGTTACCGTCTCGGCACTCTGGGGGGCAGGTGAATATTTACAAGCAAGCAATTGTAACATTACCCCACTGTCCCACTGAGATGGTAGACAACGCGGTGAAAAGACAACCGGAAAGCCGTCGGCTTGTCGGCTTGTATGGGCTTAAGCAAGGACTGCCATCTCCTGTCTGTGCATCCGTCATGCGGTGTGGAGACTGAGCACCTTTTGAACCAGCGCTGGCAAACAAATAATGTCGTACGCTTCTCCCGAGACGTGTGTAGTACCGCTTTGGCTCTCATATGACATGATAATGGCGCACCATCAGGTTTTAATTCGCGTATAAGAAATCCAGTCGTTGGCATTCTCGCCTTCTTTGACATTCAGACACTGTCCTCTAATCCCAACCTAGTAAGCACATGTACTGCATTGAGTCATCTCGATCAACGTGTCTCATCGTGTGTACCCGAGCGAACGCACAACATCCATGCGGGTAACCTGACAGAAATGGTAGCGTCGCCTGATCCTTGCTGATGCTGATCCACTATGAGTCTAAGAATGCAAACTAAAGGGCATCGCGCGCACCGTTATATGGACCCTCGTAGGCGAAGATTGAGGACTATACTCTTGTCGCACCTAATAGGGTGTGAGCTGTTACGGGGTCTATCATCACCGGAAAAAAACGCACTGGGTCGACTTCCTTTGCACCGACAGAGCCTTGTCTGCCACGCGACTCGGAGGTATTTTTCTTCGGATGCTTCGCCTTGGCAGGTGATTTGTCCTGCAACGGTGATGAATCCCTGCATACAGATCCGGGGAACAACGAACCTGTGGCCGTCTGACGGTTTTTGCAACAGCTCGCTACGATATGTCAGATACACCGCATTCAATCATCTATCGAGGGAAAAACACTCACTCGCTTACGTTTACCTGCAGCCATCCACGAATGTCCCTCGTGCTTGTCATCCACTCTCACTGGGGAGTGGGAAGACGATCGACGATCGGCAGGCTCGCGCGACTTGCCGGAAAATCGACCTGGTCTACTATGTGAAGTGGGGTCCTTGTTACTCATTCTTTGTAACCACTTTTTGAATCTTGATCGGCGCTGGGGCGCTGACTCGACAGTATCGAGATTTACCTCTGGGCGTGTCTCTGAAGAGGAAGGCGCTGGTACGGTATCTGGTTGTGGTACAGCATGGGATGGGCCTAGCGGTGGTGCCTCATGGGCCTCACGAGCGTCGGAAGTGGAGGGCGCGGACAGCGACTTCGGCAACGTCAAGACGGAAGTAAGAAAATAATATAGTGAGCACCAACCTCGTCATAATCGAACTCAGGGCCAGGCATGCTCGACCGTACCTCAGCCTATGCCACTGTGAGAACCTGCTTTGAGGGAGAAACGAACAAATTGGTACCTCTAGGAGATCATCTCCGCTGTGTCCTTCGGACTCAAGTGGGCTAGCTTTCGTATTTTCCTTTGTACATACAAATGGAGTCAGCGCAGCTCCTTCGGTGACGGAATTATCATATTCTACCTGAGAGGAGTTGGGTGCATTGGCGTCGGGGCTACCGGATGTCGAAGGCCGCTGGTCTTGCTGTATTTCATCGCGACTGCGTATCTAAACATCGACATGGGAGAGAGAATAAGGCTTACCTGACAATACTGCGACTATAAATGAACAGACACTTACATGGAATGGACCATACGAATCGGGGAGAATCTTGCTGAGATCACGAATGACGATTTTCCCGTCGAATCGTCCAATTGCAAGGTGGATGTTGTCCAGGGAGATCGATATCGACCGTATATCTTCACTCTCCTCGATGACCACTGGCAGGTCAATGCGAGTAAGTGTCGTTGTGTCCAGGAGCGTGATTGATTGCTTTGCGAAGCTCGTGATGAATTTGCCGTTTGGTGCTAGAGCGATAGAAGGGACGTTGTTGTTGCCATCGTGGAGAATCTGTGATTCAGCAAGTTGGGACCCAGTGGAAACATCGAAAGCCTTGATTTTGTTGCCGTGGGACGCAGCGAAGATTTTTTGGGCATCGCTTGACCATGCAAGCGGAGCGGCTGCGAACCAGTTGGGTATGTCGGTATTGATGGTGATGAGCTTGTCACCGGTATGACTGTCGAAAATGCGGATTGAATTTCCACCCAAGGATGCAGTAGCGATGTGTTTGCCAGTCGGGGAGAATCGGAGTCCAGTGACGCGCGTCGTCATGTCCGAGCGGGCCAACGAGTCTCTCCCCACTCGTAATGCTCCAAATGCTCGCGTTTCCGTTGACAGTCCCAGTGGCAAGCCTGGTCGAATCTGGGGAGACGTCCACTGCCCACACGTCATTGTCGTGCTCCACGTCGATGACCTTTTGCCAACGCATCTCTCCGTCCCACATGTTTACTCCCTCATCAGCCCCACACACTATCCACTTCTGATCCCGCGACACAGACATGGCGTTTACGCCCATTCCCGTTTGCTTTCCGACCTCTTTGCCGTCTGCAAATCGCCATCGTTGTATCCCGCCATCGCCCCCGCCAAAAACATGCTTTCCGTCAGGGTGGAATGCGACCGCCCGTACCAGTGCAGAGCTACCAGTGTTAATGACTATTGTATGGTCTTATCGAACTGTCAGCATTGCTCAATCACTCCTGAGAACTGTCACGCACTGGTATTCATCGACGACATCCTTACCAGTGGTATTGTACACACTGATTGTCGGCTTTGAAGAGTGGGAGAACAAGCGTCTCAGTTTCAAACTCGTGGCACACAAACTTGCTGCATACGCACGCTTATTCTCCATATATATGGTCGCGCACTGCCTTGTGTCTTTGGCGCTTATTCTTACTCGAATCCCAACTACGTGACCTCGCTGCGAGCCTGCGACACGTAGCTTTGCCCTGGAATTTGTGAGCGTTCGTCATACTCAACTCCAGGACTCAGTTCACAACGTGAGCTTCGGCTGGCGATGGATCGGTGTCGGCAGAAGCGTGTTTTCGGGCTCCGTCGTCGAAGGGGCGCAAACACATGTTTGCGCATCTTGTTCAGCTTCTTCGACGACAGATCACTCTTTCGCACCTACTCTGTATCCTTTTTGCCCCACCCACCTGCACCCTCTGGTGTCTTTCCATCTCTCTTGCCCTGTCTGTACCATAGTCTGCACTGGTCAATTGAGCTGCTTTTCTTTCTTTCTTTGTGCACCCAGTCCTGCCTTCCAGCTGCATTGGGTCGGAGTTCTCGCCGCTCTGGCTCACAGCACACCTGTCAGTCAGGACAGATCTCTGGGCCCAAACCACCCAGGTCCCATCCTGGACTGCACCCAGCCCACCTAAGGAAGGCCTGTCTAGATCTGGACTATCCCACACTCTCTTCATTGCATCACACTAGTATTCCACTCACTAGCCTACTGCCCCCTCACCCTCGATGCACCCAGCCTGAAATGGGTGGATTAGACCAACTCATGACATGTGCCACACAAAATCATTCTCATAAACTTTAAAAGCCACAGTCAAATGTATGTTTGTGCAGCCACCTGGATCCAAAACCACATTTGTTGGGCCATGTCTCTCCCTGGAACTTGAGTGGTTGTTCTCAAACACAGCCTCGTTAGCGTTCGTACTAGTATTCCCCTCGTATACTCACCAACAAGTTGCCTTGTTCACCATGGCCAGATTGTCTCACAGACAGAGACATGAAAGCCACAGAATCACTGCAGATTGCTCTCAAATGCTGTCCTGAGGTATAAAAAGTGGATTCTACAAGCATAATATGCTCTGTGATCTTTGCACAACATTGTCTAATGTGTTCTACCACCATCTAGGGCAGGATTGAAATGCCGTATTTTTGATATTCCGATGACTCGGATCAGGCCAGATCCACAGCCCATTCACGAACTGTCGCAGCACTTTGATCGACGTCGAAGGCATCGCTCCAGTGCGCGAACGCTTACGCACGTTGTTGCTAGTACGTACCCCTCATGAAATTGACTGGACCATCGACACTGACAAGGTTGGTCCGATATGAATATTCCCTGCGGTCACTGATGTATGTCCTCTTGTTTACGCAAATCATTCTACAGTACGTCTTGCAAGCAGCAGAGAGAGCCTACATGGTTGGCAACTTCGCTTTCTCAACTAAACCTAGCGAGCAAGTTGGAAACACAAAGACAGTGAATCAAGACTCGAACTTCTGAACCCTGATCGATGATGTGCGTTTTTATGTATGCAGGTAGCACGGTCCGAGATGCGAAGATGATTTTGTGGACCTCATCCATGATCATGCTCTACAGAGAGGGGGCGAGTGTTTCGGTGACCATCTCCAGGGCAGCCAACCGTGATACTATCGTACTATCATACTTGCAAAGTGAGTCGTATGCCACCTACTTTGCCTCGTTGCCCTGGAGTACGAACGGTCTCTTCTACATTCTCCAGCTACTCGTTAGTTGTCATATGACCTAACGTATGCGCCACCTCCGTACATACGAAGTATGTCATCACGGCCGTCCTCCTTGCAAGCCATCCCTCTGCTATCTACAATAAATCACTCCGACCCATTCATTCACCTCCTAGTCGATCATCCAGTCGTATTCTTCCTGATTCCCCCTGTTGTCCATCTTCCTCTGACGACTGTAGCAAATCTGGCTAGTGGCCCACTATGCTAGTGCCTGCCTTGGGGCATGGGAACTCTGTCAAAACCTTGATACAAAGTGCAAGGAACAAGACATTGAGCAGGAACAACCGTCTTCTATTCCCGCAGTGGTGCACTCTTTCTTGACTCCTCCAGCAGAATACCGCCTGTCAACAATGCATCATCGCAGATCTAGGTTTGACATGCCCGCTCTCCCAAGATCCATCGGCGTCGCTTTCACTATGGCCCCACGAACTCAGCCCAGCGCCTTCTTCGCAGCCTGAAATAGCGCTTAACAACGTCCGCCAACGACGATTAACCCCGCTTTCCGGAGTGACAAGTCGGACAAAGTGTCTGTTTCATCCACGCCACGCAGTTCTTATTCGATATGTGCCTCTTATCCATTCGATACCCGAATCCCTTTCAGTCAAGGAAGACTACAAGCCCAGTCGCCCTCGCACCGCCTCACATACCCCCGCGGTCAACGCTTCCGAGGATCGCTCCCAGCCTCCGCCCGTTACGCTTGTAACTGCCATGTCCTCGATGTCAAATAAAATGGCACCGCACGGATTCCAACCATCATTGATGTCTAAACGTCCTTACAAGCAAGAGTTCCATCTGAGAGTGTCTTGCGGGGAACTTTACCAGTGACTCGAGTAGTGGACGTACGCCATTTACGCCTGCGATGGTGGTGACATCTGTGTGCGGTCAAAGGACGATGTCAGTGATGTGGGCCGTATGATAAAAGGTCGGGGGCATGCGAAGAACTTGAGGGTGACGTTTTGGGTCCCACAGCCCATACGTGGCCAGGAGCGGGCAAACATGGATCTCACAGATAAGCAGAGAATGTCTGAAGGAAGACGCAGCGCGGCCAAGGCTGCGATCAAGGTTGTTCTCGTTGTTCTAAATAGGTGAATATTGTGGATCCTAACCTCCGCGAGCTTATAGTAATAGGACTTGTACTGATACCGCGAGGGGACACGATCTCTCGAAGGATTGCACGGTTAATATCCATATGTTCGTGATTCAGTGTAGTATCTATGTCCCATCATGTGTACCTGAGCGAGAACATAACAACCACCCGGGGAACGTGATTGCAAGAGTAGCATAGTCTGATTCCTGTGGACGCTGAAGCGCTGTAAGTCGAACAATGTAGGTCAACGGAAAATAATGCGCACCGTTAGATGAACCCCCGTGGCCGAGGGTTGAGATGGATTGCTTGCTTGCTGCGCCTAATATGGGCATGAGTTGTCGTAATGAGGTCCATTATTACTAGAAAGAGACGCACTGGTGCTGCTTTCCTTGTATCCGTAGCACGTTCTCCGCTACGAGAAGCGACTTCGTTCGGCTGGTTAGGAATAGTAGCCTTGCTATATGATTTCTCCTGTGACGTGTGATGATTCAAGTTCTGTGCATACCGATCCAGGAGACAACGAACCTGTGGCCGTCTGACGTTTTTTGCGACCGCTCGCTAAGATATGTCAGATACTGCACCGATCATCTATCGAGGAAACACACTCACTCGCTTACGTTTACCTGCAGCCATCCAAGCAGGTCTTTCGTGCCTGTCATCCACTCTCACTGGGGTGTGGGAAGGAGAACGATGATCGGCAGGTTCGCGCGACTTTCCGGAAAGTCGATCAGGCTTGTGTGATGCCGGGTCCTTGTTACTCTTCCTTAACCGCGTCTGTAGCCACCTTTTGACCACGTTGCCCTTCGATGACTCGAGATTTTGATTTTCCTCCTGACGTGTCTCTGGGGGGGAGTTTACTGGCAGGTCATCCAATGACTGTAACATGAGATGAGATGATCCAACTGGCACTATCTCATCCTCGCGGGGATCGACAGAGGATGCTGGTGACAGTGACTGCAGCAGTGTCAACATGGAAGTAAGGGGAGAATAAAGTAATCACCAACCTCATCATAGTCGAAGGATAGAGGAGCTGGCGTGTTGGATGGCACCTCGACCTATGTCATCGTTAGAACTCGCTTCGAGGGTGAAATGAACAAACTAGTACCTCGAGGAGATCGTCATTGTCTTTATTGTGTCCCGCAGACTCGAGCGGTCCAGATTTGTCAGTATCTTCCTGTTGTACGTAGGGAATGGAGTCAGCGTAGCTCATTTGGTGACGGAATGACAATATTTTACTGGGGAGGGGTTAGGTGCATTAGCATCGGGGCCGCCGGATGTGGAAGGCCGCCGGTCTTGCTGTACTTCGTCACGAGTGGATACCTATGCAATCTGTCAATATGCGAGGGAGAATGGGACTTCTGCGACTATGAATGAGCAGATACTTGCATGGAATGGACTATATGAATTAGGAAGAATCCTGCTGAGATCATGAATGACGATTTTCCCGTCATATCGTCCAATCGCAAGGTAGCTATTGTCCGGGGAGATGGTGATCGACCGCAGTCTTTCGCTGTCCTTGATGACTCGGACCAGGTCGATGCGAGTAAGTGTTGATGTGTCGAGGAACGAGATGGAATCCAATGCAAAGGTAGTGATGAATTTGCTGTTTGGTGCTAGAGCGATAGAGGGGATGTTGTCATTGCTGTTATGGAGAATCTGTGATTCAGCAAGTTGAGACCCAGTGAAGACATCGAAAGCCCTGATTTTGTTGTCGCAGGACGCAGCAAAAATTTGCTGAGCATCGCCTGACCATGCAAGCGGAGTGCACAACCAGGTGGGTATGTCCGTATTGATGGCGATGCGCTTGTCACCAGTATGACTGTCGAAAATGCGGATCGCGTTTCTCCCCCAGCAAGCAGTGGCAATGAGCTCGCCAGTCGGGGAGAATCGAAGTCCAGTGACGCGGTCGTCATGACCGAGCGGGCCAACGAGTCTTTTCCCACTCGTAATGTTCCAAATGCTCGCGTCTCCGGTGTTAGTCCCAGTGGCAAGCCTGGTCGAATCTGGGGAGACGTCCACTGCCCACACGTCGTTGTCGTGCTCCACGTCGATGACCTTTTGACGCATCTCTCCGTCCCACACGTTCGCTCCCTTATCAGCCCCACACACTATCCACTTCTGATCCCGCGACACAGACATGGCGTTTACGTCCATTCCCGTTTGCTTTCTGACCTCTTTGCCGTTTGCAATTCGCCGTCGTTGTATCCCGCCATCGCCCCCGCCAAAAACATGCTTTCCGTCAGGGTGGAATGCGACCGCCCGCACCACTTTAGAGCTACCGGTGTCCAGGATTATTTTATGGTCTTACTGAACGTCAGCATTGCTCAATCACTCCTCAGAACTATCACGTACCTGTATTCATCGACGACATTCTCACCAATGGTGCACAATCGTCGGTTTCGCAGTGTCAAACAACAAGGTGTTTCGGTTGACTCGTGGTGCGCAAAGTTCAATACTGAAACCCGTTCCCTGATTCTCAATATGGTCTGTTTACGCACTGCCTCGCATCTTCAACGCTTATACTTGGATTTCAGCTACGCGGACTCGCTGCGACAACCAGGTAAGCAATCATCATCCCCGAAGCTTTCCCTCGCTGCCGCATGTAACCTACCTTGTCATTTGCGGGTGCTCATCATTTCGCGACTGCAGACCTCGATCAGTGCATCCGCATTCCACATACTGCGCACAAAATCCGACTCGTTCTCATACATGACGTGGTCAAACTGCTGATAAATGTTTCCCATAAAACAGGAGACGATTGTACTTCTGTGCATCTACTTCAACCACGTCACATTCACGTGTATGCGCAGCCTGGGCGTTCTCCTATTTGTCTTTCTGGAGCTTCGATAGTTGCGCTCAGACATCACCTCATTGGCACTAACAATGCCTTCGTACACTCAACGGTATGCGCGCGAGTGTGATCGATTGCAGGAGATTATTTAATGTGTACTACTGCCACTATCTGGCAAGATCAACGTCCCTGTGCGTGAACTATCAAAATACTTTGACCCATATCCAAGACTCGCTTCGGCGGGCGGACATTTACGCACCATCATGTAAGTTAGTACGCTTCCCTTCTCATGACGTTGACTGGACTACCGACATTGACGAGCTGACCAGACGTGAATATTCCTCGTGACCACGGATGGATGTCTGCTTGTTCGCACTACAGATTTCATTCTACGTCCTGCATGTGTCAGGAATGGCACGGCCAGCGATCTCGCGATCTATCAGCAGATTAGCCACACAAGCTTCGGGGATCAAGACTTGAGCTTCTGAACCGGACCGATCATGTATGGTCAGAGGTACAAGGATAATTTTGTGGATGTCATCAACGCTGCGACGTTTCTGTGCTAAAGAGCTCAACTCGTTTCACAGACTCTGTTTCCCTCTTCTTTGTCACTTACTTTGCTTTGTATTTGCCGCTGCCCTGGGGTACAAGCGGTCCCTTTTACATCTTCCAAGTGCTCATCGGTTGTCACATTGGGTTCGCTAATATAGAAAAGTCTGAACCTCTTTCAATACCAAGTACTGAGTCGCCGATCGTTGTCCTCCCGAGGTACGAGTCTCTCTAGGATAATGTCCGTTCCGACACCTGTACACCAGTGGCTACATGCAACCCACCATCGGGCCCGCCATCCGATCCGTGCCAAACCTCGTCCTCGCGAGACGATGCATCCTCACACCAAGCCTCCGAATGCGAGCGCAAACGAAAACGGGATGGTGCAGAAGTGAAGGAACGTCTGGAAGGCATTGTTGAACCGAAAGGAGTGGGGGGAGACGCACGCGGAGAGAGAGCGATGGTGCGTTTCGGGAAAAAGTGGGACGAATCGACGTTATTGGCGGTTGGAGAGATCCGTATGTATTCTGATTCTCGCCAAGCTTTCGTTATTGACGTCTTATTAATGCTATCATCATACACAGTCCTTCGTTCCTTGTGTGTACATGCGTCTGCGGTGTCGGGTCTGCGGATCCTTTGTGCCAGCCTTGGCAAATACTTAGATGTGTGTAGTGCAGCCCTGGCCCCGATACAGCGTGACGATGGCCGCGTGTCTCCCATATGCCTGAATGTTGCCTGAATGTCGACATGCCTGCCAAAGGTTGGGTTACGCGACCTCCTACCACACACGCCGGTTTTAGTCGATATTCTTTGTAATAATCAATCAATCCCAACCGAGGGTCTACATGTATGATGTACATACATAAAACACCTGGATCAATCTGTCTCATCGTGTGCACCTGAGCGAATACACAACATCCACGCGGGTAACCTGACTGCAACGGTAGCGTCGCTTGATCCTCGCTGATGCTGATCCACTATAAGTCTAACAATACAAGCTAAAAGGACATCACGCGCACCGTTACATGGACCCTCGTACCCGAAGGTTGAGGTGGACTATTCTCTTGTTGCACCTGTGGGCGTGAACGGTCGTTATGAGTTCTACATCACCGGAAAAAAAAAACGCACTGGGTCTGCTTCCTTCGCGCCGACAGATTCATTCCCGCCGCGCGACTCGGAGGCATTCTTGTTCGGATGCTTCGTCTTGGAAGATGATTTGTCCTGCAACGCGTGATGAGTCCCTGCATACAAACCCGGGGCACAACGAACCTTTGAGTTTCCCCACGATGGCGCGACCGTTCGCTAGAATGATATGTTAGACACACCACGTCCGATAGTCTATCAGCGAAGAGCACTCACTGCCCTGCGTTGACCTGCAGCCATCCTCGAAGGTCCCTGTCTTGTGGCATCCACTCTCGGTGGTGAGTGGGAAGGAGATCGACGAGCCGTAGCCTCATGCGATTTTCCGGAAAGTCGATTAGGCTTGTGCGATGCTGGGTCCTTGTTACTCTTCCTCAATCTCGTCTGTACCCACCTTTTGACCATGTTACCCTTGGATGAGTGGAGATTTTCCTCTTGACGTGTCTCTGGGGGGGAGATTACTGGCAGGTCATCCGATGACTGTGATGTGACATGAGATGATTCAACCGGCAGTATCTCATCCTCACGGCGATCGGCAGAGGATGCTTGTGATAGTGACTGTAGCTTTGTCAACATAGAAGCAAGAGGAGGACAAAAATCACAGACCTCGTCATAGTCAAACGATCGAGGAGCTGGCGCGCTGGACGACGCCTCGACCTATGTCATCATTCAAACTTGCTTCAAGGGTAAAATGAACAAACTGGTACCTCGAGGAGATCGTCATTGTCTCTGTTGTGTCCCTCGAACTCGAGTGGACTGTTTTTCCCATGATCTTCCTGTTGTACATACACAATGGAGTCAGCACAGCTCTTTCAGTACCGGAATGACAGTGTTCTACCGGGGAGGAGTTAGGTGCTGTGGCGTCAGGGCCGCACAGCGTCGAAGGCTGCTGGTTTTGTTGTACTTCCTCGCGAGTGGATACCTATATAATTTGTCAACATACGAGACAGAATGGGGCTTATCTGACATGCTGTAACTATGAATGAACAGACCCTTACATGGAATGGACCATACGAATCAGGGAGAATCTTGCTGAGATCACGAATGACGATTTTCCTGTCAAATCGTCCAGTCGCAAGGTAGCCATTGTCTGGGGAGATGGTGATTGACCGTATCTCTTTGCTGTCCTTGATTACCAGGTCAATGCAAGTAAGTGTTAATGGGTCGAGAAGCAAGATGGAGCGTAATGCGAAGGTAGCGACGAATTTGCCGTTGGGGGCTAGAGCGATAGAAGGGACTTCGTTGTTGCTGTTATGGAGAGTCTGTGATTCAGCAAGTTGGGACCCAGTGGAGGTATCGAAAGCCTTGATTTTGTTGTCGTAGGACGCAGCGAAAATTTGCTGAGCATCGCTTGACCATGCAAGCGGAGTGCACAACCGGGTGGGTATGTCGGTATTGATGGTGATGAACTTGTCACCGGTATGACTGTCGAAGATGCGGATTGAATTTCCCCACCGGCAGGCAATGGCGATGTGCTCGCCAGTCGAGGAGAATCGGAGTCCAGCGATTTCGTTGTCAAGTTTGAGCGGGCCAATGAGTCGTTCCCCACTTTCGATGCTCCAAATGCTCGCTTCCTTGGCACGAGTCCCGGTTGCAAACCAAGTCGAATCTGGGGACACGTCGATTGCCCACACCTCATTTTCGCGCTCCACGTTGATGACCTTTTCATCCATCTCTTCGTCCCATACACTTGCCCCCTTCGTAGTCCCACACATGATCCACTTGCCATCCCTCGACGCACAAATGGCACGTAAGCTCATTTCCGTTTTCTCTCCGACCTGTTGACCGTCCGCGAGTCGCCATCATCGAATCCCACCCATGCCCCCGCCCAAAAAATGTTTTCCGTCAGGGTGGAATGCGACTGCATATACTCAGTCAGTGCGACCAGTGTCAAGGACTATCGTTTGGTCTTACTGAATTGTCAGCATTGCTCGACGAATCTTCATAATTATCACGCACCGGTATTCGTTAACGACATCTCTACCAGTGGTACACAAGCGCCGGTTTCGTAGAGTCAAAGAACAAGGTGTTTCGGTTTGCTCTACGTCCGCAAGTTGCTGTATAAACACGTTTCCTTTTTCTTGATGACTGGTTCATGCACTGCCTTGTGTCTCCGGCGCTTATTCTTTTTACTCGCATCCCAGCTAGTACGTGACCTCATCGCGACGACCAGGCAAGCAGTCAACATCAGAGAAACCTCCCCTCGCTGCGACGCGTAACCTTTCCTGGGATTTCCGAGTGCTCGTCATATCTCGGCTGCAGTCGATTAATGAGTGTACAATCCGCATTATACCAACTCGCGACATACCGCGGACGAAGGTTTTCCATCCAATAGGAGACGAATGTCCTTCTGTGCACCCACTTCTACCGCGTCACATTCACATGTATGCGCAGCCTAGGCGTTTTCGCCTCCCTGGTGCTCGTATCCTTGCGTTCAGACACCGCCTCATTGGCTCTGGCAATGTCCTCATACACTCAACGACAACTTCTCTGGCTCACCATGGCCGGACTGTCTACATGAATATCACAGAATAGCCAGAGATGCTCTCAGGAGGTTAGACAAAGGTGTGGGATGCGGATCCTACGTACGCGGTATGCGCGTCAGTATGATCGATTGCACAACATCATTTAATGTGTTCTGCTGCATCCCAGGAAGGAACGATGCACTGTACTTCGATATTTCGACAAACAGGCAAGATCGACGTCCCTGTTCATGAACTATCCCGGTACTTTGACCCATGTCCAAGGCTCGCCTGAGCGGGCGGACATTTACGCACCATGTAGCTGGTACTGTGCGCTTCCCTCGTGAAAAATACACCTTGCGATCACTTATGCATGTCCTCTTGTTCGCACTACAAAATTCATTCTATGTCCTGCAGAAACGGTACACACGGTCAGCAATCTCGCGATCTCGATCAAGTTTAGCGAGTAGATTAGCTATTCAAGGACAGGAGATCTCGATCAAGACTTGAGCTTTGGAACCGGACCGATATCGATGGGTGTGTTAATGTATGCATGCAGCACGGTCAGAGATACGAGGATGATGAGTCTAACTGGAATAGCATTACATAGGCTCCCACGAACGAACCGAACTACCAGGAATCCAGGACCCCCCGCCAGCGATTTTCTGGTTCCTGTGCAGTACTGCGCTGGAGCTGGCCAGCGCGGATTCCTCTCCTAGGCGGGATTCGGCGACAATTGAGGCTCTATCGTCAAATACAAATGGTCCGGAGACGGCCGGGGGGAACACAGCAGTCACAGGATGCGCCCTTCATGAACTCTTACCCTCGTGCTCTTGCCAGCGTAAAATTAGTGTGACCAATTTATTTACTGTCACTGACGCTGGTCATCGACAGATGACTCGCTGTGCATCTGATGACTGAACATTTTGGTGACAGGAGTGGGGGAATTACTTCTGCTATTGGGGTTGCTGACCACCTTTCCATGTAACACCTATGGTATACCGCAGGGCGTGCTGCTGCCCCTCACTGTGCATGCCCACAATTTCGCAGGTTTCTTCTTTCGTCATGAAACCTCTTGAGCCGTATGGATCATCGCAAGCTTGCTTGGCTGGGTTTCGTGTAAAGCAGTGCGAGTGGTGTCCGTGACACTGCCGAACGAGATTTCTTCCAAGAACTCATGTGTAATTTCGTTTCACTTGACACATCCTGACTTATCTCGCTGCCTTCTATGTCCGCATTCCAGATCCAGGTTTTCCTCATGGCGCCTCAGGGTTATAGTCTGATTTGCCATTCGGTGTTCCGATATACCCTTATGGATTCCTGCCTTATACGAACGGCCTTCCGGAGCTCCTGGCTTACGATCAATCAATCAGGTTTCAGTCCAAGCCGGCGGCCGTAAGTTCCGCTCAACTAGCCTTTCACATAATATGAGAATTCTTCCAACTTGAAGATCCCAAGTTTCATTTCGTTTCACTTGACACATTCTGACTCATCCCGCTCCCTTCTATGTCCACATCCAGGTATCCCCCCTGCCGCCTCAGGGTGATAGTCTGATTTGCCATTCGGGGTTCCGATATACCCATGGGTTCCTGTCTGATACGGACGGCCTTCCAGCGTCACTGGCCTACGATCAGTTGATCAAGTTTTAGATATTTTCCAACGTTTCCACGTTGGCCCAGGACTGCACTACATATTTAAGACGTCAGCTGGCGGCCGTAAGTTTCGTCAACCCACCTTTTCGATGATTTCACCACTGCTCGAGCCACCTGCGGGCATCTTTGGTTGTATTGTTCTCGCCACTGCCCTTATCGTCGTCGTGAAGTGGTCCCAGTCTTCTAAGGTGAGTATGTCGGAAAACACTATGTTGCTCTCTTCGACGCTTATTTCCCAAGCTCGATCGTATACCCACAGTGGGGTCGAGTGGCTGGCTGGGCTCGTGGTGGGCCGTTTTAAAGTATCTGATCAACGCGACGGACATATTACAAGAAGGATATGAAAAGGTAAGTATAATGCTTCGCACATTTCATACCTGCTCACTCAGTGTTTCAGCACAAGTCTGCCCCATTTAAGGTTACAGAACCATACCGCTGGGTAGTCGTTCTCAGCAACCGCGAACATGTGGAAGAATTACGGAGAGCTCCCGATGGCGCTCTCTCTTTCAAGGAAGCCGTTCATGATGCGAGTAACCATTCACTTAGTGAGATTAACTTGAACTAAATGTCGCTCACAGCAATTTAGCATGGAGTACACAACAGGAGCCAAAGTTCACTCTAACTCCTACCATACCCCGATTGTGAGAGCACAACTAACTCGGAATATCGAAGCATTGTATCCGGAAATCAAAGATGAGATGAGTACAGCTTTTGATGACGTATTGGATCTCAGGGGAAATGGTGAGTGTCCCGCTCCCATTCGTGTGCGCTATTCATGAATGTCTGGAACACCCAGAATGGAAGAGTGTGCCAGCGCTCAGCAGCGTGCAAAAAGTAGTTTGCAGAACGAGCAACAGAGTGTTCGTCGGACTTTCGTTATGTCAGCCTTTCAGCGATCTCCCTTTTTCTTTGTCCTTTACCCCAATTGTTCTAGGTCGTGACCCTGACTGGATGGATCTCAACATTCGATATGCCTTCGATATCATTAAAGGAGGGGCTATCATCGGGCTGTTCCCGAAATTGCTGAAACCGTGAGTCACATGCACTCGCCTTTCCGAGGGTAGCCTTGAAGGTAGTGATAGAATAGCTGCCCGGCTTTTTACGAGCGTTAGTCAGAGCATCCAGCGTGGAAGGAAGCTTCTCGAACCAATAATCGAGGAACGACGAAAATATATCAATGAATATGGGAAGGAGTGGGTCGATAAGCCTGTTTGTCAGCCTCGTTCACAGACGATATTGGCACTCACTATCGGTTTCTTAGAACGACTTTATATCGTGGCTAATGGAAGAGCATCCAGAGTTGATGATAAAGCCCCTGACAAGGACTATATTGGCTCTAAATGTTGCGGCTATTCATGTGGGTCCCGATGGCGTTTCCTTATACACTTTCGATGCTGAGATCTTTCGACTTCGCGGTCAGACGACTGCCAACGTACGCTTCGAACTCATGATGCAAACCTAACTTGCCTGATTGACACCAAATGACAGACCTTTACTCAGGCACTCTTCTACCTCGTAGCCAATCCTCAATACATTCAGCCACTTCGTGAGGAGGTTGAAGGAATCGTTGAGAAGGAGGGATGGTCAAAGGTTTCACTAGCCAAGATGCGAAAGGTAGATAGCTTCCTCAAGGAGTGCCAACGATTCGAAGGCATTTCCAGCAGTACGTGTCTCTCCATTCATCCGATTCGTCACATCACTCAACCCACTAGCGGGGCTGATGCGCAAGGCGTTGAAAGACTACACATTCTCGGACGGCACATTTGTACCAAAAGGCACCACGCTCGTCGCAGCCATGTGGTCTATACAGCATGATGAAGCATTGTACGAAAATGCCCACGCATTCAAGCCTTTCCGATTTGCAGACTTGCATGGAGAGGACGGCGAAGGTGTCAAGTATCAGTTTACGTCGACGTCAACGGACTATTTAGTGTTTGGACACGGTCGGCATGCATGGTATGGTCTTTCTTCCTCCCTGTTTCCAACGACCATGAAAAACCGCTGATTGTATGTTAGCCCGGGACGTTTCTTTGCTGCAACCGAGCTGAAATCAATGTTGGCCCACATCGTGGTGACGTATGATGTGAAACTGGCGGATAACGCGACGCCTCCGCGAACGCTGCATTTTGCGACGGCACTGATGCCCGATCCGCGTGCAAAGCTCATGTTCAGAAGGAGAGTTGACTGAACGATTCCCTCGTTCGTGCATTCCATGCCCCAATTCTTGCATTGCATTTACTCTCTTGCTTTCGTTGATTTTACTTTGACAGGAAAGAGTGAATGGGAAATAAGGTCGTGCGAGGCTCGATGAATCTACATATGTTACCTGAAATTCTGTATCATTTGACTGACATCATCTGCTGTAACTGAGATGGATGAGTATCGATTTTGGTTCTCATTTTGACAACCCAACCTTTTGTCTTGCCTCACATGTTTGTGTGCATCTGACACAACACCACCAAATGAGAATTCCGTTGGAGATGCAGCTGTTCATAGTAGTTACATCCTTTTTCTATAACCTGTAAAGGCCACTTGCATGGCAAATCACCCGCTCTGGTCTCCTCGGCAGCCTTCCTTGACTTGCACAACCTTTCCAATTCTGACACAGAAACTTATATTCTATTTAGCATTGCATTTTGTGGCACAGTACAAACTCGTTTGATTGACAAAGAGTTGACATAGTTTCCGATGTTCTGGAACACATGATGCATGGATATCACACATTCTCTGTGCCATAACCAATCTCGGCTATCCAATCTGTTCTTGTTCAGATCGACACTGACGATCAGTTGAATCCTTTTCAAGATAGAGATGGTCAACATACATACCAAGAAGAGTGCGACTGCAAAAGGGTGAAAGATCTCCCATAAACCATACATGCACTGCCTGAAGAAGGCATCTGAGAGGTTTTTTTTTACTGTCTTTTTCATGTGACTTGTCACCTGTGAGAAATTATGTCAATAAACATGCTTCACCTTCGGCACTATCTAACTCACCAACACCAACATGGAATTCGATGGAAACAGTACCATTTGACTTGGACAGGTCAGGTGCATCCATCCATGGGGGACCGAACAAGAAATTCAACATTTTGGAGTTTCAGAATTTTTGAGATCTTGGGATTTGCTGATAAGGTATGTCTGGGCTTTTCTGTCACTGTTTGAGGCTTGAAACAATAACGTAGGCATGCTGCAAAGTCAGAAAACCAGTACTAACATCCAATGGGTGATCATGTGCCTCTTAAAGTTCCTGGACCATGAATGGATTGGGATGTAGTTATACTTTCAATCTGCACTGCATGGACCACAATACAGTGGCAAGTTTCCACCATATACCTAGAACAAACCATGACGAGAAAGCAAGATGTGTGATGTATTGAAAAAAAACAGAATAGCATCAATGAGTCAACATATCATATGTTGATACTACTAATTGTTAGTTTGAGATAAAACATGCTTTTCTGCATTTATGGCCTATATATCAGTGTCCACATGTGACCTGATAATGATAGCAGTCCTAACTTCCACCCCCAACCATGCTTGAAGTTCTGTCACTGAAACATATGTAGTCATGTGAAAGTTGCAAAATGTTGAGAAATCCTTTTGCTTCTAAGATGGGGCCAAAAGCAGTGAAGTCCACAGAGACACTGACATGTTGATTGCTCCATACATGTTGATTGAGAAATAAAAACCAATGTATGATGTCAGGAAATGGTACAGTCTTAGTTGGATTTGCATTCAGTAGTTCCACTGTGAGAAGAGAAGATGTGGTAGGATATGATGTGTATCCAGTTGTTGTGTGGAGAGGCAGCAATGATCCCAGAGGTGGAGGCAGATATCTAGGGTAACCATGTCTGCCCCATGGTATAGCAGGGGGCATAATGATCACAGGAGGGGGAGGATATGCATATGGTGCAGGTGCAGGCATGGGCATAGATGTGGGCTGCATTGTGTGACCAGTGGCCACTTCCTGCTCATCTTTCTTTAACCTCTTTGTCAATGAGAGCAACAAGAGGGGTTTCTCATTAACTGTTGCAGTTTTCTGCATCTAACTCACATGTTAGCATGTCCAGAAAATAATCCAGACCACATGTATAATTTGCAGTGCCCAAGACACAATATGATTGTGTATCAAGGCATAACAGTCATTTGAGTTCTTGGGGCAATAGCAGTACACTGGACTCTCAGGTCCCTTTGTATGATCATCACATTGGTATTGCTTGTGGAGTGATTCAAATACAATCCTGCTATTCATCTGCCCCATCCAACTTGTTGTTTAATGATGTCCAAGTCTTTTTTGATGAAGATCCATTTTTCATGGAACCCTTTATATTCTGAAATATGAGTGACATGAAGTGACTCATGCACACACATACCACTTTATGATTGTTCATGGTGGACACATGAGTGGGTAGCTCAACTGACTCATTATTTCCTGAATCCTCAAAGATCACAAGAATAGGCTTGAGTGGTTGAGTTGATATCTTGCCACTAGGAAGAAACTAAGACATGATAAGCACCCACATGCAATTCTTGAACATATCTAGCTCTTCATCTGACTGTATGGACATAAATGCAGCCTTTGCTTTGTCAGATTCCAGCTGATATTGCAGCTGGACATGTTGAGCATGTCAGTTTAGCTTTTCTGCAACAATCTTACAAAGGTCTTCAAGTATGATAGATGACTATATTTGAAAGGGGATGCTTGACACCTTTAAACCTTGAGATCATTGAACACAACACTGAATCTTGAAAACTGGTGGATGGTTTGTAAGATGATTGAATATGAGATGAAAAACAACAGACTACATGTTGTTGGATGGCCTTGATTATTTAAACCTGTAGGTGTCGCTGCTGGGGTGCCTTTGCTTCCCTTTTCCATAGGTTTGGTGGATCACTTTTGTTTAACTAGAACCCTCATTGCTGGTGGCTTAGTACTAGCAAGTTGTTGACAAATGCTAGCTAGATTATCATCTGATAATTAATTCTCCATATCCAAGTCAGCTTTTGAATGGCCTTCATCATCACTCTTCACATATAATATATTAAACTTATCATTATCTTAATGATGTATGTTACTAAGGAACTCTTTTGCATCTGAGTTAGTAGCATCACTATTAGCATCTTCCATTTGATTATATTCAGTGGTCCAGTGATTGTAGAATTTAGTCAAAGGTGGAGGTAGAGATTTGAGCTGGTCAGGTACTGACTTAGATTCATCAACCTCAGAAAGAGGTACAAGGCTGCCCATTGAATGAATAGGCTCATGCACAGATGAACGATACTGACATTTGGTGGATTAAGTAGAGTCCCTGGATGGAGGGGGTCTCAACTGATCCACAGATGAACCTTGAGTGGTAGTCATGCTTTGCTGAATAGAACAGCTGCCTCATCAATTTCTAGACCCAGTAGGTTGGCTCTTGAGGTCAAGTGGGGGTGCACTGTTGCTGTGTGAATGCATATGGCTGTTTTGAATAACACACTCCTCAGAATGACCACTCTCAATGCATTTTTTGCATGTGATAGCACCAGGCATGAAGTTGCAGTGCACCTTGCATATGTGACAAGTTGAGCATGCTCCTCGTTTGTCTGTTAGCACATACATCAGCATTTATAGACAGTAGATAATAGTATACAATACACTCACTATTCATAGTAGCCTGGGCTGGACTTGGATTAGTAGGTTTTTTGCATTTTCTGGGAGACATGGAGTCAAACAAGTGGATGTTGGAGCTCAAGGATGTAGCAATGCACCATGCTGCTTTTATTTATGTGGCCTCATGTCGCAGAGGAGCCTAGGCTTGAATTGAGTCAGTTATTCATCCATGATAGATCTCAAAGTGTTAGAAAAAGACTTCCAGAAAGCCAATGTTGATTTTACATACTAAAGTTGGACAGCAACCACCAGCGCTGCATAAGTAAACATGTATGCATTCTTGTGACAAAACAAAATATTAATATTGCATAGGAGTGACAACAACAATAGTCCCATAGCAGTACTCTATACATATCCATAGTGAGAACTAGCCATATGAATCCTAAGGCATGATTGAGTACAATGCTTTTAGCAAGGTAATATAAATCTCCTGATCTGACATGTCAGTCATCGCCAATTGAGTGTATTCTCCATTGTGACAGAGATGATACTTCATTGCTAAGAACACGAGTTCAATTGTATTGAGATCTTGGGAATATGGTGGTAAGAATTCACAACACATTCCTCTATATCATTATTAGGACAGAATCATCAAATGATAAAATAAAACATACCTGGATTCAATGAGTTCTATAATATCAGGATGCTTGTGGATCCGACAGTTATCCATGACAATGACAGAATTCAGTGCTAGATAGGGTTTCATGTTGTCCAGGAGTTGTTTGATGAATGTTATAAAAGAGTCTGTGCAAAATTGAAAGGAACAACCAACAAAGTGAAGAGTGAAGCCCAAACTCGATATCTCAGGTGTTGCCATTCACAGCAATATGCAAGAGGGAGAAGAGCAATTTCAAGGCTAAGGGGAAACATGGTACTCTACCAGCTACTTTATATACTACCGATAGTGGCACATAAACTGTGCTATGCTATGATGTCATAGGTACTGGGTATGACATCACAGGAACGAAGAAATATTAGTGTCCAATAGTGAAAGAGAGAAATGGCGGAATAAGATGCATGTGGTATGCACATGTGAGTGAAAGGTAGTCCATAATGCTCTATATTGTGATATGTCAAGGAGATCTAATAAATAGGAATGGGGAGGGAAATGAAAGGTAATGCTTAAGGCATTGCATAAGTTGATTGTTGGATCTGGTATTGAGATGGATCATATCGGGGATAGATCAGATCTTGTCTAATGTATCTAGGGGTCTGATAAATAGGTTAATCTAGTGTTGGCTTGATTAGTACTTGTGTAGGGTACCAAGCACTATGTCAGGTGTGATCTATGGGCCTTGTGTGGATACTGAGCACTGCGTCAGGTATGTCCACAGGGTGTTGTAGTTTAGAGGCATGTGGGCCTGTGTTTGTGGCAGTGAACACCAGAGTTAGCCATGAGGCTTACTTGGTGTCATAGATATAATGGGTATGACAAGGGTACTACTAGTGAAAGTGTACTTGGGTGTGGGTGACGGTATGATGTATCATATGGTAAAGGATACAATGAGTGACTACTCTAGGTGTGTGCAGGGTAAGGTGGGGATGGAGCTTGGTGAATGGTAGGTGAATGTATCATTTGTAGGTAGTGCGAGAGTATAGAGAGGTAGCAATAAATAACAGGTATCATGGGTGAACATTTCACTCTGTATAACTAGTTTGCATCGTATGTATATGTCAATGGTATTTGCTCAAGATCCCTGGTGGGGGAGCAGGTGGCTGCATTAGTTCCATGGCAGCTTAGTATGTAGATAGGTAAGAGGGGGGTGTGAAGCCATGAACATGGTAAAAAGAATATAATATAGGTATGTAGATATGAATAACATGTGGTCCTGTGGGTGGTGTCCAGTTCAGATGCATCAGGTTTGGGCAGGTTTTTTAGCATTGTGGGGCAGGTCATTTGTTGTTGTCTCATGGTGGGGAGAGGTTTCCATAAGTGTTTTGGAAGCACTTCATTTCATGGATGAATTTGAGCATGTGCTTTATACAGTTGGGTTCCACCAGGAGACATGAGACATTTCTGGCCTTGCAATGGAGTTCTCTGTGCAGTTATGTGCAGGTGTTCTCGTAGTGGGGGCACTCAATCAGATTGTGCAAGATGGTCTCTGGCCAGTTCAGGCAGTGTGGGCATAGTGGTGAGGCAGCTTTTCCAATCTTGTTGAGGTGTTTGTTGATTAGGGCATGTGTAGTGCAGAGCTGGAATAGAATGGATCATTCCAAACTAAGCAAGACAGGTCAACATCCATCAGTACCAATACATTGAATGAAAGCATCACAAACATTCATAATTAACCCAATGATTTGAAATCATTCTGGCACACAAGAGACACAGTCTGCAACAACATCATAAATCATTATTAGTGACTCTGTCAAAAAGAGATGCATGCAAAAGAACATGATCCAATAAAAACCAAACAATGCAATGAGGGAACAACATACAACATAGTATTTTGCCACATACCAAATGTCTTGAGCCAACGAAATCTGTATGAACACCACAACAACAACTCATTAATAAATACTGTACCAATCATTGAAAACCCATTGTCATGTCAAATAGAAGTAGTCCCAGGAAACCATGCAACTCACAATTTGTCAGCAACAAGTCTGCACCATTAGAATATGCTTGATTCCTGTGCAGATTCATTACACAATGAATGACATCATGCAATAACACCTCACCTTTGACACCTGAGGCAGATGAATGCAAACCAGAAGAATGCATATGGATGTGTGTAGAGAAGCAGTAGACCCTTCATGTGAAGGTATGCAGAACAAGAAATGTGTTGAAAGATGCTGAATGTTTTTTGATTGAGAATGACGATCAACAGTGAGAACAGGCATAAAGAACTATAATCCAGCAGCATCAGCACACATGATACATATATATATATATAAGAAAAGAGAGTACTCACACCTGCAAGCAGTAACAGAGAGCGACGCCCAGCAAACATGACAGAGAAGACGAAGACGACCGAGGAGGAGGAGTCAATGAGTGACACGAGACAGGAGAAATACCCACGCCACGCCCCAGAAACTATTTGTTCTTACCAACATTTCTCTATAATGAGTGGCAGAGAACGACCGTAGCGGGAATATTTCCTTATTTGGTACACTCTGACGATACACTACGTGTTCGCCTCGCGTACGACCTCTCCTCCAGTCCATTACATTCGACTGGAGGTAAGCACTACATTTATTCCTATGATACACTGACACTTACTTACTGTACCTGTAGCTCACCAGCTCGCTCGTTAGGTCCGACTCACGCGCACGCTAACAAATTCTTCCAAGATCCCAAGTTTCATTTCACTCCACTTGACAAATTCTGACCCATCTCAGCGCTCCCTTCTATGTCCGCATTTGAGATGCCGGGTGCTCCCAATGCCGCCTCAAGGCCCAGGGCAATAGTCTGATTTGCCATTCGGTGTTCCGATATACCCATGTGGATTCCAGTCTGATACGAACGGCCCTCCAGCGTCACTGGCCTACGATCAATTAATCGAGTTTCAGACTCTTTCCACGTTGGAGTTGACTACATATTTAATATGTCAGCCGGCGGCCGTAAGTTCCGTCAAACTAACTTTTCAATGGTGTCTCCACTGCTCGACCCGCCGGCAGGCATCTTTGGTTGTGTTATCGTCGCCGCTGCCTAAGTTGTCATCGTCGTGAAAAGGTCCCAGCCTTCTAGAATTAAGGTAAGTATAGGTTTCCGAAAAGACTAAGTTGCTCTCCTCGACGCTCATTTCCCCAGCTTGATCATATATCCACAGTGAGGTCGAGTGGCTGGCTTAGTTCGTGGTGGGCTGCAGAGCTCCACCGCTGGACAGTCATTCTCAGTAGCTGCGAGCATCTGGAAGAGCTAGTACGGAGAACACCCGATGACAGTATCTCTTTTATGGCAGCCAAACAAGACGTGATAATGATTTTATTCCAATGAGATTGACTTGTACTGAATTTCACCAACAGGTAATTCAGGGTGAGTATACAATGGAACCCGAGATAAACCATAAACCATTCCATTCCTCAATTGTGGCAACAAAACTAACTTGGAATATAGAAGCCTTGAATCCAGAAATCAGAGATGAGATCAGTACAGCGGTTTTTGACGACATATTGGATCTTAGGGGAAATGGTGAACATCCCGTCGCCCTCATTCGTGTGCGCTATTCATGAATATCTGGAACACCCAGAATGGAAGAGTGTGCCACCGGCCGGCAGCGTGAAAAAGGTGGTCAGCAGAACGATCAACAGAGTATTCGTCGGACTTCCATTGTATGAGCCTTCTCCATACGTTCTCCCTTTTTCTCTGGTTCTTACTTCAAATTTTCTACTAGTAGGCCGTCACCCTGACTGGATAGATCTCAGCATCAAATATACCCTCCTCGATGTCGTTAAAGGGGGGCAGGGCTATCATCGGGCTTTTCCCGAAATTGCTTAAACCGTGAGTCACTTGCCCTTTCATGCTCTGTTTGCCAATGCTGCAACACGCCCTCGTTTGCTGCTGCCTCCTTGATATCGTTCAGTTTTTGCGTCGACCCCATCTAACGCCAGCGCGTCAAAAAGCTAGCTAGTCAGTTGCGCTTACGGTCGGCGTCTACCCTACGCATCTCCTTCTTCCTAAACTCTTGTATCTTTTCGTTCTTCGCCCTCCAGCTGCGTCTTGAGTGTGTCCAAATCGTCCGTTGAATTCTCCGCCGCCATCTGCGCAGCCTCCACCTTCTCCTTGAGCTCCTCCCAAATACTTGTTCACCTCGTCCAGCTGCTTCTGTAACTGATTGATCTCTTCGTCCGCATCCGCCACGGCAGTGGCGTTCCCTCACCACCATCGTCAGTTTCTCTATGTCCATCTCCAACTAGGGTCTCACAAGCGCCAATCGCTCATCCTTGCCCTCCAATCACCTGAGTGTTCTCGTCGCTTCTTCTAATTTCCTCGCCGCTTCTTCGCTCCTCTGTTTATACTGCCTCAACACCTTCGGTCTCAATGCATACGCTGCCACCTTAGAACTCATCCTCATCCCCCCACGAGCGAAGTGATTCCCACCACTAGACATCGTGCCAGACGAATCGATCAACTGGCTAGCGAGCGTAACGACACGCCACCGCGTTGAACTACCAAACGCGATCCAGTTCGCCTGCTCGAGGTCGTTAGCGACGAGCGTGTTCCCAACGGCTTTATAAAACGCAGGTAGGAATTTGGGATCTTTGGGCTTGATGAGGTCGTACAAGCGCGGGACGTTTTCCGGCGTCTGAATTCGTTGGTTGATGCGGTCAGTGGAAAGCTTCTCGAGGACCATGAAGAAGGCACGGCCGACGTTTTGCGTGCGGAGGAAGTTAATGCAGGCTTGTCATTGGGCGACGGTGTCGACGACCATGTCGTGGAGTGCATCGCAGGCAGTGGAGATGGCAACGTCATATTTGTCGGGGATGGTTCCGAGACTGCCTAGGCGGCCATGCAGGAAGCATATGTGATTTGTATTCGGAGAGGTAGATAAGGAGGAGCACACACATGGAAACCGTCGATACGGCCGGCCCCAGTTTGTTTGAGATGAGTAAGGTGATCCAGGACCTTGTTTTGCGACGTGCTGGCAGCTTGAGACGCCTTCGCCTCCTCTGTTCTCTGTCGAAGAGATGGCGCCTTGCCCCGCAACTCTTGTATACGAGCCTGGGCATCCTACAAACGCAGACGATCGTGAGTAACGAGCGATTTTCGCGCAAAGAGTGCTTACATGGAAGTTCTTTGTGTGAGCCTGCAGGTCCTTTTGCAAAGTCACCTTCTTCGCCTTCAAATCGTTTAATTCATCGAGCTACAGCAGCAAAGTACCGCATCAAACGTGAGCGTCCTCAGCATTCTTGACCGTGTCCTTGAGCCCAGAAGCCTTCCTCGCCAATGCGTCCCTCTCGCTTGTCGCTACACCGATCCCTGCCTGCTTTGTATTCATTTTGGTGGTTCACCGTCGGAGCCCATTCTGCTTGGCCTCGATCTGATCGTGGAATACCTGCCGTCTTGTCTGTTACAAATGGGGGTCGAGACTCGACAGTCAGGTTACGTAGACGACAAGCATGCATAACGCACCTTTCAAACTATCTCGAATACTTTCGAGAACGTCCTCTTCCTTCTTCAAGTTTACCTCGTGATCCTCAATCTCCGCATGTTTACGGTCGATCTTAGCAGTGCTCTCTTGGATCGTGCGCCCGGCCGCGGCTTTCGCTTGTTCGTCCTGAGGGGGTAATCAGACAACGTCTGAGAGGATTATACACAAACAATGATAAAGAACGTACCTCCTGGAGTGTCTTTTTCAGCTGTAAGTTCCGCATTCCTGGACCCGAAAGATCCAACTCACTTCATAATGTGTGTTATGTGAACCACACCGGTCCGGCTCATCCGAGTTTGACTGCTTACATACTGTTCCCTATTAATTTACCAGTGGACCCCTATGACGTTCAGTACATGGCTGCGGGTCGGTTCGATTTTTACATGCTCCTCGTTCCAGCTTTTGACCCCTTTCTCGTAGTTGCCCATAATAATCCCGATGACCTGAATCGCTTTTACCCAGCGGACGTTTCGAGATGGATCCAGAGCTTTGCAGCGCCGTAGTCCGATTGGCCATTCGGTGTTCCGATATACCCATGTGGATTCCTGTCTGATACGAACGGCCTTCCAGTGCTCCTGGCCTACGATCAATCGATCAGGTTTCAGTCCAAGCTGGCGGCCGTAAGTTCCGTTCAACTAGCCTTTCACATAATATGAGAATTCTTCCAACTTGAAGATCCCAAGTTTCATTTCGCTTCACTTGACACATTCTGACTCATCCCGCTCCCTTCTATGTCCGCATCCAGGTATTCCCCCTGCCGCCACAGGGTGATAGTCTGATTTGCCATTCGGGGTTCCGATATACCCATGGGTTCCTGTCTGATACGGACGGCCTTCCAGCGTCACTGGCCTACGATCAGTTGATCAAGTTTCAGATTATTTCCAATGTTTCCACGTTGGCCCAGGACTGCACTACATATTTAAGACGTCAGCTGGCGGCCGTAAGTTCCATTCAACTAGCCTTTCAATGATTTCACCACTGCTCGAGCCACCTGCGGGCATCTTTGGTTGTCTTGTTGTTGCTACTGCCCTTATCTTCGTCGTGAAGTGGTCCCAGTCTTCTAAGGTGAGTATGGTATCTGAAAACACTATGTTACTCTCTTCGACGCTCGTTTCCCCAGCTTGATCGTATCCCAACAGTGGGGTTGAGTAGTTGGCTTGGCTCATGGTTGGCTGGCTTTAAATATCAGACGAATGCACCGGACATTCTACAAGAAGGATATGAGAAGGCAAGTATAATGGTTCGCACATTTTATTCGCGCTCACTCACAGCGTTTCAGCACAACTCTGCGCCATTCAAGATGGCAGAACTCCACCGCTGGACAGTCATTCTCAGCAGCCGTGAGCATGTGGAAGAACTACGGAGAACACCCGAGGACACACTCTCTTTTACGGAAGCTAAAAAAGAGGTGATAACTATTTTGGTCCAACGAGATTAACTTCAAGTTGTACTGAATGTCATCTACAGGCGATGCAGGGCGAGCACACTCTGGGACCCGAAATTTACTATAATCCCTATCATATTCCGATTATGATCTCACAATTGACTCGGAATATCGGAGCCTTGTATCCAGAAATCAGAGACGAGATTACCATGGCTTTTGATGACGTACTGGATCTTACAGGCAACGGTGAGCACCCCGCTCTCATTTATGAGCGTTATTTATGAAAACTCTGGAACAACCAGAATGGAAGAGTGTGCTGGCGCTCAGAAGCATGCAAAAAGTAGTTTGCAGAACGAGCAACAGAATTTTTGTCGGACTTCCATTGTGTGAGCGTTCCCATGGTCTCCCTTTTCTTTCGTTCCTTACCTCAAATTTTCTAGGCCGTGACCCTGACTGGATAGATCTCAACATTCAGTATACCCTCGATGTTGTCAAAGGAGCCGCTATCATCCGGCGGTTTCCGCAGTTACTGAAGCCGTAGGTCGCTTGCAGTCGCCTGTACAAGCATAGCGTTGAACGTAGTGACAGAATAGCTGCTCGCCTTTTTACGAGCGTTTATCAAAACCAGCGACGCGGAAGGGAGCTTCTCGGTCCAATAATCGAGGAGCGACAGAAATACCTTAATGAGTATGGGAATGAATGGGCCGACAAGCCAGTTGGTCAATCTCTTCGCAGATGATAGCTGCACTCACTATCGGTTTCTTGATAGAATGACTTTCTGTCATGGTTGATGGAAGAGGCAGAGGGTTCAGAGTTGACAATAGAGCGCTTGACAACTCGTATATTGCTCATCAATTTTGCGGCTATCCATGTAGGTCTCAATATTGTCTCCCGCATACTTGTGATGCTAAGATTTTTCAAATTTGCGGTTAGACGTCTTCTCAGGTACGCTTCGAATTCACGTTGCAGCTCAAACTTGCCTGATGGACGCCACATGACAGAGCTTCACTCATGTGCTGTTCTACCTCGCAGCGAATCGCCAGTATATTCAACCTCTTCGTGAGGAGGTTGAAAGAATCATTAAGAAGGAGGGATGGTCGAAAGCTGCACTGGGCAAGATGCGCAAAGTAGACAGCTTCATCAAGGAGTGCCAACGACTCGAAGGCATTTCTAGTGGTACTTGTCTCTGCATTCATTCGACGCGTCAGCCACTCTGATAATTTAACCCATTAGTGAGTCTGATACGTAAGGCGATGAAGGATTTCACGTTCTCGGACGGTACGTTTGTACCAAAAGGCACCTCGATCGTTGCAGCCGCTCGATCTATTCACTATGATGAAGCGTTCTACGAAAACGCCCACGCATTCGAGCCCTTCCGATTTGCCGACCTGCGAGAACAGGATGGTGAGGATGTAAAGCATCAATTCGTCTCGACGACGACCGAGTATTTGTCCTTTGGACATGGTCGACGCGCGTGGTACGCTCTTTTGATCTCGCAATTTCAGACGACTACGAGAAGTCACTGATTAAATTGTTAGCCCGGGACGTTTCTTTGCTGCAAACGAACTGAAATCCATGTTGGTCCACGTCGTGATGACGTATGATGTCAAGTTGGCGGACGATGCGATGCATCCGCCAACGCTGTATTTTGGAATGGCGACCCTACCTGAACCAAGTGCAAAGGTCATGTTCAAAAGGAGGGTTGATTGAACGATACCTTTTTCCATGTAATACAGGCCCCGTTTTTGTCCTGGATATTCTCTTCTTTTTCTTTCCGTTTCTTTACCAGAAACATTCGACGGGAAACAAGGATGCTGAGGCTCACTCTGTGCGAGTATGATAATCAACACAGTCGACTGTCTTGTAAATAGTCACTGAAAACCCCCTTTCATTGTATTGTTGTCGATGACGTCCACAAAATCATCCTTGCATATTCTCGTCCGACCTCTTCCGATCCCACCATGTCTTCCAGACATTCCTTCGCCTCTGCGCGATCCCTAGCCGCATTTGAAAGCTTGGTGATATAATGCGGTTTCACTCGCGAGGACGAGGTCCGATACGGATGGGAGGGTGTATCCGATGACGTGACTGCAGCCGCTGATAACGTAGCGGGATACCACTTCTCTTGGTTTTTTGTCTGAAGCCGTGTACACCCCCGCCGTATCCTTTTGCGTGCCAACCTACAAGATGAGCTGTTCGAAAAACATAAACCTGCGGTCGTATGTGAAATTTTGAGGGACTTGAGCGAGCGTCTTCCATGGGTTTTGTCACGTAGCGCAGTCAAGACATTGGGAAGGTATTTGGTTTCAAAGAATTGTTCGAGGAAGGTGGCGGTGAGTTCTTACTTATAAAGGGGAACGGTGTGATTTAGAGCTTGAACTGCCGTGAGAGGGGGTTGTAGAACACATTAGACAATGTCGTGCGCTCGTAGTATCCGGTTCCAATACCTCAACAGCGCGCTTGAGAGCAATCCGTGGTGATTCTATAATTTTCGTGTCTCTGTGAGACAGTCTGGCCGTGGTGAACGAGGTAACTTGTCGCTGAATATACGAGGGGATTACGAACGCTAACGAGGATGTGTCTGAGAACGACGATGCAAGTTCCGGAGAGGTACCAACATGTGAATGCGACGTGGCTTGGGTGCACAGACATACATTCGACCGGAATTTGACCGCGCCCTTTACGAGAACACATGGGATCTTGTGCGGTGTCGCGAGTTGGTCTAATTGTACTACACTCATCGTCAACTGGTCGCGGAGTCGAGATATGACGAGCATTCAACGCAAGTTCCACTACGCGTGGCAACGAGGGAAGGTTTCGCGGATGAGTTGACTGTCGCTACAACGAGGTCACATAACTGGGATCCAAGTCACGATAAGCCAAAGACACGAGGCAGTGCGCGAACAGACCATATGGAGAATAAGCGCGTATGCAGCAAATTCGCCTACCACGAGTAAACCAAAACATCTTGTTCTTCCACTCTTCAAAGCCGATTATTGTGTACAGTGCCATTGGTGAGGATGTCGCCGACGAATACCAGTACGTGACAGTTCTGAGGAGTGGTCGAGCAATGCTGACAATTCATAAGACCATACAATAGTCCTGGGTACTCGTAACTCTGAAGTGGTGCGGGCGGTCGCATTCCACCCTGACGGAAAGTATCTTTTTGGCGGGGGTGATGGCGGGATGCAACGATGGCGACTTGGAGACGGTAAAGAGGTCAGAAAGCAAACGGGAATGTGCGTAAATGCTATGTCTGTGTCCAGGGACCATAAGCGGGTAGCGTGTGGGACTGATAAGGGGGCAAGCGTGTGGGACGGGGAGATGCAGGAAAAGGTCATCGACGTGGAGGGTGATTCAGGAAACAAGGTGTGGGCAGTGGACATCTCCCCAGATTCGACCAGGCTTGCCACTGGGACCAACACCGGAGACGCGAGCATCTGGAACATTGAAACCGGGGAGAGACTCGTCGGCCCACTCGGTCATGACGACTATATCAATGGACTCCGTTTCTCCCCGACTGGCGAGCGCATCGCTACTGCATCCCAGGGGAGAAACGCGATCCGCATTTTCAACAGTCATACCGGTGACAAGCTGGTCACCATCAATACCACAGTATCTAGCATGTTGAGCACTCCGCTTGCATGGTCAAGCAATGCCCAAAAAATTTTCGCAGCCTCCTACGACAACAAAATCAAGGCTTTCGATGTTTCCACCGGGTCCCAACTTGCTGAATCACAGACTCTCCATAACAGCAACAACGAAGTCCCTTCCATCGCTCTAGCCCCCAACGTCAAATTCATCGCTACCTTCGCAAAGCATTCAATCTCGCTCCTGGACACGACAACACTTACTCGCATTGGCCTGGTCATTGTTGAGGAGAGTGAAGTTATACGGTCGATATCCATCTCCCCAGACAATAGCTACCTTGCGATTGGACGATATGACGGGAAAATCGCCGTTCGTGATCTCAGCAAGATTCTCCCCGATTCGTATGGTCCATTCCATGTAAGCGTCTGTTCATTAATGGTTGCAGTGTAGATAAGCTACATTCTCCCCTGCATGTTGACAAATTGTATAGATACCCACTCGCGATGAAGTACAGCAAGACCAGCGGCCTTCGACATCCGACGCCCCCGACGCCAATGCACATAACTCCTCCCCGGTACACTATTGTCATTCCGTCACCAAGGAGCTGCGCTGACCCCATTGTATATGTACAACAGGAAAATCCTGGGCAAGCTAGCCCACTCGAGTCCGAAGGACACAACGAAGATGGCGGTGGTGATCTGCTAGAGGTACCAGTTTGCTCATTCTCCCTCAGAGCGGGTTCTTATAGTGGCATAGGCTGAGGTGCAGTCGAGCATGCCTGACCCTGAGTTTGATTATGACGAGGTTTGTGATCACTATATTCTTCTCTTGCTTCCGTCTTGACGCTGCCGAAGTCGCTGTCCGCGCCCTCCACTTCCGACGCTCGTGAGGCCCAGCACGAGGCACCACCGCTAGGCCCATCCCATGCTGTACCACAACCAGATACCGTACTAGCGCCTTCCTCTTCAGAGACACGCCCAGATGGGAATCTCGGTACTATCGAGTCAGCGCCCCAGCGCCGATCAAGATTCAAAAAGTGGTTACAAAGAATGGGTAACAAGGACCACACTTCACATAGTAGACCAGGTCGATTTTCCGGCAAGTCGCGCGAGCCTGCTGATCGTCGATCGCCTTCCCACTCCCCAGTGAGAGTGGATGACAAGCACGAGGGACCTTCGTGGATGGCTGCAGGTAAACGTAAGCGAGTGAGTGTTCTTCCCTCGATAGATGATTGGATGTGGTGTATCTGACATATCGTAGCGAGCGGTCGCAAAAAGCATCAGACGGCCACAGGTTCGTTGTTCACCGGATCTGTATGCAGAGACTCATCACATATTACAGGATAAATCACGTAGCAAAGCTATTATTCCTGAACAGCTGAACGAAGACGCTTCTCGTAAGGGACAACGTACTACGGATACAAGGAAAGCAGCACCAGTGCGTCTCTTTGTAATGATAATGGACCTCATCACAATAGCTCACACCTATATTAGGCGCAGCAAGCAAGTAATCCATCTCAACCCTCGGCCACGGGGTTTCATTTAATGGTACGGATTACTTTCAATCCACCTACATCACTCGACTTATAGCGGATCTCGATCAGCAACCGCAAGAATCAGGGTATGCTACCATTGCATTCACGTTCCCCGGGTGGTTGTTGTGCTGTCGCTCAGGTACACATGATGGGACATAGATATTATACTGGATCACAAATATGTGGATATTGACCATGCATTCCTTCGAGAGTTCGTGTCACTTCGCAGTACCAGTCCGAGTCCTGATAAGCCTGTCCATGAAACCAACCTCGATCGCAGCCCAATTGGCCGCGCTCCGTCTTCCTTCAGACAGCCTCTGCTCATCCGCGAGAACCATGTTTACCCGCTCCCGGCCACGTATGGGCTGCGGATCCTCACATCACACTCGGGTTCTTCGCATGTCCCCAACCTTTAAACGTATGACCCACATCACTGACATCGTCCTTTAATGAATCGTTCCCCTTGGTCAAGGCAATCGAGACGGTAATCGACTGACGACCGAGCAGTACATCTTCTCGTGTGGGGTTAACAGGGTTTTTTTTAGGCTTCATCTTGAGTTAACTTCGACGACGGGATAGGTTGACGGCCTCGATAGGTCGTTTCTCGTGCTACGTAGATGGTATTGATGACTCAGGCGGTTTTCCCATCGCACCGCCCTTGCCATATCTCTAGTACACGATCAAGATGCGGAGAGAAGTGAAGAAGATGAAGAGTTATCTGCGTGGGGCGGAGATGAGACGTTTCAGGCCGTTCTTCCAACTCGACAATGGTGTCGCCCGACTCCGTGCTGGATACTCTTGTCGACAGCCCTCCTGACAGTGTCGATGGAGACTGACGCCTGTCCAGCGTGATATCTTCAAATGTGATCTCTGTCGTACTTTCTACTTCTCGATCCAGTTTGTCGTTGGGATGCAGGATAGCGACCGCCCTTGGAGGATAGCGACCGCCCATTAGGGTAAACATGCGCAAGCCAAGCTCGGCCTCGGGCGGCATTAGATTCGGATTATACATCTGAGTCGTCCATTTGCAATAGCGCGATAGTATATAGCTCGGCCTGTACTGAGGGGATACAATAATCAAAGTCGTCGTCCCCGGCCCTCACAAGGGGGTCCGTCTGTGTGTTCTAAGTCACCCCGCGCCTTTCTTGTCTTACGACACAGTTGATGCCATATCATTCCGCTCATTCTGTTGGTCCTCTGTCTTCACGTTCACGCGAAGATTGGGGGCTCATACACACATCCACTCTACAGACTTGCACGTCGTCGGAATACCTGATCGAGGAGGAAGCACTCGCGTCGATCGCTGCGTGTTCACGTTCTCGAGTATACAAAGAACACAGAATACAAATACAATATTGACAATCGAACCATACACTTTCGAGTGAGGCATGTAGGTTCAGGGAATCCCGGTAACCTTGCTTCCCGTCCACAATTTGCAATAAAAATAAAAAGAGAAAGAGTCGGCGCATATAATGCACGTACAGGGGAATCGTTCAGTCAACCCTCCTCCTAAACATGACCCTTGCACTCGGATCAGGTAGCCTCATCACCGCGAGATGCAGCGTTGGTGGACGTGTTTCGCTATCCGCCAACTTGACATCATACATGATGAGGACGTGGACCAACATGGATTTCAGTATGCTTGCAACAAAGAAACGTCCCGGGCTGACAAACAGTTAATGCTGTCTTGTCGTCGTTGGAAACAGTGAGAAAGGAAGAGCATACCACGCGTGTCGACCATGTCCAAAGGGCAAATAATCGGTTGTCGTCGATGTAAATTGATACTTCATGCCCTCGCCGTCCTCTTCAAGCAAGTCGGCAAATCGGAAGGGTTCGAATGCGTGGGCGTTTCCGTAGTATTCTTCATCATAGTGTATAGATTGAATAGGTGCGAGCATTGTGGTACTTTTTGGCACAAACGTGCCATCCGAGAATGTAAAGTCTTTCAGCGCCTTGCGCGGCAGTCCCACTAGTGGAATAGCCTAAGAGGAGCTGACGGGGATTGAGAGAATGGAGAGACAAGTACCGCTAAAGGTGCCTTCGAGACGTTGGCACTCCTTGATGAAGCTGTCTACTTTTCGCATCTTGCCCAGTGCGATATTCGACCAACCTTCCTTCTCCATGGCTGCTTCAACCTCCTGACGAAGAGGTTGAATATATTGAGGATTTGCTGCGAGGTAGAAAAGAGCGTGAGTGAAGCTCTGTCATGTGGCGTCAATCAGACGTTAGAGCTTCAACAAGACATTTGAAGCGTACGTGGGAAGTCATCTAACCGCAAAATCAAGGGATCTTAACGACGTCGCTATGCGAGTAGACAACATCGGAACCTACTTGGACAGTGGCAAAATTGCTGGCCAATATACGAGTTGCCAAGGACTTTACTGTTAACTCTGAACCTTTTGCCTCTTCCATCAACCATAACAGAAGGTCGTTCTATCAAAAATTGAGAGTGAGTGATGATCCTCATCTGCAAAAGAGGTTGACCAACTGGCTTGTCGGCCCACCCATTCCCATATTCGTTTAGATATTTTTGTCGCTCCTCAATTATCGGACCAAGAAGCTTCCTGCTACGCTGGTTGTTTTGATTAATGTTCGTAAAGAATCGGGCAGCCATTCTATCACTACGTTGAAAGCTAGACCTCGGACGGGCAGTTACAAGGAACTTACGGTTTCAGTAAGTCCGGGAACAATCCGATAATAACCGCTCCTTTGATGATATCGAGGCCATACTGGAGATTTAGATCTATCCAGTGAGGGTCACGGCCTAGAGGAGCTGAAGTAAGAAACAGAAATGGTGGGCGATAGCAAAACTTTCATAATGGGAGTCCGACAAACACTCTGCTGCTCGTTCTGCAGACTAACTGTTGGACGCTGCTGAGTGCTGACACACTCTTCCATTCTAGGTATTCCGGACATACATCAATAGCGCACACGCATGAAAGCAGGATTCTCACCATTGCACCTGAGATCCAGCACGTCATCAAAGGCCGCGGTGATCTCATTTCTCATTTCCAGGAGCAATGTTCCAATATTCCGAGTCAGTCGTAAGCGCACAATCGGAACATGATAGGGATTGTGGAGAATTTCGGGTCCCATTGTATACTTGCTCTGAATGAGCTGTAGGTGATATTCAGTACAGGTTAGCCTCACCGGAAGAAAATAGTTACCCACATCATTTACGGCTTCCACGAAGGAGAGCGTATCATCGGGTGCTCTCTGTAGTTCATCTATATGCTCGCGGCTAGTGAGTACGACTGTCCAGCGGTAGAATTCTGCAACTTTGAATGGTGCAGGTTTGTGCTGAAATGGTGCAACTGAGTATGTACGAAATGTACAAGGTACCAGACTTGCCTTCTTATACCCTTCTTGTAAAATGTCCGGCGCATTGATCAGATACTTTAAACTGGCCCACCACGAACCAACCCAGCTACTAGACCCAAATGTGGGAATAGCATCAAGCTGCGAAATGGGTCAGGGTTGAGGAGAGCAAGTATTTCGGACAACTGCACTCACCGTAGAAGGCTGAGACAACTTTACGACGACAATGAGGGCAGCAAGAGCAACAACATAACTTGAGGTGCTCGCCAGTAGGTTGAGTAGTGAGGAATCCATTGAGAAGTGGGTTGGCGCACTTCCAGGCCGTTGACTGGCCTAAAATATGTAGTCCATGACGCTGATAGAGTCAGACAGACTCATATGTACATAATGGAATGCCGTTATCTGAAACTTGATGGGCACCAAGGGACTCGGGAAAACACTACGTGGCCTGTCAGGCTGTCACCCAGAGGCAGAAAATCCAGATCTCCAATGTAGACCTACAAGACAGCGGAATATTGTGTCAACTGAAGGGAGTGTGACATCAGAATTATTATTATTTCATTGATTTGGCGGTCCCACTACAGGCGATTGTGCATGGAGGCATTAAGTAGGCTTCATGCCGAAAGAAACTCAGCAGCCCGAGCTGATAGTTAGATATCTGAGACTGGAGGCCACACTGTAAAACGTACATGCACACTGAGCCCACTGTGAACGTTTGAACCTGGCAGTATCGGAATGATGTCGCACGGTAATCACCTGACATGTCCTGACATATCAGGGAATGTCAGGGTCAATCAATGTGGTACTCGTGACTACCACGTGGTGTCGGACTGCATGAGTGTACAATTGCCGAACGCACTCTAAACCGAAACACCTTCGAAGCCGACGCTTGTGTGCTATTGGAGAAGATGCCGTCTACTGTTGTCCAGCAGGGTCAGGATCGCTTTTTTTCGGACAGTCCTAAATTTGGACAGCTGGGGTCCTCTCCCCGGCAGCGGGGTTCGGCAGTGAGTGAGCCGTGACCAACATCACACATTCAAATAAAATAATATACCTATGTCAGAAAAATGCCGGAGAACAAACATGCTGTGCACGCAATGCGCGGAAAGCGGCTGTGCCGTGCCCAGAGATCCATGGGTCGTGTCACGTGACTTAAGATTCTCAAATCACAAACAGCAATGCAGCACTTGACTGGCTCATTGCAGATGTGTCCCAAAAAGTAGAAGACCATGTTATGAATGCAGCTATTGACACAACATGAGTTTTCAGGAACAGCCTGAGGGTAGGGTAGTTTGTAAAGACTAGAGCGGGAACACGCTACTCTCAACACCGTAGTCGTATGGAGTGTATTGACAATGCGTACCTAGAGTGGGAACACGCTCTATGTTACAAGATGAGTAAGATACGAATATGAAACGAATAGTGGATACTCACACTCTCAACACTGCAGTCGTATGGAGTGAGGTGTGAGTGAGCATTCTCGCGATATAAGTATGCTTGGTTGATATGCCAAAGTCTAAATACGGTGTGGTGGAGTGTTTGTTGGATCGCTCGTTCCAACACTCCTCCTCGATCCAACGATTGTAAACCGAGGTAGAGACAAGAGATAGACATGAAAATCATTTCAAATTTATACTCTGTTTGAAAGGGAGGGCTCCTCCTGCAGCATGGGGGTCACCTCTTGAAGGCCTAAAAGAGGACGAAGGCCTATGAAAGCTGGTCGGGGGAGGGCCTTTGTGAAAATGTTGGCCAGATTCTCCTTTGAGGGGATGTAGTGCAGTTGGATATTCCTGTCGTGGACTTTTTCTCTGACATAGTGATATTTGGTGGAGATATGACGGGTACAAGAGTGGAAAGTTGGGTCCTCAGACAAGGTGATTGTACCTCGGTTATCGCACATCAGTGGCATCGCAGTCAGTTGAGGGAATTCAATGTCGTGCAACAGGGATCGCAATCAAATGCACTCTTGGGTCGCATTGCAGGCTGTGGCATATTTGGCTTCGCAAGTCAAAAGAGTGACACATTTCTGTTGGCAGGTGGCCCAGGTGATGGCCCCAGAACCGAGGTTGAAGCAGTAGCCGCCGAGTGAGTGTCTGGTGTCCAAACATGTGGCGAAGTCAGAGTCGGTGTAACCACGAATATGTGCAGAGTTCTCCCCACCTAGTGTTAGGCAAAGCATGTGAGTACCTTTGAGGTACCGGACAACCCGCTTTGCAGCCTCCCAATGTATTCATCTATAGCAGTCAGAGAAACAACACAATTGTTGCACAGCATAGCAAATGTCAGGCCTGGATCCTAGTGTGACGTACATGAGGGACCTGACCAACAACCAATAGGGAATGTGGTTAAGCTCAGCTGTGAGATCAGCATTCAGGGTGTCTGTCAGTTTGGTCAAATGGATCTGGAGGTCCATGGGGATGTTGCAGGGAAAAGCGTTACTCAGGCTGAACTGTGCAATGATACGGTCAATGAGTGCTGTCTGAGAAAGGGAGACGGTTCAGGAGGGACGGTCTCATTTGATGGCAATTTCGACACAGAATTGGGCAGTGCCATTGTCAGAGAATTTCCATACTGTTCTGAGTTCATCCTTGAATTCCTTTAAGGCCTCTGGAAGGTTCCCTATCATGAAGAAATCGTCAACATGGATGGCCACTATTACAGTCTTGTTTTCACGTCAACAGTAGTAGATGCAGTGTTCACATGCTAGATGGGTAAATCCCCATGTGGTAAGTTGTGAGTTAAGGGTCTGATTCCATACACGGCCTCCTTGTTTCATACCATAGAGTGCCTTTTGGAGTTCCCAGACCCACCCCTCCTTTCCGGCTTCCTTGAAACCTTTGGGTTGTTCCATATAGCAAACCTCATCAGGGTCCAGTACTCCATTCAGGTAGGCTGTTTTGATGTTGAGTTGTTCCATTTCCCAGTCAAGTGATGCTGCGATATGTGCGAGGATGTGGAAGAACTCAAGGCAGGCAGTCGGTGAGGAGGTTTTTGTATAGTCCTGGCTATATACCGCAGTGTATCCCCTGCATACATACTGGGCCTTGAAGCGTGCAGGACGGCCATGTTCATCATGTTTAAGTTTGAATACGGGGCGCCCTCGCATGATCCTTTGACCTGGGGGTGCATGTGAGTGAGGGACAAATTTGTACACACCCATGTCTTGAAGGGATGAAAACTCCTCCTCAAGGGCGCGACACCACTCATTCACAAAGGGGGACTGTTGAGCCTCCAACCACAAGGAGGGATCATCAGGGCAATGAGGGTTTAGGTCTGATGGGTGAATTATTGGAAGTAATGAGAATCTCCTCGTCAATGTCATCTGTATCCTCAGTGACACTTAGGCCAGGAAGGTCCACATCATTGGTGGGAGGTTCCGTTGTACCCACAAAAGGCACACCAATGCTTTCACATAAACGTCGCGAAGGTATGAGACGCCAAGATGAGTGCCGAGGAGAGGTGGGCACTCTATCAACATGGGCAGCACCACCTCCAATCGGGCTGTGTGCAGGAAGAGGGCTAATCAGCATGGCCGGCTTGATGCAAGGGGATCCATGAGTCTTAGAGGGTGTCTTGTGAGATTCAATGAAGGAGACATGGAAGGAGTTGAACACCTTCCCACTCTCACGGTGGAATAAACGGTAACCAAGGGAATCCAGTGGGTAGCCGATGAGGACACACTTGATGGACTGGTCGTAAACTTTGGGGTTATGGCTGTTCTGGATAAAAGCAAACACTTGACAGCTGATTTCATGCAAATATGATAGGTCAGGTTTCTGGCCAAACCAGCATTCAAAAGGTGTAAGTCCACACTGTGATTTTACAGGTGTCCTGTTGGTCAAATAGCAAGCAGTTAACAGGAATTCATCCCAACGATTCACAGGTATGTTGCAGGCAGAGCGCATCGTGCGGGCCTTCCCCATAAGGGTGTGGTGCACTCGCTCAATGCGACCATTTTGAGCAGAAGTGTGTGGTGCAGTAAATTGATGCATAGTACCATGGGAGGCAAACCATGTGCAGAGGGCAGTGCGTTTAAGCTCTCCATTGTCAGATTGTAATATTCCAACACAAAGGGCAGCCTCCTGTTCGTGGGCACGTTCCCAGGCCAGAAACGCGTTGCATGCATCTGATTTGGCAGCCAGGGGGATGAACCAGCAGTAGAAGGAGTAGTCGTCGATGATGTTCAAAACATACTTGTTACCACAAGAGAACACATGGTCTGGATGTTCCAAAAGGTCTACATGCACAATACCTAAATGATGGTCTGATCTTAATCCCTGATGCACGTTTCGGCACACTGCAATGCGTCTGTTTTCCTTTGATGTAGTGTTTACAAACCCCAGGGGCAACCTGAAGGTTGGCATGAATACCTGTAGCATGGTTCTGTTTCAGTAGGTCATACACGGCATGAAAGTTGGCATGGCCCAACCAGGAGTGCCAAGTCTCCAATGTCGCCCCATGTGTCGCCAGCAGGGAGTGTTCTGCCAAAAGTTCACTGCCAGTAATCAAGTACAGCTGAGACGCTGTAAGAACGCCAGATAGAAGCCGAGAGCCAGCGCGGGAATTGACCCAGCAAGTGCCAGCAGAGAAGTAAACAGTTCCCTGGGAAGAGGCTGTGAGTCGGGAGACAGAGATAAGACGCACGGTCACCACAGGAACATAAAGGACGTTGTGGAGCATCAGATGAAGTCTCTTAGCAACCACAAGACAGATAGTGCCCAAACCAACAGCTTGAATAGATGATCCACCAACACCATTGATGTGGCACAGTGTGATAGCACATAAGGTGTAGAAGTCACCTGCTTGGTTGCTAATGTGGACAGAAGCACCACTGTCAATGTAGAAGGGAGTGAGTGCAGGATCGATCGCGGACGGTTGTCGCTGTGTGGGCACATTACAAGCAAGGGTGGAGGGATTGACTGGATGTGAGTGAGTAGACCAGTCCAAAGAGGCAGTAGGGGGAGTCAAGACCAGCAAGGCATTAAGTTCGAAATTGTTGCCGTCAGGTAGGGTGGTGATGTTAGCGAAGGGCAGGCTGTCACTTGCAAGTCCTACAAACTCAACAGACACAGAGGCTGGGACAGCGCCCCTGGTAAGTGGGGCAGAGTTGTTGGAAGACTGTGCCACAAATATGGCTTCATGAGTCACACTGTCCAAAATGTATGCTCGCCCACTAGTGTCATAATGAATGCCTGGTTTAGTGATCTTCACAACAGTGCCACCTTCTGGCTTGGGGTCTCGACCAGAGGTTCATTTTGCTCGCTTTTCAGTGATGATGGCATCTCTCTGGCCAGCACGGCCCCCACCCTCACACCAGCATTGATCTGTAGTATGTCCATGTCTGCCGCAGTTTCCACAACAGACAGAATGGCCCAGAGTGGAGCAAGTTGAACACTTCTTTGGATTCCCTTTGTTGGTCTTTGTGGTGGTAGTGGCTAGGGCAAGAGACTGTTGTTTCTTTTCACTGTCAAGTAGTTGTTGTTCCATTTTAAGGCAATGGAACATGTGTGTGCTAGTGTAAGGTTCATTGGCGGTGCTAGCATTGATACAGTTGGCAATGTGGTTGCACAACAAGGGGAACTCGCTGGAGAGTGCATTCATAAGGATAATAAGGCAGAAGTTGTCCTCTTTGGGGATGCCAATAGCATATATGCAGGCAACCAGGTCTTGAACCTTGGTGAAGCCACATGCAACTATCCGGGCCTTGTACCATTCCACATTTCCATTCTGATCTCATTTAATCCAGAAGACCAGTTTTGAGGTGATCTGAGTTACTGCCTCTGGAATGAGTACAGTTTCATAGATATGGTTTGAGTTGAGGCTTTGGAGTTCCTCTTCTATGGCAGACTTCCACAACTCCTTGTCCTGTCCAGAGTAGGCTTCCTTTAAGGTTATCAGAAGTGACTCATCAGAAGATGATCTTGCAGATCCAGTGAATAAGAAATCCTCTATTGAGGCAGCAAATGCTCCTGGAAGTTTTGGATCATCCTCTGAGGGTTCCAGAATGTGTGGTTGCACTTCCTTCTTTCAATTTTCTCACCTTGCTGCTTCCTCCTGTATAGTGTGTTTATAGTCTTGGCTTTTGTTCACCAGTTTGCATTGGTGATGGCTTCGTTGCACGGTAGGTGGAGCAGGAGCAGAACCTGGAGCAGAAACAGGACCTGGGGTAGAGCCCAGAGCAGGAGCAGGACCTGGATCTGGAGCTGGAGTAGAAGCTTTGTCTATCTGGAGTTGGTCCAGATGTTCAGCAGGTTCCTCAATACCAGGGCTGACTGGATGGAGGTCCTCCACAGAGATAGGAATGTCTCCCACTGGTCTGGGATTGAGTGGAGGTCGATGCAGAAGTGTCCCATGGAGCAGATTCAGCTCTAGAGATTTTTCCGGATTTATTGAAGATGACATGGCAACTGGAGATAATGTTCCACCACTCTATATCAAGGAGTTTGTAGACTTATTGTCAGTGAGTGTATCCTATTATGGTGCACTTTCTCTCATGCAGCTGGAATTTTCCTCCACATTGTTCCTTTGGTGTGTGTGCATATGCCAGACATCCAAAAGGTCAGAAAAAGGTCAGATCAACCTGGCAATTGAAGAATACTTGGTAGGGGACTTTGCCTCCAAGTTCAAAGGTTGGGCTCTATGTGGTGGTATAGGCAGCAGTGGACATGGCATCGGCCCAAAAGGACTTTGGGAGTTTGGATTCCTCCAGCATGGTGTTCACTAATGTGGCTAGTGTTTGATTCATCTGCTCTGCAAGTCCATTTTGCTCTGGGGTGTATGGAGTGGAGGTTTCAAAATGTATGCCATCAGTCCAGAGAATGCCTTGTTTGTATATTCCATGCCTCCATCACTGTGGACAAACCTGGTATAGTTTGGAGAAATCCTCCTATCCTATCTCCATCTGGAGGATGGTTTGGACATCTATTTTCCATTGGTTATAGATTTGTAGTGCTTCACTCTTGTGTTTTATGAAGTAGACCCAAGGAAAGTGACTGAAATTATCAACAATGACTAACCAGAACCTGTAACCTTCATGTGATCTCAGAGTTATTGGGCCTCCAATATCTGTGTGCACCGTCTCTAGGAGGCAAGTAGTTCAAGGTCCATCCTGAAGTCTGAAGGGTAGCTTCTTCATCTTTCCAAGTGTGCATGCCTCACAGAATGCAGGCATTCTGGAGAGTGTGTCAATTCCTTGGAGTTGGTTGGACTTTATCATGTGCTGGATCTGGTTAATGGATATATGTCCCATCCGCTGGTGCAGGAGGTTTATATCAACTGTTGCATGGGCTGCTTCTGTTATGCCTGGTAACAATGGTGACACATTCCCGTATAATCCCCCTGTTGGATTATAGGACTAGCAGGACTTGAGGAAGATTACTTAACCTCCAGAGGCCTGAATATCCTCTGACTGGGGACTGACTGCTAGCTTTATGTAGAGTCCTCTCGTTACCTCTACGACCGATGGCGGAGTCTCGGATTTACCATGGAATCCCAATCCTATAAGAAGGGTGGGCAGACCGGTGTGCAGGCCTAGGAGCAGTAGCCTTCCGTCTGCTGATTCCTAGGGCTTACTGGGCCTAGTATCGGTGGCGGAGTCCCGATGTATGAGTGCCGGTGGCGGAGTCCCGGGCTTGCTGGGTCAGTGGCGGAGTCCTGACCGACGATGACCAACCTCTGTTGGTCGTTGGAGTTGCCGAAGCTTTAGAAGCCTGTTACGGCAACAACAGCGCACAAGTGCGAAGTGATGAGAAGGATTATCACGAGCACGAGGGCGAGCACCTCCAGATCGCGGGAGAAGGCTTCTGAGGTGAAGTGGAACCTTTTAGCGGGAGAAGCAGTAGATTACACGGGAAGGAGTGTAGATCTAGGTTAAGGTTACATGAAGGGCCCGCGTCCCTATTTATAGGCCTTACCCATCTAGGGCAGGCTTCATGACGAATATAGTAATGTTTAGTCGTAGATGAAAGATTACTATAAACGGATCAGGCATGAGTCTAATGGGGAAAGTAGGAGTACTGGGCTATGTGCAAGAGAGCATAGCCAAGGAGGCAATGTCTATGATCAGATCAAAAAGGAAGAAGGCATGTATCAAATGAAATGGAAAGGCGATGTCCATGCCAAACGGGTAGGTTCCTAAAGAGGAAGTTACGAATAACTTCCTAGAAAGGTAGTTCCAGATGGGGCAATGCCTGGGTTGGTGTCGCGGGGGAATCCCAGGGGAATCCCTGGTCAGAGTCGAAGAATAGGTCGTCCCATAGTCCTACGGGGGGAGAAGGAAGGGGAAAAGATGTACCCCCTTCGGTAACCATAACAGCTTCCTTTTGATCATTTAGAATGACACATGCATGGTAGAGGCCATTTCTGTGTCTGGCAATCAAAACAGTTTTCTGGTCCTTCTAAATGTAACATGCACTGGAGTTTGCTGGGAATATAGTGGAGAGTCCAGCAGAAGCGAGTTGGTTTACAGAGATCAGTGAGATTCAGAATTCTGGAATTAGAAGAACATTCGATAGTACAATTTCAAAAGTCTTTCTGGACACCTGTGACATGAGTGGCACTGTTCCAATTCTGATTGCATATGCTTCAGAGTTATCCCCTAGAGTTACCAGACATGGTGGGTTCAGCAGATGGTAGGTTTGGAACCAGGATTAGTGAGGGACCATGTGTAATGATGCTCTGGAGTCAATGATTAGGGTTTTTCTTCCACTATTAGTTTGCTCAGATGATGAGTAGGCATGAATCTGCTGAATTAAGGACTGAAATACATTTTCTCGGACTACATTCACAGAGTCTGGAGGATCTGGAGTCCCTTCCATTGCATTTGCCTTCTCCTTTCCCTATCTCAGCTTCTTAAATGCCCCATTCCTCAAATCTGCAATCCATTTCTTATAGGAGGTGCAGTCAGTGGAGTTGTGGGTGGAGGACAAGTGGTGCTCACACCAGGCGGACACATTTGGAGGGTGGATAGAGGGTTTCCGTGTGCTGGAGGCTTTCATCGCTGACTCCGAATGTTTAGATAGGTGTAGGCAGGTGTCTTCTACAATGATCCAGGTTTCTACCACATTGAAGATTAGTTTTCTATCCTCCGTGGTATTGATAAGGGATGACTTGAATAGTTTCCATTCTAGAGTCTTTGGAAGAGAGTTCAGGAGAATGAAAGCCATGACTTTTGAATCCATAGCAAACTTTATGGTGGCAAGGTGGGACTTGGAGGTCCAGAGTGATGCAATGTGTTCTGAAATTTTGGAGTTTCCATCCCAGGCAACATTAAAGAGCTGCTGAAAAATGTGGAAAGCGAAGAAGACACTTGGAGCATCAAGGAGTGACACAAGTTTCTCCCATAGTTCTTTAGCAGAACTGCAGGACTCAGTCTTGAGTAGGAGTGTGTTGGAGATATGCTCCTATATGATGCCATGGGCTTTTTCATCACATTTCTGCCAGTCACAGATGTTAGAAGATGTTACTCCAGTGGTTCTGAGGACAGATTTAATGTCTGTGCCAGAGACAACTCCATAAGCTTTGCTGCTTCAGAGTTTTCAGGTGACCTTTACCTTCCATAGTGGGAAGGCTTCGGGTCCAGTTAGGATTTTGTCACTTCAGATATTATCTGATGTCATGTTTGAGTGATAGGATAGGGTGAGGTGATAGAAGAAGAATTTGTTTTCTGACAGCTGTTAGATAGCTGGTAGCTGGAGTGATAAGATGTATCTGAGGTGCACTGAGGAATGCACAAGTTTGATTGAGTTGTTTGGTCAGATTGCGCCAACAGGGCTCATAACCTATCAAAAATTTGAAACCTCAAAGTTCCAGAGTCAAGCAGAGCTAGTGTAAACTGGAGTAGACCAGTGGTATTTTATTACAGCTATTATGTCAGACACACCGGCTGTGTCCAACACATCCACTGCACTTACTACAGATCCATCAAATGCCAATGTGAATGACAGCCCTATTGCTATTTGCAACATTGCCAATATTAGCACCTTATGTGATGACATATTACATACAAGACATAGATACATTTGACTTCACATCAACTGAAGAACTTTTCATCAATGCACTTACATAGTCATAGGATAGAAATGACTCTCAAATAGTAAATTGGAGTTTGAGGTGGTATTTGGTTGAATTTCAATCAAGACAGACACATTTCATGACAAGACAAGTATAGCATATGTATAAAGGGCAACTAGAACCTTAGTGATGGAATAGGGCAACAATGAATAATGTACCAGAACACCATGAGCCAACAACAATGAAAGGGAGAGACAATAGCAAGGAGACGATGGCATACCAGAACACCGTGAGCTCATGACAAGAAAAGGGAGACAATGCATACAGGCCTCATGTGCACTTCATTGAGTGTTAATGAGTCGTTTGAATAGGGTAATGATGGATAACATACCAGAATGCCACAAACAAGTGACAACAAAGAAAACAAGAGAGAATCAGTGGGAAAATGATGCTGACAATGATGAAAAAGATGAGAGAGGGTGGGGAGACAATGCACACAGCAATAAAAGAAGCAAGAGGGGGTGGGAGATGCACAACAATAACAACAACAGAGAGCAGAAAAAGAAGTGTGGGAGATATATCAGGGGCCCTCTTGGTGGTATACCTGAACAGGGCACGGAAGGAAACACTGCCAGTGAGCCATGGCCCATGTGCACAGCATGGGGGACATGTGGGACAGGATGGAGAGCAGTGCCATTAATGGTCCTGAGTGCACCCTGAGCCCCTAGCACTTAGGACTACTAGGAAGAGGCTACTTTCTCTAAGTTAGCTTATAAAAGGACTAGAGCGGAAACATGCTACTCTCAACACCATAGTTGTATGGAGCATATTGACAATGTGTATCTAGAGCAGGAACACGCTCTACGTTACAGGATGAGTAAGATATGAATATGAAATGAATAATGGATACTCACACTCTCAACACCATAGTTGTACAAAGTGAGGTGTGAGTGAGCGTTCTTGCAATATAAGTATGCTTGATTGATATGCCAAAGTCTAAATATGGTGGGATGGAGTGTTCATTGGATTGCTCGCTCCAACACTTCTTCTTGAACCAACGATCGTAAACCAAGACAGAGACAAGAAATAGATCAGAAGTAAGATAAGGAAAGGAAAGAACAGAAAAGCAAAAATCACTTCAAATTTATACTCTATTTGAAAGGGAGGGCTCCTCCTGCAGCACAGGAGTCACCTCTTGAAGGCCTAAAAGAGAACAAAGGCCTATGAAAGCTGGTCAGGGAAGGGCCTTTGTGAAAATGTCAGCCAGATTCTCTTTTGAGGGGATGTAGTGCAGTTGGATATTCCTGTCATGGACTTGTTCTCTGACATAGTGATATTTGGTGGAGATATGACGGATACGAGAGTGGAAAGTTGGGTCCTCAGACAAGGCAATTGTACCTCAGTTATTGCACATCAGTGGCGTTGCAGTCAGTTGAGGGAATTCAATGTCGTGTAACAGGGATTGCAACCACATGCACTCTTGAGTTGCATCACAGGCTACAGCATACTCAGCTTCGCAAGTCAAAAGAGTGACACATTTCTGTTGGCAGGTGGCCCAGATGACAGCCCCAGAACTGAGGTTGAAGCAGTAGCCACTAAGCGAGCATCTGGTGTCCAAACATGCGGCAAAGTCAGAGTCAGAGTAATCACGGAGATGTGCAGAATTCTCCCCACCTAGTGTTAGGCGAACCATGCAAGTACCTTTGAGGTACCAGACAACCTGCTTTGCAGCCTCCCAATGTATTCATCTATAGCAGTTAGAGAAACAACACAATTGTTGCACAGCATAGCAAATGTCAGGCCTGAATCCTAGTGTGATGTACATGAGGGACCCAATCAATGACCAATAGGGAATGTGGTTAAGCTCAGCTGTGAGGTCAGCATTCAGGGTGTCTGTCAGTTTGGTCAAGTGGATCTGGAGGTCCATGGGGATGTTGCAAGGGAAAGCATTACTCAAGCCGAACTGTGCAATGACATAGTCAATGAGTGCTATATGAGAAAGGGAGACAGTTCAGGAGCGACAGTCCCATTTGATGGCGATTCTGACATAGAATCGGGCAGCGCCATCATCAGAGAATTTCCATACTGTTCTGAGTTCATCCTTGAATTCCTTTAATGCCTCTAGGAGGTTCCCTATCATGAAGAAATCATCGACATGGATGGCCACTATTACAGTCTTGTTTTCGCATCAACAGTAGTAGATGCAGTGTTCACATGCTAGACGGGTAAATCCCCATGTGGTAAGTTGCGAGTTAAGAGTCTGATTCCATACACAGCCTCCTTGTTTCATACCATAGAGCGCCTTTTGGAGTTCCCAGACCCACCCCTTCTTTCCAGCTTCCTTGAAACCTTTGGGTTGTTCCATATAGCAAACCTCATCAGGGTCCAGTACCCCATTCAGATAGGCTGTTTTGATGTTGAGTTGTTCCATTTCCCAGTCAAGTGACACTGCGATATGTGTGAGGATGTGGAAGGACTCAAGGTGGGCAGTCAGCGAGGAGGTTTTTGCATAGTCGTGGCCAGGGCGAGAGACTGTTGTTTCTTTTTGCCATCAAGTAGTTGTTGTTCCATTTCAAGGCAACGGAACACGTGTGCACTAGTATAAGGTTCATCGGCAGTGCTAGCATTGATACAGTTGGCAATGTGGTTGCGCAACAAGGGGAACTCGCTGGAGAGTGCATTCATAAGGATAATAAGGCAGAAGTTGTCCTCTTTGGGGATGCCAATAGCATATATGCAGGCAACCAGGTCTTGAACCTTGGTGGCAATGGTAGTAAGACAGTCAGCTTGTTGAAATTGGACCTCAAAAGCTTCTTGTATAAGGAGGATTTGGGTGACTGGTCTGAGTTTCTTGTGTCAAGTCTGTAAAGTGTCCTAAGTGATTTTGGCATTCGTGAGGCTGTGCAAGTGGTGCACCTCTTTGCAGGTGCATCTGGTTTCAATCGCGGCAATAATGCACATGTTGTTGAGTTTCCAGATTCTGGTGCCTAGGGTGTCATTGGGACAAGCTTTGAGACCCAGGATGTAGCTGCCACATGAGTTAAGGAGGAAATGGCATCTCATCACTTCGGACCATGTGGGCCAGTTGTGTTTGGCCATGTCAAGGGTTTTGATTTTCTCTAGGTCACTGAGACTGAGCTTGATTGCCTTGAGGGTTGATGTGGTAGAGATGGCAGGCTCTTGGCTATTGGAGTCTTCATTGGAAGAGCTCATGATGACAGTGGGCGTGTTCTGGGAGGTAGATGGGACTGGCACGTTTTGGCTGTTCTTTGATGATGCTCTAGTTTTCCCTTTCAGCATGTTTGTGTCCATGCTGGTAGGATGGTCAGAGGGTCAGCGAGGTGTATGTAGGTGTGCTGGGTCATGGGGTTCCCAAAAATGGGAGTTTTGATTGAGGGTGTGCTCGAAGATTGTGTGTTGCTCTAGCAGGTGAGGGGAGGATGGTCCTTCAGGTCAGGACGTCAGGGCTCATAACCTAAAAGGACTAGAGCGGAAACACGCTACTCTCAACACCATAGTCATACGGAGTATATTGACAATGTGTACCTAGAGTGGGAACATGCTCTACATTACAGAATGAGTAAGATACAAATATGAAATGAATAATGGATACTCACACTCTCAACACCATAGTTGTATGGAGTGAGGTGTGAGTGAGCATTCTCACAATATAAGTATGCTTGGTTGATATGCCAAAGTCTAAATACGGTGGGATGGAGTGTTCATTGGATTGCTCACTCCAACAGCTTAGGATTTGGAGCATGATTTATCACTGGGGTGTGGAAAACTGCTTAGCGAAGCCAAATAAAGAAGGATGACACATTTCGGCATTGTTCTTTATAAGGCTTCTTTTTCGGGCGTGTTAGGTGGCAGCGGTACCAGGACCCGGGACTCAGCACCGCAATCTCATTTTTATTACCAAAAATGGACGCTGTTCGAAAAAGTGATACTGACCCTGCTGGACAACGGTAGCCGTCGACAAATACCGGTGGGTGACAATTCTGAGGAGTGACTGAGCGATGTTGACGGTTCAATAAGACCGAACGACAGTCCTTGACACCGGTAGCTTTGAAACGTGTGTTTGCAGTCGTGTTCCACCCTGACGAAAAGTATTTTTTGGGCGGGAGTTACAATAGGATTCAACGATGGCAAATGAAGACCGCGAAATGAGTTGTGCTATCACGAGGTTTTAATAATTAATTTCGCGTTTAGAATGTCATTTTTGGCCAGCCTAAATTCTGCAAAATGCGTCGTGTGTGTCTTGAATCGAAGGGAAAGTAACCCACAGAATGATTTGGTCGAAAGGCTTGCGTGCCATTTCTGTGTCGAGAGATCAGAAGCGGATAGTGTGTGGGTCTCTGAGATGTGTCAAAAGGTCATCAAACGTGGAGAGCGACAACGGGGGAGCGTAGAGTCGATTGGTACTACTCGGACTCACTAGTACCCAGGAACTTTCGGCATGATGTGAAGGCGGCCGATATGAATCATGACAAGGCCATTTGTCGGAGGACAAACTATTATTGCACGTGATCTATAATGATAAGAATCAGAACTTCTGTCATCAATTAACTGATAGCCGAGTAAAAACCTCACAACGGGGTGTGGGCAGTTGACATATCCGACTTGTCACTTGGGACTGACGAGTCTGAGCCAGGCGGCAGTGCTGGCGGCGTCCTTGCTTGCCTCCTGGCTCCCTCGCATCGAGCGCTTCGCCTGCTACCATTTCGCTCAGGTTACCCGCATGGATGTTGAGTATTCGCTCGGGTACACGATGAGACGCATTGATTGAGGTATCTCAATAATGCAGTACATGTACTCATTAGGTTGGCATTAGAGGACAGTTTCTGATCGATTAGACCTGTTGCGGACTTGACGAATGTCAAATTAGATGAGGATGCGCCTTAGGATGTCGCACAAGCCAACTTTTGGCAAGGACGCCAACGTCTGGATATCCGATGACATATCAGTTACATGAATTAAACCTTGATGGAAGGGCATGAGTTTACATATCCATATCATCCAAACAGTCGAGAGGTGCGCCATCACCATGTCATATGAGAGCCACAGCAGCACTACACACGGCTCGGGAGGAGAGTCAGAAGACGATGTTAGCGATAGGCCATGTATTACCGATGTACGATGATAAGACTATCCGAACTGTTGTTTAGCAAGTTGTCAGAACATGTCCATCGTTGCCTTCTCCTTCTCGCGCTGTTGCTACCTACGTTTCTCTTCGAAACATTTCAAACAGCATCCCGTCGTGCTATGTTCTCGTAGACGTCAATAACAAAAGCTTGACGAGAATCTGAACACATACTGGTCTCTAAAACTATCTCACCTCGATTTGTCCCCCTTTCCCGAAACGCACCGTCGTTTTCTCTCCGCGCGTTTCTTCTCCAACACTCACTCTCGTCCTACTTCTTGAGGTCTGGTATGGATAGGAAGGCAGGTCCTGACTAGGGGTCCTGTGAACACGACCACCGCCAACCCTCAAGGGATGGTACGTCCTCGAATAGTAGACTTCCTCGTGTGCGGCCTGCAGTGTGTTGGCATCCGCACTCAATCCTCGTCAGCAAACGACTACTTGTAAGTGTATGAGCTAGATGAGGCTGAACTCAGCGAACACCACATCTGGTACGATGGGATATCGTCACGCGTGAACGGCACCGCACTAGTGAGCAAGTAGATTGGTGTATGCGCACCTTTGCGCTCCCTTGCTTGGGAGTTCGTTAAAGTACTGCCGTTTTCGAGATACAAGGCGAGCTCAACTTGTCTAACATAGTAAAGACGTACGTCTTTGAGCCATACTCTGAATTCATTGTGTTTCGGACTCTGAGATGCTGTCCTGGGTGGAAGAGGTCATAGTGAGCGTCTCCGTGGGTAGTTTGGGTGTGTTATTTCTGGAAGGCTTTGCCCAAATATAGGCATGACCGTTGACAAACTCAACTGTCCCCGACTGGGGCCTCGAAACATCATGTTGTCGCTGACTCAGTAGCACCCAGAACGTCGGCGGCGAGTGTCGTCGCAACACTGCGAGATACATTTGCCTCGTTTCATGATATCGGAGATGACGTGGAGGAGCGATCAGACATCTTGGGGCACGTCCCAGCTTGCTGTCACTGGACTCGGCTATAGCGCCATTAGAGTTGGCGTGCACCCTCGAGAATGCATCAAGAATCAGCCCGTCCTTAGCAGATGAGACCGCCATGCTGAGTACGAGACAGAACCGTGGTATGTCACTGACCAAGCTCGGTTTACCAACTCATCGCTGTTCGCAGTGCTTCGCTCTATCGAAGTGGACCTGTCCTCTAACGAATTGTTCCGCTTGGCCAAGGCGATCGAAACGGTAGTTGGTAGACCGCCGAGCGTGTCCGACGTGGTATGTGCATCCTCTCGTGTGTTTTACTGGCTTTTTGCAGGATTCATATTGAGTCAATCTCGACGACGGGATGTATTACAGCTTTGATAGGTCGTTTCGCATGCTACGTAGATGGTAATGGTAGTTCAGATGAGTTCCCCATCACGCCTACAACGTTTTTGTGCTGACTTGGCCGGTCCTCAGCTAGGGTCTTTGGCAGGGGTTTGTCATGACTCGTGACCCACATCACTCGTTGCACCATCACTGCTACCTCCTTTGATGCCCTTGCTATGTCTCAAGATGAAGCGCTCAACTCCGTGTTGGGCACTCTTGCCTGACGGAGTCGATGGAGGTGTAACGCCTGTCCAAGTGCGAGATCTTTAATTATGATCTCTGTCGTACTTTCTACTTCTCGATGCAGTCTGTCGTTGGAGAGTATGTGTCATCAGTTTCACGCTCTACCTTCTCATCACTATTTTCCGCTCACCCTGTTGGGATTTGTCCTCTGTCTTCATGGTCTCCCAATCGTCATCACGACACGCAAGAGTAATTATCTCGGATGGATGATTGTTATCTCCATTCCGCTATCGAAAGACATTTTCCCTGCTGGCACTCCGACGACTTCTCGTGAGCTCAAACCTGTCGGGTGAATTCGAGTCCTCCTATCATGAAGCGATGAGCCGAATTTGAGTGGGAACTTTGGTGGATGAGCGTTATGCAGTTCGCGTGACTCTACGCTCGACCGTACGAGAGGTGAGTGCACGTCCGTTCGAATGGGCAATCAACTAATCATTTTGAGAATGCCTTTTGTTCAGCACATTGTCGTTGCCGTTGACATTGCACAAGCACCGGTGAATATGGTGGCCGACGGGGAACACGAGGAAATGAACACAGCGCCATTGACGTGTATTGTGCTCGTTGGTCGGATGGGTCGCGAGCCACCGTGACACCCTGCAGCGAGGCTGTTGCTCTGGATCTGCTGGGGGAAGGGAATCGGGCCCAGGCCGTAGGTAATCAGTACTTCCTCAATTGCTGGTAAGTCACCAGGGGGCTCTCCGATATCAATGCAACTATAATCTCATACTTATTCCCTACGACAAAGTGACCGATGCGGCGACGACGGGCTCGGTGCATGCTAACACCGGCGGGGGGGGCTGCAGTCACCTCCGAGTGCCTGTACAACTTGAAATGTTCAGGCTGATTGGGGGGCTCAGGGACACATTCACTCACGCTGTCGGAATACCTGACCGAGGAAGCGCTCGCGTGTCACGTTCTTGAGTATACAAAGGATACAGAATACTATCTATCACAGTTGTTATCACAGTGGTGAAATAAACACAGTCACCGGCGAACCATACACTTTCAAGTGAGGCATGTGGGTTCATAATTTAGGGAGCCTGGCAACCTTATTTCCCATCCACACTTTCTTCCAAAAAAAAACAAAACAAGGAGAGTAAAAAAAAAGTAATGCATGAATGGGAGCATAGAATGCACGTACAGCTGGGGGACTCATTCAGCCAACCCTCCTCCTAAACATGAGCCTTGCATTCGGATCAGGTAGCATCGCCACGGCGAAATGCAGCGTTGGTGGACGCGTCTCGTTGTCCACTAACTTGACATCATACATCGTGACGACGTGGGCCAACATGGATTTCAGTATGTTTGCAACAAAGAAACGTCCCGGGCTGACAAACAGTTAATGCTGTCTTATCGTCATTGGAAACAGCGAGAAAGAAAGAGCATACCACGCGTGTCGACCGTGTCCAAAGGGCAAATAATTGGTTGTCGTCGATGTAAATTGATACTTCAGGCCCTCGCCGTCCTCTTCACGCAAGTCGGCAAACCGGAAAGGCTCGAATGCGTAGGCGTTTCCGTAGTATTCTTCATCATAGTGTATAGATTGAATAGGTGCGAGTATCGTGGTACCTTTTGGCACAAACGTGCCATCCGAGAATGTGAAGTCTTTCAGCGCCTTGCGCGGCAGCCCCACTAGTCGGTTGGATAATGTGAGCAAATGACGGGCATCTAAAGAATACAAAGGCAAGCACCGCTCAAACTGCCTTCGAGTCGTTGGCACTCCTTGACGAAGCTGTCTACTTTTCGCATCTTGCCCAGTGCAACCTTCGACCAACCTTCCGTCTCAATGACTGTTTCAACCTCCTCACGAAGAGGTTGAATATATTGAGGATTTGCTGCGAGGTAGAAGAGCACGTGGGTAAAGCTCTGTCATGTGGCATCAATTAGACGTTAGAGCTTCAACAAGACATTTGAAGCATACGTGGGAAGTCGTCTAACCACAAAATCAAGGGAATTCAACGTCATAAGTATACGAGCAGATATCATCGGAACCTACTTGGACAGTAAGAAAGTTGCTGGCCAATATACGAGTTGTCAAGGACTTTACTGTCAACTCTGGACCCTCTGCCGCCTCCATCAACCATGATAGAAGGTCGTTCTATCAAAAACTGTGAGTGAGTAGTGATACTCATCTGTGAACGAGGTTGACCAACAGGCTTGTCGGCCCACTCATTCCCATACTCATTTAGTGACTTCTGTCGTTCCTCGATGATTAGTCTAAGAAGCTGCATTCCGCGCTTCTTTCTTTGGTTAATGTTCGTAAAGAACCAGCAAGCCACTCTGTCACCACGTTGAAAGCTAGACCTCGGACAAGCGGTTACAAGCGACTTACGGTTTCAGCAAGTCCGGGAAAAATCCGATAATAACCGCCCCTTTGATGACATCGTTGCCATACTGGATATTGAGATCTATCCAGCCAGGGTCACGGCCTAGAGTGGTTGGAGTAAGAAACAAAGGAATGGGGGACGATGGCAAGGCTCACACAATGGGAGTCCGACAAACACTCTGTTGCTCGTTCTGCAGACTAACTGTTGGACGCTGCTGAGTGCTGACACACTCTTCCATTCTGAGTATTCCAGACATACATCAACAGCACACATGCATGAGAGCAAGATGCTCACCATTGCACCTGAGATCCAGCACGTCATCAAAGGCCGTGGTGATCTCATTTCTCATTTCCAGAGGCAAGGTTCCATTATTCCGAGTCAGTCGTAAGCGCATAATCGGAACATGATAGGGGTTGTGGAGAATTTCGGGTCCCATTGTATACTTGCTCTGAATGAGCTGTAGGTAACATTCAATACATGCTACTCTCACTAGAAGAAAATATTTACTCACATCATTTACGGCTTCCATGAAGGAGAGCGTGTCATCAGGTGCTCTCTGTAGTTCATCTATATGCTCGCGGCTAGTGAGTACGACTGTCCAGCGGTAGAATTCTGCAACCTTGAATGGTGCAGGTTTGTGCTGAAACACTGCGAGTGAGCATGTACGAAATGTACGAGGTACCAGCCCTGCCTTCTTATACCCTTCTTGTAAAATGTCCGGCGCATTGATCAGATACTTTAAACTGGCCCACCACGAACCAACCCAGCTACTAGACCCAACTGTGGGAATAGCATCAAGCTGGAAAAATGTGTCAGGGTTGAGGAGAGCAAGTATTTCGGACAACTGCACTCACCGTAGAAGGCTGAGACAACTTTACGACGACGATGAGGGCAGCAAGAGCAACAACATAACTTGAGGTGCTCGCCAGTAGGTTGAGTAGTGAGGAATCCATTGAGAAGTGGGTTGGCGCACTTCCAGGCCGTTGACTGGCCTAAAATATGTAGTCCATGACGCTGATAGAGTCAGACAGACTCATATGGACATAATGGAATGCCGTTATCTGAAACTTGATGGGCACCAAGGGACTTGGGGAAACACTACGTGGCCTGTCAGGCTGTCACCCAGAGGCAGAAAATCCAGATCTCCAATGTAGACCTACAAGACACTTGTCTGGAAAGAATCTGAAACCTATGAACGCGTGATATACCCACTATAGGGCCATAGCCTTAGGCTGTAAGCGCAGGTGGTCAGGAAAACACCGGATAGCCATATAGTGAGAATGTAGAAGATCCGGACCTCCAGCGTGGACCTACAAGCAGCGAAATGAGTAACGCTGTGTCAAAGGAAGGGAAAGTAACCTTGGAGTTTGGCGGTCCCGCTACAGGCGATTGTGCATATTGTGTCCGTTGTGCATGTGGCGACCAATCATAGAAGGCGTTCAGTAAGAGGTGTCGTGCCGAAAGAAACTTACCAGCCCTTGCTAGTTAGATATCTCAGACTGTAGATATGCCACACTCGGGCTGTTAAACATACAAGCACAGTGAGCCCATGAGCCCAGTGGTGAGTCTAACGTATCGTTCCAACCCACGGGTCGCGACATCGTGGGGAAGACAAGAGGTTCACTGTACCAAGTGTGTGCAGGGACTCATCACACGACACAGCGACACTGGGCTCATAGTGTATCAGCTGTTGGACTCAAACGATTACTTAGTTGTTCGTACTCACATAATCGTAGCGGTGTTTATTTACCCGCTCGTCTGTTCGTTCCACCTCAGTTGCTTGTCATAGTCAACCGAGTCTTACGTTGCTGCATCAGCATCAGCAAGGATCAGGCCTATGCATTCTGGCACTCCGACGACTTCTCGCAAGCTCAACTGCGTCAGGTTACTGGCAGCAAGGGTGGTGAACACGAAGACAATCCAGGTGAATTCGACTCAGCTGAGCTGAATTTGATCGGGAATGTCATTGGAAGAGTAATTGGGAATACCTCCTCGTCAGCATATTGCCGTTTGACATCGCATAAACATCCGATCGGTGACAGTTGCGGCCCACGGGGAACACGGAGGAATAATCCCAGTGTCACCGACATGCGCTCTACAGAATTACATTTTGTATACACTACTCGCGTTACCGTAGGGTCGTCCGTTATCGCGCTTATCAATATGTTGCGTTCAACAGGGCTCTGCCAGCAAGCTCGCTGGAATGGTTGGATGGGGTCGCAATGTCACCGGTCGGATATCTTGTCTTGTGCCTGTCGCTGTCAAATCAGAACATTGGGCCCATCAGACTTTGCCATGCACGTTCGGTTCGGAACCAGCACCATGGAATGAAGTACTAGCAGGAGCTATACAGTACCATCGATAAGGGGGCCGTAACGCAGGCATCCCGGATAGAGGTAGCTGCTCCGAGTCGGTTTGGGGGAAGGATTGAACTGGGGCCCAGGCTGTAGGTAGTTCTTCAGTCGATGGTAGGTCACTAGGAAGCTCTCCAATGTTAATGCTACTGTAATGCCATACTATACTTAACACTTAGGATGAAGTGAGTGATGCGGTATTGGTTGGACGCTCGGTGCGTACTTCCACCGGGGGAGGGCCGTATCCACCACGCGGCTGTGAAGCTCCCGAAACCAAACGGTTTGCCTCGCAGCCTTTGCTCAAGCTCACACAAGCCGACAAGTTGACGGTGTTCTAGACACCTTTTCACCGCGAGTGTATACCACCTCTAGCCACGCCCACGCATCTCTGAGCAAAGACGACAGACAGCATGTATCGCAGCCTGTCCTTGTTGTCATCCTCAGAATCTTGCAACACGGTCGCCAGCATCGAGACCGGTTCAACGAAAGTCATCCGTGCAATAGTCAATGTTACAGATCTGATACATGGCAAGAAGCTAGGGAAATAAACAAATAAACACCAACGAAATGAACATCCAAAAAGCGTACGAGACACACTGGCGGACATTTCCCATGATGTTGCCCTTGGTACAGCTCTGTGTAGTCAAAGTGATTAGAATCACCCTCGGCGAGTATCAACTGAGTCGGCCCCGCCACATATTTCACTGTGTAGTATATGCAGGTGGTAACGACACAACGATACTATCACCATTTCTTCAATTTGCGCGTCAAGGTGGACACAAGAATAGTATGTGTCTTGAGCACGCGATGATGTCCTCATTGAGTGTCACTGGTTCGATACTGTGTATTGGGGGTTGGTCGTGACAAGAAGGTCCTCGTGATAGACGGGTTCCATGCAGCCACTGGGGTTCTAGTGTGTCAGAACAGACATTACCCTAGACTGAGTGGAGACCCGTACCTCAGGACGATAATGATTGGCGAGTCAGTGCTGAAAAAAAGGTCCTGACTTTTTCTATATTTTCAAACTCGATGCAACAATCGTTGGGTATCTGGAAGAGAAGTAGAAGAGACCGTTTGTACGCCCATGACAGCAGAGAATACGAGACAAAGTAGAAGACAAAGAAGAGGAAAACAAAGTCTATGAAACGACTTGAGCTCTTTAGCACAGAAACATTGCAGCGAGAATTATACTAGCTTACGGCCAGACCAGAGAAGTCCCCGCATCAGTAAATTCACAGCATTCTTTATTTGGCTTGTCCGGTGCTTCCCGCGTCTAATTTGTCTCGTGACATAATGTTAGTACCGTAAGTCAATCAAGGCGGATACATAGATGAGGTCTACCAAGTCTTTACCTGTTTATCAGTCTTTACTGTACTTTTCACATGAGTTGTCCACATGGGAAAATTGGTCTTTGAAACATGTTCTATCTTTCATTGACTCCACCTGCTCAACCACTCACCAGATTTTGTCAGAAAGGATGCTGTTCAACTCAGATACTGAAACATCTTTCCCTTACTTCGATAAACACCTATACCACTTAGCTAACGGACATCCCATGAATGATTACAAATTAGCTAACACCTAAGTCTCGACCCCATGTCTAGGCCCATGACATCATCCCCACGTCACAGAACACCCTAGAACATTACATCATTATTCTAGCATGTTCCATACCAGCCCTAATGTTAGTCTGTGCTCATACTCCATAGTATGAATAGTAGTGTATTCTGTAGTAGATATGCATTCTTGGAATTGTCATTCTATGCTTTGGATATTACCTTTGGGTGATCCTTCGTGTTGTTGGCCCTTTTCCTTTCAAATTCCAAGAATACTCCTTGGTCGCTGGGCACTTTGCCCCCCAACTATCTTCCCCCATCACCACTGCCTCGCTGTTGTCCTTAACAATGAGCTTAAATCCCTTTCACTACTCCCCTCTCCCTGCATTTATCTGCTAGGACAGTTGTAGACCCCTTGGGCAATCCTATTTAGAAGAACCTAAGGAGTTTGATTAGTGATAGATGGAATCCCAGCCTATTTAGGTGGTTGTGGGTGTCGAACACAGGCTACAACTAGTGGAGACAATAAGGAGATTGGAGACCACTTGGTTCCACCTTACTACCCTCACACTCTTCCCACTTTCTGTTCTTGCGACCCTTAGGCTTAGAGGAACCCACTGGTGCATGTGACACACCTGAGTAGACCCTTGCTGAAACCATCACACATATGCTTGTCTGGTGTTATAAATACAGATAATGTTGCTATTGGGCATAGTGACAATATTTACCCATAATCAAATCCTGAACCATTCTGAAATCACATCCTGGAACCTTTAGTTCCAAGAGTTGCTTCAAAGATTTTCCCATGCCCTTCCGCAGGTTCCAAGATGGTCATTTTGGAACTGCTCCAAAACTGTTTCCAAAACTTTCCCATGCTTATTCCAAACTCGGAATGAGCTTTTATTACAGTTAGACTTCCCATCATTTCTTAGCTGATATTTACATATATTATGCTTCTCTTGAGCCTGTTCATATAATATTACATATAACATAATATGAGCATACCTCCACCCATAGTATATATAGTTTCCACTCACTGACACACACCTCAGTCGTTTTCACCCTCTTAGGTAGCAGCTGAGGTGAGTCTCTTTTTACTTATCATTTACCTGTAGCTAATGTACTGTAGTCTTGGGCATTCCTGCCCTTTCTTAGATTCTGTCAGGTTATGAGCCCTATTGGTGCAAGCTAAATAGTAACACTCAGTGACAACTCAATCTCACCTTGCACATCCCTGAGTGCACCTCAGTTCATCACGAACTCACTTCCACACCTTCCACCATGTCTTCCTCAGACACCATTCATCCAGAGGAAACCCCCACTGTACCAAACAATTATGAAATCTGGAAGGTTTGCATCTCAGCAAAACTTCATGCTGAAAAAGGTTTTGGCGTTACTACTGGAACAGACGTAAAGCCTGTTGTCAGCTCACCAAGTGTTGCTACCACTTCTGATGTCCGTGAATGGTAGCAACGTGATGAGAAGGCTTATGACATTATTTAGCAATGCATCTCCAATGCCCTTCTAATGAAGACTCACACCTGCTCCAGTGCCAAGGAACTCTTTGATGCTCTCATAAAACTCCATGAAAGCCCAAACATCTCCTCCACCTTCTACCTTTTCCAACAACTCTTCAGTAGTATATGGAATGGGACTTCTGCTGTTGTCAAACACATCTCCACACTTCGAACAGTGGAAGCTCACCTTGCTGGAATGAAGTTTTCAGTGGACAACAAAGTCCTTTCATTTATTCTTCTAAACTCCCTTTTGAAAACTCTAGAATGGAAAATGTTCAAATCTTCTGTCATCAACACTATGGAAGACAGCAAACTCACCTTTGACACCATAGAAATCCAGATCACTGCAGAAGATGCATGGCTCTACCCTTTCAGCCATTCTGAGTCTACCATGAAAGCTTCCAAACATTTCAAATCATTGACTCGTCCCTCAAACACCTCTTTCTAGTGTAAGCACCACCTCTCATCAATCCATAACTTCTTCAACTGCAACACATACAAAAAGTGGGTCTCTGAGCTAAGAAAAGGAGGGTTTAGGAAGTTGGAGAAAGGAAAGGATAAGGCAAATGCAGTGGAGGAAACTCCAGATCCTCAAGATATGGCGAACATAGCTAGAGAACATGTATCTCGCTCCACAATGCAATGTGTTCATGCCTACTTGTCATCTGAACCTAAAAGCAGTGAAAGCAACACACTAATCATCGATTTTGAAGCATCTTCACACATTGTTCCTCATTGCTCTTGATTCAGAACGTACCATTCATTACACCCTCCTCATTCTGTAACCCTCAGAGATGATTCCAACACCATGGCTATAGGAATTGGAACAGTACCACTTATCTCACAAGTGTCTGAAACCACCTATGAGATAATTCTATCTGATGTTCTCCTGATTCCTGAGTTCTGGATCTCCCTCATCTCTGTGAACTGACTTGCTTCTGCCAGTCTTTCCACTACCTTTCTGGCCAGTTCTGACATGTGCTATTTTTGGAAGCACTGGAACACCATATTTGCTGCCACACAGAAAATTGGACCATATCATGCAAGGATTAATTCAAATGATCAGAAGGAAGCAGCACATGCCACAGTAGACATAAATCTTCTACACTGACATATGGACCATGTCTCAGTTCACCACATTCAACAGATGGTGAAACCTGGACAACTCCAAGGGATAGACACACTAAGTGGTTCACCAACATTTTGTGAAGCATGTATCCATGGAAAGATGAAGAAACTATCCTTCAAACTTCAAGATGGATCTTGCACCACTTGCCCACTTGAAATGATCCACACAGATGTTGGAGGCCCAATAACTCCAAGATCCTGGGAAGGCTATAGATTTTGGATTGTCATTGTAGATGACTTCACCCATTTCTCTTGGGTCTACTTCATAAAACACAAAAACAAAGGACTTGGAATCTACAACCAGTGGAAAACAGATGTCAAAACACTCCTTTGCACTGAGATAGGACAAGAGGACTTCTCAGAATTCTATGTCAAGTTTGTCAGAAGTGATGGATGAACTGAGTATGTCAATAAGGCATTCTGAAGTCAGTTCCGAACCGATGGAACACTCCATGAGATCTTGGCTCCATATACTCTGGAACAAAATGGATTAGTGGAACAGATGAACCAGATCCTATGTACTCTTGCAAACACCATGCTAGAAGAATCCAAACTTCCAAAGTCTTTCTGGGCCGATGCAATGGCCACTGCTGCTTATGTTACTGCACGGAGCCCAACTTCTAGACTTGATGGAAAGGTACCCTACCAAGTCTTTTTCAATTGCCAAGTCGATCCCTCCTTCTTTTGACCTTTTGAATGTCCAGCATACAGTATATATACACACCAAAGAAACAATGAGGAGGGAAATTCCAACCACATGGAAAGAAATGCATCATGATTGGATACATGTATGAACAACAAGCCTATAAGCTCCTGGACATAGAACATCAAACTATCATCTCCAGTTCACATATTACTTTTGATGAAACCGGAACCATCTCTGGGATTGAGTCAGCTCCATGAAATGGCCCTGCTGTTGAGGGACAGTGGGAGGGCCTAATTCTAGAGCATCTTTATCAATCAGAGAACAACAGTGGAGATAATGAAGACTGCTGTCCATCCAATTCTGGACCAGTGGGAGAAGATGTAGCTCCAGCAGATGTTTTCAAACGACCAGCAAGCCCCGCCATACTAGAGATTATAGATCAATTTGAACAAATTGTATATGACCACACTGAGCAGTGTGAGCATGGCTGACCTCAATTTGTATGACGGGACCAAGCAGGGCAGAGGTAATCAAGTACCAATGTAGACAACCACACTGCACAGGGTGAGGGTGACTGGCCTCAATGGATATGACCACACCAAGTAGAGTGGAGGTGGCTGACATCGATGGATACAACCACACTGTGCAGTGTGAGCATGACAGACCTTGATGTGTATGGTAGGACCAAGCAGGATGGAGGTGACCAAGTGCTGATGTATATGATGGGACTGAGCAATATCGGGGTGACTGATCTCGATGCATATGGAGTGACCAAGAAGTGTGGGTGTGACTTACCTTAATACATTTGACCAGACCAAGCAGTGTGAGAGCAGCTTACCTCAATAGATATAGCAGGATCAAGCAGGGTGGGGGTGACCACTTGCCAATCTATGTATGTGATGGGACTGAGCAGTGTAAGCGTGACTTATCTTGATGCATATGATAGGATCAAGTGGGGTGAGTGTGACCTAGTGCAATGGATACAGAAGAGACTAAGCAAGGTGTATGTGATGTATCTTGAATATGGGGAGATGCTATGGCTAATGCATTGTTTTGTCCAAAATATACTCTCCTCGGCGGCTGTGAACAAGTCTCCAAATCCGGACTAACACTTAAAACATGAGTTTCTATGGGAACCTACCACTCTATATATTTTCCCAATTCCTGCTTTCTCTGATCCTCTCTGATCTCCCTTTCACCATGAGCCCCCCTGAAATTCCGGACAATTGGGCCATCTCCTATACCAATAAATTGGCCACCTATGTGGTTTCTAGATTTCAGAATTCCCTGCTGCCTACCAACGACAACAGTCAGCCAAAAATTCCACCTCCATGCATTCCCATGCAGACAGTTTGTGAGGCAAACAGAATGGTCAGCATTATTTCAAAAGCATATCAAAACAAGGGTATGGCTCTCACATTCAATAATGCCCTGCTAATTTCCACCCAGTGATGATCAGCAATGTCAACATCATTCGGCTCAGTAAACAAATCAAAAGGAGGGGACATTCAACAGTGCCATCGGATGCTGATGATCAGGAAAATACTGCACTCACTGAATCTGCGGTTGTTATCAATCATTCAGGATATGTCTTACTTTGATACTTACCTGGTGTGATCAGCCACCCCAATCAAGTAAGTATGTCCTTGTGTTCTGCAACCATCTCACTGATAGATCAATCAAGCAATACATCTGGGAACAGCTACTGCTGCTGTCTGGGCCGCTTTCCTGCAGCATGACCGGGAATACTCACTGGCGCATCTCAGAGGCAAACTTCCACCCTATGGCAAAGCTGCAAGAGACAATCAACCTATCCCCTGCTTGGTTTCAACAGGGCCGAAATGTTGGTGTTTATTTGGCTTTCCCTCTTTTTCATTAACCTGACATCGGTCAATAGGGGGAAAATGGGCCACTCAAGGTCACGGCACTGCTCAAGGCAACCAAAACCAATAGTGGAGCATGTGAATGGCTGCTGGCCATGAAAGAGCATTCAGCTCTTTTGGCAGCATTGGTTGCCATCCTGCATCCTGAAATGTATGATTTGGGTAGGGAGGTATTGGTTCAGCTTGGCAACTGGGTGGCCACACAAGAGGACCTTGACATGAAGGATGTACTTCCTTTGTGGTCATCGGTTTATAATGTTGTTTCCGTCATGGCCAACTGAGCTAGCCCATTTCACACTGATATAAATGGAAGGCCCCAGTGGTTGGATCTTCTCATCTCAATTGGTGACTATGCCAGGTTAGATTTTTTAATCCCCACCATCAAGCATTGGCTTTGGTATAATCCAGGGACAGTGATCGCATTCTCGGGGCAAATTCTTGAGCATGGAGTCAGTCAAGTTACAGGGGAGCAGGAGGTGCTCTCTTACTACACGCAGGACAATGTCCATGAATACATGGATGTTTCCTGCTGTAATTACATGAAATACGAGATCTGGGGAGAACAGTAAAGAATAGGTAGGCAGTCAAAGTTGGACATAGATTTGTTGCCTTGGTCTGCGCTCAGTTAGTCATATTTGCTGAACTCAGCCAAGATATCACCAGGTAAAGCTTGAATTACAAATTACAACCTTTAACTATGGACAAGGAGTCTGGATCACAGGCCAAGCATGCATCATTAATGCTTCCAAAACGGTTTCTGCAACTGAACCATATCTACCCAAGACTCTATCATTGTCGCCTCTGCCTTTGCAAGCTTGGCGATTTTTGCTGAAGCTCAGACAAAATCCTGGTTGCCAGGGCATCTAGTTGAGCATTGTGAGCATTGTCCAATAGTCCTTGTGATGAATTAGCTGATGATCATGATCCAAGCGATCCATATACCTGGAAGAAGGTTTCTGCCCTTGCAAAGGAATCAGAAATGAAGAATTGAGATGCCTTGAGGTAATAGTCCGGAATGTCAGCCACTCACCATGGATGCTCGAATCCAAAGGTGGGAGCACCTGTGCTTGGCCACCAACCTGGAAAGAGCTCTAGGGTTTGCTTCATGCCATCAAGGTCAATTTTGGAGGTGGCATGGATGATGTCCTGTTGGAAATCCTCCAGACTGGTGCCAACTTTGATGAATTAGGCACAGGATGGGGTCGGCAGAGGTATGGTGTGCATGGGCACATATAGGCCTAAGTAAAAGGCCAAGACATTCTACAAATCAATAATGTCAAAGGGCTAATTTGCAATGTGAAATGGGGAAAACATACCAATTCCATAATCATGTTATCATACCAAGTTGCTGGCCACTGCTCAGCAGAAAGTCATGCAAAATGTGCCACAGCCATTTCAATCTGGCACTTCTGATACCATAGCATCATGTGGAGAGTGGTGACAGGTGTGTTGTTAGAAAATGTTTCCATGGCAGGATAATGAGGAATGGGGAATATGATTAAATAAAGGGTGTGGAGAGACTGTGGTTATATATTCTGCCCAAGCAGATCTCGGAATATCCCAGATTCATCAACAATGTGTGACAGTTTTGAACAGGCTGTATATTTTTGTTATGATATGACATCTACTTATAAAAAGAGGCTATCATCCAATGTCTCCATAGAGTGTGTCTCTTGGCAGCTTTTCCACTCTGCCCAACACTGCTCCCAAAGTCAAGCATAGATGGCCTACTGGCGGACAGCATAGCATGTTTTTCCTCAGCCATCATTTTGCCGACTGTGTGCTGCATGCTCTTCCCATTCCCTCGATTTGTGGTCGAAGTAACCAACAGTCCATTCAAATTCAGCCATCAGTAGCTCTACCTCCTCTCCCCACCGATTCATTGTGGCTTTTGCACGCAACCAATGTACCTGGTAGACTGTAGATATATATAATGTTGGCAGAAAGGTCTCATGGGAATGTGGAACTTACATATGGACATCCAGTTGTTCATCTCAGTGTTCCCCAGTATATCCATCGACTAGACCAGGCCAGGTTGTTGGTGCAATGATTGCAGGAGTTGGGCTCAGTGACCACTGTTATGAACCTAACAGAACAAAACCACAAGGCTTGGGTGATGCTTGCAGACTACACAGGTCCTGGCTCAATGGATGAGGTGGGGAGTTGTCATCTGTATTATGCTAACCCTACAATGACCAGAGTGGCCAAGGCAATGAGTTATTGGAGCAGAATACAAATGGATTAGACTGTTTGGGATTCCAGTTGTCAAAGTACTACTTTATATATGTACAGGAATGGTGCACAGACCAAGCAGTGTGTGTAATAATCTACTATATATAGTAAGACAGAGATTAATGGGGCTGTATGAGAAGAGCGGAAATCAAAAGGTTGTGGATCACATGAGGTATGATGTCATATGATGTCATAGGTTCTAGATCATATCATGTGATTGTTCCCATGGTCACATGCACAGTCATGTAACTTGATGTGAAAATAGTTTGAAGAAAGGAAAAGTAAATGTTGTTTAAAAGTTTGAAAATATTTAATATCATAACAACCGCAGTGCTAACTGTTATGCCATGTAACAAGTGACACATTCCCAAGTAATCAACCCTATGTGATTACTGGACTAGCCGGACTTGAGGGGAAAATACCTCCCAAGGCCCAATGGTTCCTTGGACTGGGGACTAATGGCTAGCTTTCACATAGAGCCTCCCTTGGGGTTGGAGCTGCTACTCTATGACCAATGGCAGAGTCTTGGACTTTGAGGATGGTGGCTGATCTGATGGAAGGGCAGACCTATCCTATATGGGGTCAGTGGTGGAGTCCTGGACCTTTACTGTGCTGCCAGTGGCAGAGTCCTGGATTTACTGTGCTGCCAGTGGCCGAGTCCTGGGCTTACACAGGCCAACCTCTGTTGGCATTGGAGTTGCTCATCTAGCTGAGTGAGCAGACATGGCAACGAGGCCACACAAGTGTGAAGTGATGAGAAGGACGATCACAAGCACTGTGGTGATCACCTCCAGAGCAGGCAGCAGGCTTCTGAGGTGAAGTGGAACCGAGAGCTGGGAGAGCTGGTAGATTACACAGGAAGTCGTGTAGATCTAGGTTGGGATTTACATGAAGGGCGGACGCCCGTATAAATAGGCCTTCCCTTATTCAGGGCAGGCTTCATATCGTATATGGTAATACTGGAAGTATTACCATAACAGATCATGTCATCGGATCAAATGAGGAAGGTGGAATACTGGGCTGTGCGCGAGAGAGCACAGCCGAGGAGGCAATGTCTATGATCAGTATCAAGAGGTGAAATGCATAGGAAGGTGAAATAGAGCAGGGCTGTGTCACAGCCATAGTGGTGCATTGCACTCAGAAGGGGAGTTCTGGATAAAGTGCAATGCTTGTGTGGGCGTTGCAGAGGAATCCCGGGGGAATCCCTGGGTAGTCAGAGGTGTCAGAGAACAGGTCGTCCCAGAGTCCTGGAGGAGGTGAAGGGAGAGAAAAAGATGTACCCCCTTCTGTAACCATAACATTACCCTCCTCGTAGTCTTGAAGTTCCATCTCAAGAACTTCTGTCCCCCTCGTTCTCCTCATAGCCGGTAAGGTCCCAGGAGTCGTCGAAGACTCTCTGGCTAGGACAGGTCTGGTAACCATGTCCTCTTCTGCCACAGTAGGTGCAAGCTCTTTGTGGGCAAGCATACTGTGGATGGTTGGGGGCAACCACCTGACAGTAGGGGCACCTGTAGTAGGGGCAGGCAGGCCAAAGGTGACCTTGATGTCCGCATTCGAAACAGCGGAGGCTGGAGATGGGAGTTCGATGGTGATTAGCCGATCGGGCGCTGGACAAGGGATGGGGATGACTAGCCATTGAGTCGGAATGGCTGGTAGGAGAGGCGCCTGCAGTGGCCCCAGGAATGGGAACGGAGGAGGGAGGAGGGCTCCTCATTGTAGTGTTCCCCTAGTGCGTTGAGAAGACCTCTAGTTGTTGGGGCGAGAGGGGAGGCCGGCTGAGAATACCATGGCTCCTCACCAATGGAGGATCCTGGTCTGACAGGAAAGGGCTGGGGGAGGAATTGGGAGGACTGGTACTGCGGTGGTTCCTCGGGAGGAGGGGTTGGAGGTCGTGGAGGAAGGGGAGGCGACAATGGTGTCATCGGAGGACTGGGCTCTCCGTGTCTCTGGAGAGTTTCTATCAACTCTGTTAACACCTCTGATTTCTGTTGACGTTCTCCAGGGGTCATGCTCCACGACGGAAGGGACTCGTCGAGATGGAACGGAGTAGAAGGGCATGGTGGTCGACAAGGGGGCAAAGAAAAGGCGACTTTCCTCTTCTGAGAGGGAGAGGAGGGTGGCGTGGAGGAGGCGATCATGGGTGTTGATGGGCAGAAGGGCGAGGGAGTAGTTGAATCCTTCGATGCAAAGGAGGTCGAGAATAAGTTCGCAAATCTCGACATGATACTTTCCGTTGCCCTTTCTTCTTCGGCGGTCTGCTGGGCATTGAAGACATGGGAACTTGTCGAGCTTCCTGGCGGCCCCGGCGAGAATGGATCGAAGTGAGGAATAGGATCTGTAAAGAGTGACGAGTTGGATGAGGGAGTCATTGCACAGGAGAAGAAGGGGATGGACTGGAGGGTCGTGATTGTGATGGGGTCATCGAGAACAGATGCATAGAGGTTCCAACGGTGGATGGGGGAGCAGGCGGTTAAGGTGTACTGAAGAGAGGGGCGATGGCCATCTACCAATTATGGTGGTAGGGGTAGTAGTTGATGCGGCAGAAGCAGGAATGTGAGCCGGCGTGCTTGGGAATGTCAAGGTTCGGGGTATTGTCTCTGAAGGCGAGCTTGGGTGAGGGCAGCAGATACATGGGCTGAGAAGTATGAACAGGGAGGTGTTGTCTTGGGGCATGGATCTCATGCAGAGTTTGAGTTCAGGTTTTATACTCTCAGAGTATCTTCTTGGCGTTTCCCAAGTTGGCCTCTGGTTCCCAAGTTCGTTCTGCTGTGGAATACCCTTTCCAGTGGGTTAGGCACTGCCTTCTTCCCAGTTTTCCCTGATGGTTTACAATGCTGTCCACTTTGTACTCCTCTTCTGTTCCGACAAGTTCCGGTGGTGGCTGAGTGAAATTGGGACCATGTTCCGTAGTTTCCCGATACGGGGAAAGTAGGGATGCATGGAACACGTTGTGGATCTTCCACTGTTTCGGCAACTTGAGTCGGAACGCCACGGTGGATACCACTTGAGTAATTTCAAATGGTCCAGTGCGTTTTGGGGACAGCTTCCAGGAATGGAACTTGGAGTTTGAGGTTCTTGGCGTCCAGCCATACCTTATCTCTGAGCTTCCATGGTTTGAAGCGAGAGTGAACCCTCTCCTTCATTCGTATCTGTGCCAGTTTGTGTGCTGCTTCTGCTTCCTTTCTTGCTTCCTCCAGGAAAGAGAGTCTTTCCTCTAGGGCCGGTAGGAAGGTTTTTCCAATAGAGGGATATGCTCTTGGTTTGTATCCAAGGATCAAGGAGAAGGGCAATTTTCCGGTGACCGAGTGGGTTGCGGAGTTATGAGCAAACTCCACCATGGGTAGTAATTCCAACCACCTCTGTGGTTGGCCATCGCAGAATATCCATAGGTAGGTTTCTAGTTCCTGGTTGTATCGTTCCATTTTGCCATCCGTCTGTGGGTGGTAGGCCGTGGAGAGGGCGATGTCGTAGTTCAAGAGTCTAGCGAGCTCCTCGAGCGAACGCGGATGCGAACTGTGGGCCACGATCTGAAACCAGTTTGTCGTGTAAACCATACCATAGGAAGACCTTTTCGAAGAAAAGACGGGCTATACCAGCCGCATCTACCGTTTTCGTGCAAGGGGCGAGAATTACCCCCTTACTAAGCCCATGGTCGACCACGACCATGACTGAATCGAAAGCCCCCTGCATCGGGGGCAGGTCGGTGATTAAATCCACCGATAGATGCTGGAAAGGGCGGCGTCCTTCGAAGGCTAAGGGAGTGACCGGGGGAACCGTGGGGTGTGTTTGGACCTTGTTACTTTGACAGGTTGTGCAACTGGCAACAAATTTCTGGACGAATGTGGTGAGTCGCCAGGCCACCAGTAGTCTTTGGCCAGGAGGGGCAGTGGTTTGAAGGTGTCCTCCATGTCCTCCTTCGAAAGAGGAATGGATGGAGGATACCAGCTCCTGCCGAGCCGGGCCTGGAATATACATTCAGTTCTTGAAGTATAGGTTGCCATTGTCAAAGGTCCAGTCTTCCAACTTTGATCGGGTGAAGAGGGGTTCTCCTTGTCCCATGCTTTGTAGGGTGGAGAGTATCAAGGGGTCACTTTGAGAGGATCCCTTGATTTTCTCAGCCAGTGCCAGGTCGATCATCCATACTTGACAATTGAATGCTTCGGATGGGAGGAGTTGAACGTCTTCGTTGTCCTTGGAAGTGTCTACTTCGTCGCGACGAGACAGAGCATCGGCAGGGGCCATTTTTGTTCCTGGTAAAGCCTGATAGGTCATGTCGTAGTCCTGGAGGAACAAATGCCACCGTGCCTGTCGTCGGGATAGTTGTCAGGAGTTCCTTGAAGAACGTTAGGTTCTTGTGATCTGGTTAACACCGTCACTAGAGTGGGGGGATCCGAGGAGGTACTGCCGCCATTCCTTCAATCCACGTATGACAGCCAATAGTTCCCTGTCATAGATGTCGTAATTTCTCTCAGCCGGAGAGAAAGTCTGGGAGAGGTAACCATGCATGGTTGCATGTCTCCGTTGTCATTGTTCTGCATGAGTACCGCTCCTGATGCCGTGAGGGAAGTGTCAGTCATGAGGGTGAAGGGTTTCGAGGTATCTGGGAAAGGCAAGGACAGGTTTCTTCGTGAATGACAGCCTGAAGGGTTCTGAATGACTTTTCTTGAAGGGCTGCCCAGGACCAGGATGTCGTCTGCTTTGTAAGGTCCAGCAGTGGACATGCGATGTCAGAGAAAGAGGGAATGAACTTCCTGTAAAAGTTGCAGAACCCGATGAAGGACCGGACGTCCTTTACATTCACCGGGGGTTTCCATTGTTTGGTGGTGTTGAGCTTGACCGGGTCCATCTGGACACCGTCCTTTCCCTACGATCATTCTGAGATACTCGACTTCTTTGGCTGAGAAGGTGCACTTCTCCAGTTTGAGGTACATTTCATGCTGTCAGAAGCATTCTAGGACCTTCCATGTCCTCTCGTCATGAGTTATCTGATCTGAAGAGTGTATCAACAGATCATCCATATAGATTACCAACCATCCCTCTGCAATATAATCTCCAAAGAGATCATCCATGAAGGCCTAGAATGTCACTGGGAAATTGCACATTCCAAAGAACATCACATTTGATTTGAATAGCCTGAACAGGGTAAGGAAAGCCACCTTCCACTGATCTTCAGGTTTGATCAAGATATTATTGTAGCCCCATCATACATCAAACTTAGTGAAGATCAACAATCCCTTTAATTTGTTCAGAAGATTGGAAATTAAGGGGAGGGGGTAAGCATTTGGTGGAGTTTTCCATCTTTCTTCTGTATGAAGAAGAAAGGGGCAGCCTGGGGAGATTTTGGTGGAAGGTATCTTTCCCAGTTTTGAGGTGTTCATTGATGAATTCTTTGCATGCTTGTTGTTCCAGGAGGTTTAAAGGGTATACCTTGGCTCATTTTGGGATAAACGAGTCCTTTAACTTGATGGCATGGTCATAAAGCTGGGAGGGAGGTAACTTGGTAATTGTCTTCTCCGTGAAGACATCCACATATTCTTTGAACACATCTGGTAATGCAATCTTGGCCTTTGGTGCCTGTTAGGTGATCTTGGTAGACAGAGTGGTCCTCTTGATGACAAACTCTGGTACATCTGCATGCGCATTGAAAAACTTGGGCCCATTGTAAGGGCATCCAATGACGAAAGGTTTTGTAGAGTCCGTCCTGCATGTACTTTTTTTTGTCATGCTCCAGGTACCATAGCAGGTACTGCTGTTCCAGTGTTCCTGGTGGGTCCCCTTGGGTCCATTGGTAGGAAGATGGCACTATTGTTACCCGTCCTTCCGTCCAGTTGATATTAGGGTTCACTGCCCTGAGCCATGGAAGTCCTAGAATGACTTTGTCCTTGCTGCAATTGAGGACATAGAGATCCCGCCGTTCTCGTATGCCTCTGTAGTCCAACATGATGTTGGTCTTCTCCTTGATGGTCGCTGACTGGTTTTGGGTTCCATCAATGTTCCAAGCTTGGACCAGATTGTCCAGCTTCCATGTGGGTAATTTCATTTTCTCCACCACTTGTCTTGAAATGAAGCATCCTGTTGCTCCACTGTTGATTAGGGCTCTTGTTCCAACAATTTTGCCATCCTGCTTCCATATTGAGAGAGGAATGCAAATAGAATTACTCTTCAATCCAGAAATAAATACAGGGGCAATCGTGTAGGAAGAGGGTGACATTGGTATACCTCTTCCACCTAAAAAGATGTTTCTTCATCAGGGGAAATGGTGGAGATTTGCATAGCGGGTCCGAGGGCAAGATAATCAATGTTCTCTTCCCATTCTATTGTGGCAGCTTCCTCCACTTGTTCTAGAGCGAGGTCTTGCTCATCAAGCCTCGTGTCAAAGGCTGTATGGAGCATCCTGAGAACTTTGTCTTGTCCATTGTTTCTGGAGGTCTCTGTGAGATATTTGTTGAGGGGATCTTGTGGCATTTCCCTGGTGACAACAACCTAGGTGTGCATTTCTTGGGGTTTTCTATATTCCTCTCTCCTGATCAGCCTGTATTCTGAGTGTTTCCTGGTACTGCACCCAATCTTGTTGCAGATGAAGCATCTATGCTCTCTCATCCACTTGATGCATTCAATAGGAGACAAGGTGATCCTGTCCACGTCCAGAGGGTCGGGGTCATGGTGATTTCCTTTCCCTCTTCTAAAGGACGCAAAGGGTTCTTTCTGTATTCCTTCAATCTGTTGCCATGCCCTGTGGATGTTGGCAGCTACTTCATAGACCTCTTCCATCTTCTTGGCTTTCTGGAAGGTCTTACTGTTGACTAGTTGCCGGGAAATGTTTGGATCTATTCCCCTGAGGAAGAATTCCAGAATAGAACAGAATTCTTGTAGCTCAGAGTGAACTACCAGCAATGAGAACTGGGAAATGAATTTGTCAAATCCCTTTGGATCCTGTTTGTCTTGTTGGAGGAATCTGAGTTCTGCCATGGCCAGGTTGCTGGTGTTGTGGGGGGTGAAGGTGAGGGCAAAGGCTTTCTTGATTTCATTATACAGTGGCTCAAAAAAGTGTCTTGATGTTTGGCTATTTTGCAAAGACTTGACATTTGCAAAAGAACCAAAAGGTATTAGCCCTAACCCTTGCTGGGCCATTGATAGCCCTAATCCTTGCCCTGAAGATGAGCCCTTAGTCATATAATTTGGTTGTCATGGCACTGAGATATAGCCATATTAAAGTGACATGTCATTGGGACACTTTTTTGAGCAACATTTCTATTCTTCAATTTAGTACTTTGTATGCCCTCCCTTTGCTTTAATCACTGCCTCTAGTCTTCTAGGCATACTCTCTATCAATCCTTGACACTTCTCAACCTCTATCTTCCCCC
>JAGTXK010000063.1:0-14010 GCA_019096195.1 Boletus sp. NGJ
TCTAAATAATGGATTTCCCGGGAGCAACGAGCAATCGGAAGGATCATAGATTCAGTGATTCGCCCACCCACTGTCAACTCTGCGGCCAGGCCTCCTCCGCACTCAGACTGCTCGTCGCTGACCTCTTGTTACTAACCCTGTGCTTAGTGTTATGCATACAACCCCCGTCCGCTTCACTATGTTTCACATCCCTCAAATGACGTGTCGTTTCGAACTGCTCGCCGAACATAGGTCCGATAGACTTCGAGCACAATCAGAGTCAAGGCATGCATTATTTTAACAATTAGGGCCCGTCGACGAAAGCCTCCAAAACCGATTGCAAGTCGGAGGACATTGCAAGTACTAGAAGAGAAAATGCAGCGTATGATGGTTCTAACGAGAAAGAAATAGTACTGTCAGTTGATGGGAGGGTGGTTGGCAGTGGTTCTGTCTTGGATTCCCCTTCCCCCGACAGTCACAGTTATATCTTCTACCCGGCGTATTACTAGTAAATATTTGTTTCGAGACTGCATTGAAACGAGTGATGTATGATATATGATCCTCAAACAGGCAACACAGCCTGATGGATGGGTGGTGATGGAACTTCGAGAAGGCGGTGCGCGAGGTCGTTCTTTACCGCACGGAGAGCAAAGTCATTGTATATAAGGATGTTTTGGGGCAACAGATTGAATCTTTTGTTTGTTTTTTTTACTTTGGGATCGTGATCATACCATTTCATCAGCTGTGGGACCAAAAAAAATTGTAATGCCTGGAAGCATCCCACCTCACCTCCGGGCTTCCTTACAGGGAGACGCAAAAGTAACGCGGAGAACTGCAGTTACTTCTTCGAACGGTGATGATCAAGAAGTGTGTCGTGGCATTGAGTGGGCCACGATTCTGTTTCAGATTCAAATCATGGGACCGTATCCATGTTCTTTTTCCCATCGACATAACTGGATCATTGAGGGACTATACTACTCCACCTGGTCGAAAAGATGGAGGGGCGCAGTTATTGATATTGCGAGAAATCTAACGTGGATATACATGTCACGTGAATCAGTCCGTCAATGATGGAAGGCGGCGCGAACGAATTGGAGGCGATAGTACCACTGGCACTTGAACCGTTGGAAGATCATACACGTCAAGTTTGAACGCGGATTTTCAAAGGTAGAGAAGGGATGAGCGCTCGAGCACCAGCACTGAGGCGAATGGTAGAGGATGTCGGTACTTTGAACAGTGTCAATGATTCGTATATTTATTTTACTTCTGCCTACTTATACCTCGTCTTCTGAGGTCACAGTATGTATTACAGTATTAGTGTGTATCTCTCGACTCGTTACATGAACCGTATGGCGTGACGCAAACAAAGTCGTTGAATTCTAATACCTCAGGTAATGCCAGACGTTCGAGCATAAGCGCTCTTGATCATACCAACCGCAACACCCGCTGGCAATGTCGACCTCAACGGGCGCACGCCTATTCCGATTCTTGCTGTCACTTGTCATTCACCTCCGTCGGTCTGTTGGACGTATAGTGCTCGCATTTCCGGCTCGGTTTGCATCATTTTGGAGGTCAATTCTAATATTTGCACGTTGCAGAGGACGGTCCCAGATTCGGTTGCATGCAAACGATGCCCCCGTAGTGGACACCAACCCCACGCAAGAACGTCCGCAAGTATCAGAATGCGCAAAAGTGCCGGAGGAAGAGGACTGCGGGACTCTCGCAATTCCGCCCGTGCAGCCTATCGCGAGCTGGGAGGACAAATTATCAAAATACCAGACTCCCACTCAGTTCGAATTTAACCCACAACCTGCGACTCCGGAACGAGGATCACAGCGCTATAAGGCCAGGACAGTCAGGTGATGGTACTCAAGTTTTTGTGTGTCAGTACCTTTCTTACTCTCCATTCGTTTGGCCCTCAGTCAGACTTCCGAGCCTCTGGACATCCCAGCTGGGCGACAGAGACTCTTATCTGCGTATGTCCACCTTTTCTGTGAGACTCGTCCATCCCTTGATAGCTCCCAACATAGACTACCGCCACTTCCAAAAGGATGGAGACGAGATGTTCACCCCGAAGGAAGTCTTCTCTTTTATCACGAAGGACTGGTATGTTTCTTTTTCACGCTCATTGCATGCGGTTGTGGAGTCTTTCGAAGCGTATACTCACAGAGAGCGATATCTTTCAACGCGAAGAAGACATCCTGTTCTGCGCCACCTCACTCATTCAGCAAGCGATTCAGATAGGCAAACAGACAGACGATGTTCTCATGGATGAACTCACAGAAATTGTCTTGAATGTGGACGATAGTCAACTTTGGCACTATTACTTTGTTGACCACAGAAATCGCCTTCTCTTCTGGGTTCATCCAGTCAAACCGCAGGAGGATCTTGGTACCGACATGCAAGGGATCAGTGAATATAGCCATATCAGTATGTTTGATTCGCATTGTTTTCTTTCACTAACACGTGTTCAGGGTATTTGGTCGAGGCACAGTACTGGTATGCTTCTACTGCTAGTCTTTGAGGCATGTCCGCATCTGTTACGTTCTATTTTGGTACTGACCCTAACTCAAGTATATCGTATATGACATGAAATCGAGGTCGCATTGTGAATACTACCCACACAATCGTACCCTTCCAAAAGGAGTCTTCGAAGGCCTTAGAGGGATGCTCAACTATACGAAGACCGGTACATCCCCTTTGTGGATGCCCGCACTCTATTCTTATTTGAATATTAGACATGATGACTACTGCTTCCTCCTCAAGCCCGTTCACGCAAGATGAACTTGCCGCGACTCTGGACCTTGTCAATTCACTCAAGGGTACTTTTTCCTAGCCCATATTCTTCCTTGATCTTGCTGACTTTCAGCGAAGACGACCAGAAGATATCCGATTCACACAGTATTTGGGTCATTGGTGGGACTATATGTTGTTATGTCATGAAATGGTGCTGATATCACATGAAGCACGGCTGATGGCGTTTTTCAGTGGGTATCGTTGGATGTGTCCCATTGTTTGCTTTCCTGAACGCCAACACTAGCTGAAAACCAGTTCTTGAATTTTTGCGGTCAGCCGTGCGCACGTTTGAATGCAGATACACCGTTATTCGGGCAACAGACTTGGAATCGTAGCAAAGTGTTTAAAATCGTCAGTTTCATTCTGTTTGGATCACCGAGCGAACACGCTGTTCGCTTGCAACGGGTGTGGGTTGACGGGATCATCATCCTGCCCCGTTGGAAGGATTTCATCAACAGACTCACGACCGAGTTGGGCCGGTATACCATCTTCGTGAGTCACGCTTGCTTTGAGTCCGGAATGTCTTATGTCTCGCAGTCTACAGTGATGCTTGCGGTGAACTTTAGCTTCCTCGCTGTCCCTGGTGTTGTCACACCAAACACCGCTGCAAGTAAAATCGAAATCATCATCTATTGTTCAGTCGTTTCAACGATCGGGTCTATCGTATTCTCGTTTGCCTTGTTGAATGTCTACAGCGATCCCGGACTTATGGTCGCTGGCCCTGCGGTATGTTTGTATAGCAGATATCACATTTGTTCGGAGTGCTCACGTTGGCTATCACAGGCGGTAGCCATGCGAACGCTAGGTCAAAGGAAATGGGGAATGGCGTGTCTTGCAATCACGCACAGCCTTCCGATTGCTTGCCTCGTGTGGTCGTATGTCATTCAACGCATGGTCGCGTCTATCCATGTTTCACTCACACGTTTGTAGAATTGCACTCTTCTCTACGGCCCTCGCGATACAAATTTTCAGTCCGAAAGAACCTCCCACTGTCGCGACGCTCGGCGTCGAATGTCTCGTTCTCGTGTTATTTGGGGTCATGAGTGGCCTCGTGATGCCGCTGTTTTCCAGGAATGACGATGTGGATGGTGGGGATGACGGTGATGATTCTGATGATTCTGATGACAAGATCTCATCGCTCACAGGATCACGGCACGATATTGAAGAGGGCTTGGGAAAATGATGCACTGTTTACGGTTCTTGACTCGTTCATGGATGCGGCTCGGACAGGGCTCGGAATTGGATACCGCTGTCTTGTACTTGTACTGAATGTACTTATGCAACAGACATTGATAGGAGCACATTTCTCACTCCACGTTGCGATACTGGGTGTTGCAAAAGAAATACCAAGGGCGTATACGAATGGATATCGGGATTGTGATCTGCACCTTGACGCAGATGTTTGATTCGCCCCATCGCTATGATCTGCACAGACGTAACAGATCCATGAAGGTATCGTGAGCGTGAAGGGAAAGAAAACATTAACGTCGCACGTTGATGGGGCTCTAGGTACTTGCTACAAGAATTCTTGCGAGCCTCAAAACTTCTAAGTGAAACCTACGTTCTGGCGAGGGGGGGCTCCAAATATATTGTAAAGACGAGGTAAAGAGAGGAGCTCCCTCCCTTCCTCATCGTAGTTGAATAATGGGGCAGATGTGCTTGGAGGCAACTCGGCTTATTATGATCACCGGTAAAGTGTCTTCGGGGAGGAACTGTGCCAATTCTGATCGCGATCAGAGCGTCGTCTTTGTCTTAGCTGTCAGTCTCCGGCTTCGGGGGATCCGAACGTGTTTCTTGATCAACCACTTGTGCATAAATTGGAGATCAGCTCACTCCTCCAGCGACAGGATGATCATTGCTACCTCAGGGGAGTTTTGTTCGTCGTCTTGTTTCGGTGATTGCTCTTCACGTTCATGGTGAGGCTGATCTTGAGGTGCTTCCAGGTCGGGCGATACCTTGGATCTGTATGTAAATGTCTAGAAAACTGGTATCACCAAACGAAGACGTGAGTGCTCTGAAAACAGCAAGAGGAACGCTCAGAACACTTTCGGTGACGAACACTCACTTACATTCTGGGTGAATTTCAGGTGGACAAGGCAGGAGCGCAGAAACAGATATTATCAATAAACGGATGCCACCAGCCACCCGAACTTGGGAATGCGGTGCTTACACTGATGGGGAGATGAGACTCGAGAAGGATACCACTTGGATTTCAGACAGTAATTCTCCTGTTGTATCGTCCAGTTGCGTGGTGACTGCCGTCGGGCGACAGGCAATAGACCGTACCTGATCAATGTCCATCAAGTTGATGTATCCCAAAATGAGACGGAATGACTAGCAGAGGAAGATACGAATCTGTCGTTCGCAGACAGTGCAAACAGATATGACACCCCCGCCGTCGTCACTGTGAGTTTTCCATTTCCATTGAATCCGGAAACATATTAAAGACTTGGTTTTGCCACCTTCAGATATGGCGAAGAGCGGCTGACCGTCGGAGGAAAAGGAAAAGGGAAGGGAGTAATTGAAGACCGGTGAGGCATTGGGTTGTCGATGACAATGAGCTGGTCGCCATTTTTGCTGTTGAAGATTCGGATGCGATGATTCTGAGTGACAATGGCAATATGACTCCTGTTAGGAGAGAATTTGGCCCCGACGACAGGACCTTCAACGAGCCAGAAAGCCATTCTCCAGTCGTGACAGTCCAGACGCTAACTTTGCTGTCATGCCTCCTGATGATAGTGCCGGTGGCAAACTTGATCGAATCGGGAGAGAACTCCACCGTTCCGACCCAGCCTGTGCCCTCGACCTCCGAGTCGACCACCTTGTTGTGGTTCTTTGGATCACGCACGCTTGCCCCTGCTCGACCCCACTCAGTATTCGTTTGCGATCCCTCGACAAAGCGATGGCGAAGACGGTATCGTCCACCACCGACCTCCACACCCCTGCCAGTGATTGCCGTTGCGACTATCGAAGGCACAGATGGAGCGCTGCCAGTGGCTGACAATCTGAATGCCACTCGAGGAGAACCTAACCCTGACAAGTACGTCGTGACCCAACGGACCAAGAAGCTGCTCACCCATTGTAAAATGACAGATGGTGACTGACTACTGCAAGATGTATCTTGCAATAGCGAACCTGCCCGACGTCGATTGCGACGGTGCATGCTGACCTTTTCATGGGTAGATCTTTCAACTTCAAACGTCCCATTTACACCGACAAGGCTGCTGACATCATGTTCGTCAGCTTCCCACTGCCTCGACGATGTCCTGTTTCCACGCCTTATCTGGCACTGCATCAGCATCTGCAACGGTATTTAATAGTACTATTCATTATATGTCTTCCATGACGATGGAATGTAACAGACACACCAGTATCAATCAGCCTTGTATGCCCTTAGCAACTCATTGGCCAGTATATTCGTCGACAACCTCACAGTGTGGTAGACTCATACGTTTCGCAGGGTCAGGGAACAAGGCGTTCCAGACCGCGGTAAGCGATATCAAAGTTCGGCTCGCAGGTCACTAATTCGTCGTCTCTGTATGGATATTTACCTCATGTCACCAACACTCAGACCACTTCATTTGGTGCAATGGAGGCGGTCCAGCCTCGTCCATGAGTTGCCTAGGTAGTAGGTGGCGAGGCGCCGGGATCCGAGGAATGAACTGCCACCGGGCGACCGCTGAAAGTGAAGCTCCGGAGTGTGGTAGGCCAACGATGGGAGTTGGATTGAACAACAGTGTAAGAATGGCTGCATCACAATGACATCTCTCCATTTGAACTGAGGAGAATGTTGAGAGGACGAGTTCAACAATTGTTTGGTTTGGGCTATGTTGTCTTGCTGTGCCCTCACGGCATCAAAGGGCTAAAGTTGGTGCCGGCGTGTGATCGCCATGGACCAACAACGTTGTAGCCTCCCTCGCGCCTTGACGCGCTGGGCGTTTGATACACCACCCAACGTTTCTTCTGTATTCTCCCTCCAGCTGAACCACTCATTTCAATGGCTGACGACAAGAACGACGTATGCTCCTCGCCGCTCTATTGGACATGTTCTTAGACAGTATTATTCAGGCGACAGAGGTCGAGGTTGACAACGAAGGGCTGTTGAAAATACTCTCTCGTTACCCTGGAACATTCGATGGTACATTGTTTTCCGAATGGTAGTGTTAGATCTTCGCTAACTTGTCGCACAAGTCCTTCGAGAACTCATCCAAAATGCTGATGATGCTGTGGCGCGCAACATTCAGATACACTTTCAGACCAAAGAGCACGAGGAATCTCAACATGCTAGCGAACTCGACGTCAGCAAAGTCAAGGTGAGCCTCAGTTATTTTTCTCAGCATTCGGTTCCATCTTAACTCCATGATAGATACACAAGTGGATCATCAAGAATGACGGCAACGGTTTCGGAGAGAAAGACTGGAAGAGGATTGGTGAAATAGGTATGTTCATTCGCTTATATGGGGTGCAGTCTGATTCGTGTCCTGGTGCGGATCAGCGAGTGGCAATGACGACTCCAGGAAAGTGGGCGCTTTCGGGGTTGGTGTGTAGCCTTCCATTGTCCGGTGGTTCTGGAAGGCTCATCCTTGCCTGCAGGATTTTATAGTGTTCTGAGCAAATCAGATCGACCACTCGTAAGGTCTAATGGTAATGATATTTTCTCTATCATGATTTAAACACAGCGGTATTTATTTACGCACTTGTCCAGGCAAATCACTGCAATTTGACAAGGGGAAGGATGGGAAGGTTAGTCCTCGCATTCCTGGGGGATACATATTGACCATCAGAAATCAGCTCTGCAAGTGGCCTGCCGATTGTCCAATGGATTCGTGGACCTCGATCGAGCTCGAGTTGCGGAAACCAGAACCATTACCTATGCTCGCCGATCTCACAAGATTCCTAGTTTCTTCCGTAGCTTTCCTGACGCACATCGACACATTCTCGGTTCATCTCGATAGCCAGCGTGTTCTGCGAGTGGAAAAGCAAGTGGAATCGTCGGCTGAGATACCGATTCCCGAACACCTGAAGCCGACAACCCCGCAAGAAGCCCTGACAGTGGAATCCATCCAACGTACTGGTAAGGCGTCGCTAGTTACTTCTGGGCATCTCTGACCTCACCTAGCTCAAAGGATCACGGTCGATGCCAAGGAATCGGCGTTTGCTTCAAGTTTGACGTCATCTACGCCCGTTGTCGGCAATGATGACGCCTTGCTTCCACAGGCTTCCGAGGCAGATCGTCCAACACACAGCTCTCAAGGTGCTGATGCTATACTGAAGGATAGCACCATCACGCATGACTTGTATACCGCAAACACTAGCGTTAATTTGGGTCCGGAGTCGGAGATGAGGAAAGGTGTAGTATCCAGCATGAAACAACTACCATCCGATTTTAAATGCAAAGCTGTCTACGTAGGCACCCTTCATTCTATTGATTTGCCGCTGTTGACCACTCTCGTTCTAGTTTAACTCTGAACAGTATGATTCCTTGGCCAGCATTAAAAACTCGGACTCACCCGAGGCGAAACATCTTGCCCGCCTTCTATTCGGTTCACAGGGCATTATTCCCGAGAATGATAGGCACGTACCTCCAATCATTATCTGACATTTATTGACATCCCGCTGTCTGAACTGAACAGTGGTCGCCTGTTCATAGTAAGTGTTCCATTCCCAACTATCGACGTGATTCTCATATCAGATCCAGGGTCAGAGTACCAACCAAACAACGGGCATCGGGCTGCACATTTCTGCACACTTCTTACCCACCATGGAACGCGGCTCGATTGATTTGACGTAAGCACGTTACGTAGAGGTACTTCGAGATACTCACTGACGTGCTGGCCAGGAATGGACAGGTTGCAGGTGTGTACATAGGCAATCAAAGTCTTCCGAAACTCTTGCCTGATATTGCCGATAGCTTGGAACAAGGAAGTCCTCTTTGTCAGTGGTTTTCTGGCACGGGTAATCTACGAGCAAGAAATGAATGCGGCCAAGTCCAAGGGTGGTCCTTCAACGCAACTGGGTTTGCGCACGATGGCGCGCTTCGCTTTTGGCTATACTACACCGGATAACGGAGTGTCAAAGATTCTGGAGGAAGCTTTCTTCTCTTCCCGCGACGAGCCTAAGTCGCCGTTCCCGGTCGTGTCTGACGTTGGAATCTTATGCTTGTCAGACCCGCAGTTCCGCCAAAGCAACAAAGAGCTATTATTCCTCAAGACGTATCGGGTACTTGATGAGCATGTCGAGTCACGCCAACGCTCCGAGATCATCAGCAAACACAAAATTCCGCTGTTCAAATTCGACGACATTGTGCGGGAGTTCCGCTCTGGAGTCACGCAGAACGCGATGAAGCAATTCTTTATTTGGTGGGATGACCTCCACAAGAATCCACGTTCGTCTACCGAAGAAACGCGAAATAAATTCTGCCGAAAATTTGCCTCCCAGAGTGTCGTGCTCTCGAGCCCCGGAGTTAGGAAGGCACTCAAGACCATTGAACGCTTCACGTTCTTCCCATTGCCTAACGACCTTTCCCCTCCAAACAATATCTATGTGGAGGTCACGCAGGTGCCCACTAAGGAGGCCATCGAGTGTTTCGAATGGACTCAGCTCTCGCTGCTTGAATGGCTTGAATATGCCTGTTCCCAAGCACGACAGCCTGCCTCAAGCGAGGGCTCCGACCAGGTCTCGGACGTGGGCTACCGTGTCTTGCGTGTTCTTATTCAATTCGCACTAGTGGAAAACCTGTCTCCACAGCAGTGGGATGAGGCCGCCGGGCTCATGAAGGACCTAAAATGTATACCCACTGGCACCGATATGGAACTTCAGTTACCAGCCGATTCATACTTTGATGAGGCTGCCGTCTGCCGGAGCCTTCCAGTCGCAATGGAGCGTAGTTTCTTGGACATCCCACTGACCCCTGTCGCAATTGAGGGAGGTTTCGACCATAGACTCACGACCCTGGTGCATGTACACAAAGTGTTGGGCAACATTCATGTACATGAAATGATGGACTGGGATGATATGGTTAGAAGGTATGTTGAATCGTTACGGGTTGCTTCTGTTCAGTCGTGACAGATTCTGCAGGTTATCGGTGGACGCCACGGAAGAATCCAATTTTCGCCTTCTGCAATATGTAATCAATCACATTGAGGAGTTGACAGAACCTCAAAAAGGTGACTTGAAGAAGAAGAAAGTTTTTTATTCAAAGGGTGTTGGTCAGGTATCTGCGACCGACGTGCTCTTTCCCGATGAAGATACGCTCGAACTCGGACTTCCGATTCTCGCATTATCACAGAGTGACATAACCTCTTTACAAGGCGTCACCACATCTTCCTCATACGCTATGGAAACGGTCATTAAATCTCTAGGCATCCAGAAACATCCTACCCTCGAAAATATAATTGACAAAGCCACTTCGGACACGCCGGAGGTTCGCCGCCCTGCACTTCAATATCTCTTGGCGAATCTGGAGACGCGCTACAATGATTACAAACCCGAAAACTTCGCCAATAAGGCCTTTATCCCAACGAAATGCGAGTCACATGCCCGTCTAGACGAGGTAACGCAACGTGCTAGTCTCGGACATGAGAAGTCGCCAACATGTTTCCACAGGTGTTTAGGTCGTCCATATGGGAGAAACTAGGCTTTAAGCAACCTCCTGATAATATGAGTCGCGACCTCTCAAGACTAGGTGTCAAGGAGGACCCGACTGTTGACAGGATTATCGAATGTTTCAAGAATCCAGAGCGCAGACCATCCGACATAGATAGCGCCGCCACCTTATTTGAGCACTTACAGGCGAACGGATGTACGTCTATGTCTTGCGTTGCGTGCTTGAATACGATTCTGACCGTGTCCACAAAGACCTTACCGTTCCGGGCCTGGGCGAACAATTGTCAACAATCCCCTTCGTACCCGTGAAGATCCGAAGTGATTCGTCATTGACTTTCGAGCACATGTCCCCGAAAGATTGCTTCATCAAGTCAGAAAAGACGATGAAGGATCACCATTGTGACTTATTTCCAATTGTCGATTTCCGTCAGAATGGGAATGGTTTCCTAGAGTTTTGTCGCGCCAAGAAGTCACTCGACGCATCAGATATCGTCGGCAAGATACTGGAGAGCCCTCAGGAATACTTGAAAGTCGTCGGGGATGACACCGATCTGTGGGTCGCTTATCGGCGACATGAGTGATGACTTACGTTTCCTTAGTTACGTCGAGGACTTGCGTACCATCGCCTCGCGACTTGACTCGATATCCAAGGACGACAAACAAAAGATGAAGAAAGCTCCGATGTTTCTTGCTTTCCGGAATGGCGTGGCTGCTGACGAGCTATTACCAGCAGAGCAAGTACCCATAAGTGACTGGGCAGGTGGTGACTTCGCTGGTAATGTTTTCGTAGCCCCCAAAGACGATATCCTTGAAAGTAGGTGTGCCTCGTTCCGGTGCTCGTTGTCAGATCACTCATCTTTGGGATAGAAATGTACCGCGAGATGGGTTCAGTATCCCTGGGGACATATGTGCGACATGATATCGTCCCCAAACCCCTCAAAGCCGAGTGCAAATTACCGTTCGACCGTACTAAAGTCATTCTGTGCATCAGATGTTTTATGAACCAGCGAGACGAGAGCGGGAAGACGGATGTTTCGTTCTATCGTGAAGACGAGTCAACGATCAATTTCCGGCTGAAGCCGTGCAAGTACGTCAAAATGAAGAAAACATTTGCGCCACCATATGGAGTCTTGGCTGACGATGCGAGGCCATTTCGAACTAAGCCTACACGAAAACTGGCGGGTGTCGAGATCGGTGAAACCGACGAGTCATATACCCTCTGGATGGTCAGCTGCTGTAAGGACCCGGTGAAGCTGCGCAACGAGTACGTCCTTTTCCTGTATCATCATACTTGCTAACTTCCACAAAGCATTGCTGTGGCACTTTGTCATGTCTTGCTCAAAACCTATGGGCCCCGTGATGTGTTGCTCCTGGCATCGTTATTCGCAACGAGTGATAAGAGCCTTCAAGAAGAGTACAAAGTGCAAAGGCCCAATTTACCGGATGCTCAAGGTGACATTTTTGATAATGGAATATGTCGATTTAAATCCAATCTGTTCCTGATAGAGGAGTCCCATAAGACTGAAGAATCATGGAGGACTCGTGTGAAGAAGATGGTTGGGAGAGAGAAACCAGGACGCCCAACAAATCCTGGTGATGAAACTACGAATGGTGAGATACCCCCAATAGATGCTAAAAATATTTATGCTCTTTTTCTGACACATTGTTGATGTTCCCGCTGATAGACAACGAAAAAGCAATGGCATCGTGGGGCATAGATCCGAATCCCGACTTTAGATCACCCTGTCAATCACCTCCCAGTAATCCCAAACACAACCACGAATGCAAACAGGACTATGATGCCAGAAAGCTACAGCGTTAGTCCTCAATCTGTTGTTTGAGCCTTGACTTGACGATTCAAATCTGAAATAGAGATACTGCAATATGGAGAGGCAAAAATCAAGTTCTTTGTGGCATGTGAGTGTCTTTGAGATTGTTCCATTCAACTATTCGAATCAACTTGGGTAGGCGGTGCGGAGTTGCCACCGAACCTCGAAAACAAAATGGAACGATTTGTGGACGTCGTTTCACGCTTGGCCACCGTCTTTGGCCTGAAAGTCCCCACAACCTGCTACATTTTCTGGGATGACACGGATGAAGATCTGATGGCCTTCAATTCCAAACACTTTATCTATCTGAATCTGGCACATTACTACAATTCCTGTGAGTAATTTCCTTGCAACGCTTTGAGCTGTAGCTTGATCATCGCATAATAACCAACGAAGGTGGTGGTGAAAAGAAAGTGGTCACTGACGATGAGAAAGTGACCGCTGACGATAAGAAAGTGATTACTGACTGGTATGTCGACCAACCATTTATATGCAAGACACTCATCTTGATCAAACAGGTTTGTCATTATGGCCCATGAAATTGCACACAATGTGGCAAGGGACCATGATGAATATCATGGATCACTTTCCGCAAGGCTTGCTATCAAGTACTTCCCTGACGTGCAGAAGGAGTTCGATAACATTTCGTGGGAGGAGAACGAGCAACAGCCAGAAAGTAGATAGTGTGCTTCCAACTGCTAGCTAGCGATGGACCTGATGTCTATGTATGAATCTAGGCCTGGTTTGCCAATGAATTGGTTCGAGGTGCACGCTGATTTCTGATCGGGGATATCTATCAAACGATATTGAGTCGTTCTAGATGGTGGACCATGGACTCGTTGTACGAGAATCGCAGCCGTCGACCATTCCAACCTATTCGTCATAAATCCTTCTTAGGTGCAGGATAGCTTACGGGCGTTGAAAGTATAGTGATCGTCAGGACTGTCGATAGCGAGCGAGGTTCGACGAAAGAATTGATCCAACTCAACAGGATGACTCCTGGTCGGGTGGAGGAAAGCGATATTCACGGAAGTGGACCATGATACATTCGACCACATGCTCAGGGCTTTACTGGAAATGATCGAGCGATTGAAAGCGACGTTGGAAGCCAGAGATGAGTTGGAGCTTAGCCTGGGTGCATTATGTCGGGGAGACAGCACAATTCAGGTTTAATCCCAGCTCCCCCATTCCATTATCTCTGCTCTTTCGTGATCTACGTAGGTCCTTCCCTGAAAGATCTTGGTGAGAAGGGTAACTGCCCCGGAGACACATGGTCCGATGTGGTGGAATGAGGGAAAGCTGCTCTTAGAAAAACACATTTGACCGCATTCCCCGGGCGAGGGCAGGTATTGATTTTTCACTCGCAACGATCGAACGAAAAGCGATGTCAGTAGCTAGAAAAGGGAGATCGGAGCTTTGCCTGGGTCGATTAAAGACAGTTGCCCCTCCGTCGAAGAGCTTAGGACACTGAAATCTTGATTCGAACTACCGGCAGTGCCATCGTCGGGTCCAAATTGTTAAAACAATGGATGCCTTGACTCTGATTGTGCTCGAAGTCTATCGGAGCTATGTTCTGCGAGCAGTTTGAAACGACAGTTATTTGAGGGATGTGAAACATAGTGAAGCGGGCGGGGGTTGTATGCATAACACTAAGCACAGGGTTAGTAACAAGAGGTCAGCGACGAGCAGTCTGAGTGCGGAGGAGGCCTGGCCGCAGAGTTGACAGTGGGTGGGCGAATCACTGAATCTATGATCCTCCCGATTGCTCGTTGCTCCCGGGAAATCCATTAGTAAATTTTAC
>JAGTXK010000059.1:0-110973 GCA_019096195.1 Boletus sp. NGJ
GTTGTAACTCGATCCCATGTTGTTCTGCGTCTGGCCATGATTCCCTCTCACATTCGCCTTGACCTGTTCCACGTCCCCCTCTAATGCAGCATCCAAGATCTGCAGACGTGTCTGCTTATCCAGCATCAGACTCCTCTTCTTCAAGGGCGGGATCAGCTCCTTGAACAGACAGATGCGGCTCTTGGCGGTTCGATAAGTCTCGGTCGCAGATACCCTCAAAGTCTTTGCTCAGTGACTGCGCGGCTTCGCCATTTGCTTTCGGATAAAGCCCCAGGATCTTAAAGAGGGGTTCTGAAGTGAGATGGATCAACTTATTTTGATTTCAATCGTCGAAGTGAAGCAACACACCTGGATTATCGATAGACTTCTCTCCTTCATCCCCATGGTAAGCGAACGCCCGTCGATCAAAGCATCTAAGTTTCCCAAAATAAGTATACGAACAATGCGAATCAAAATTTGCCACGCTCGCCACACTCACGGATACAATCGCTGCACTTCATCTAGCATCGCCTCGAACAATGACCTTCGGAGCGCGGGTAGTTCCGTGTGCAATCTCGCTGACATATTCGTTCTCTCCTGCCTCGCGCGCGTTTCGGACATGTTCCGAACGGCGTTGGATTCATGTTTCCATTTCCTGCATGGTTCTTGAAATCGCTTCTCGAGTCCGGAGCGAACCAATATTTTCATGGCCTCCTCGTCCAACTTTTCGTTCAGGCGGAGGCGGTCGGATGTCCTGTCGATCCCATAAAGACAAGTTGTGAGAGCGCGATCCCCATGAAAAAAGGAGTGCAGTTACAGATTTGCTTCGAGTTGCATCGCTGACATAGATTGACCTCTGAAAGTCTCCTGAGTAACCCTCGCCTCTCGATGTTCGACTGTCATGAATCCTTGCGTCGTCTCACCAAAGAGCAAAAACGGTGTGATTGGCGTGGGTTTGGCCGGGTCCGGATCCTGGCAAGGTGCTTCTGGAAGCACAATCTCTGCTGAAGTAGCCTAGGTAATGCGTTTGTCGGTCGAAACGACGCCAGTGCACAAAATAGGGACGAACTGACCTTGAAGCCCTCGCGGACAGTCACGGACTCTTCCTGACTTCGCTGCAACGTTCGAAGGTCATGAATTCGGTCCGACTCGTCCTGGTCGATTTCGATTCTATCGTCACCGCCGTCGTCATTACCATCTTCTTCACTCCAAAGGATGGTTTGCGCGTGTTCGGGTGAGATCAGGGACACGACTTGATCACACATTTTTGTCAGGTACCTGTGGGACATGGATTTAGATGTTAGTCGTCTCGGATGCGAGTCAATAAGCACAAACCTCATAAACGTGATGCGATTGCGACGAACGGAATTCGCCGCAGAGTCGTCCCAAGTTGCTTGCTCCGGCCAGTATAGAACAAATATTTGATGAGAGCCCCCGGTTTGCCCTGGTGTTGTGATGATGTACAAGCCTGAACGGAGGGCCGGTCGTGTGTGACCATGCGGATCGGAATCGGTGAGAAGCTGCGTCGCACTGTGAAAACAGTGTCAATAATCTATTGCGTAGGATGCACAAGACAGCATTACTTGGCTTCGTCGATGGCGCCGAGCTCCGAAATAGGAATCGGACAAGTTCCTCTTTGCTACCGTAGACACCGACAGGTTTGATGGCATACTTATCGAGAGCCTTGAAGTTGACTCTGGTCATCGATACGTATGCACCCGGACAAACATTGTTTATGAATGCCTCGAGCGAGTTTTGAGATATGATAATCTTATCGACTGATGCCAGATCAACAATGAGAACAAGCGTGCCGGTCAAATCCCATGGGACGCCCACCGGGGCCACCACTACCTTGCTCCGAGATAAGATCGAGGATGCGATACATGCCTTTGATAGCATGGGCCAAGTCCGATTTCATCACGTTGGAGAGCCTGAGGCGGAGCGTCTACATCCATCTACCGATCCACGATCGGATTTGAGATACCAGGTGGGTTGAGTTGAATGAACACACCCGATCATCCGATGAGTTGTCTTCGTCGATGGATTGGCAGAGACTTTCATTGGCGGATTGATAAAGACTTTCGTCTCCATCAGAGCCAGCATCATCTGTAGTGAGCGCGTGTGCATCAATAGATATCATCGGAGGAGTAGGCGTCAACTCAGAATCAGAGTCGGACCCAAAGTCCGCGTCCGAGTCCAATGAGGAGACTCGGACACCTTGAACGCTGAGGGTGGGCGTATGGTAAGAATTTCGGTAGCGGGAGACAGCCGTCCTCGTCCAAAGGCTCTGAAAGCGCCACCTGTCTCAGTTTCTGTGACGGCAGTTAATTAGCGCGAGACGCACCTTCCGCTCTTCGTTTGCCCTTGTCGAGCTCCTCTGGGCACAGAGGCATCGTCCGAGTCGGAGGCGTCGTTGCCGAAAAGAGTTGGGAGGTCTCATATGGATGGTTCCATTGTGAGCCACTACTGACAACCCTGTAGCACCTTGAGGATGACGGTCTTAAAAGAGGGTCGCCACGAGGTCGGTCACGATGTTTTCATCGCGTTGATGCATGCCGTAGGCCCGCCACAGGAAGCAGGTGACTTGCTGGGCGACGTAGATCTTCGTTGGACCACAAACTAGTCCTCCCCTGATGTTCCTGTACTAAAAATACCGCGACGAAGTATTCGGGTTAGGAAATGAACAGGATAGAAGCTCGTCTGCGACCAACAAGGTCGTTGTTCTAAAGACACGCTCACGTTATCTACTGTTGCGCGGCGTAGACTCTGATGTGGGATAGAGGGCGGCGTGGGCCGAGATGGTTGAGGGGCAGAATCCAGGGATTAGATTGGTCCCCCTGTATCTAGCGTCTGATATACAAGCAAGACTACTGAATTGGTTGATAATCCGAGACCTAAGTTAGTACGCATTTGGCATTCGCTGGTTACACGCCGCAGAACGATGCCCGCAGCCCAGCAGTGGATATGGAATGATACATGATGCTTGTCCATGTTCCATGCCAAGACAGTGACCCGGGATGGCTCAGTGTTGAGGACGTTACGACAAAGCGAGGCACGAGTCTTGCCGCAACGGAAGATCTTCGGACAGGCGGGCGAGGTAGCTCCCACGCTTTTCTCTTCCGCACCTCGCCCAAGCTCAGCTCATCCACGAGCTGCATCGCACCCACCACACCACGCCCAGAGCGCCGCAACTCTTGCGGCACTTCCCCGCAGCTCCTCAAATCCATGGACCTGGTAGCAGCATCTTCGGAGCGAGACTGCAAGGGTGCCCAGCTCACCCTCGCAGCTCTCTTGCATACCCAGAGGCTCTCCGGGTCGAAGCGCTACGCGCTTGCCCACATCTCTCGTTCTCATCTCATATAATCATATACGAGCATGTACCTAACGTAGCATATCATCTGGAGACAGTCACAATAGCAGAGCAAAGTCCAAAGATCGCGCTCATCCCCGGTTTCAACTCCGAGTCGTAGTTTACGTTCGAACCCGACGTCCAATTGGCCCATCATCTCTTCCCAGTCGTCTGTCTGCCACACGGACTACTGGGGCACGAACGACCCCGATCCTGGTCTCATCTACCTGGCTCGACAATATACACACTAACCTCGCCCCACCACGGTCATCCAAAGTCCCGCAAACCAACCTATCGGTTTCGCTGTTCGACCTCTCGTTCTCGATCGGTCGACTATACCGTCAAGTCATCGATCTACCTGGGATATAGATGCACAAGACCCCTGAGGAGGAGGATAGGCACGGACATGGGTATTGGGACGACGTCCACTTTCCGCTCCAAATGAGGACGGCTGGAGTATTGTCTGAGCGGGAAATTTGAATGAGCACACGCGGGGCATAACAGGGATGGGGACTGTTCGAACGAATACTCGGGGACGGCGAAGAGATCGATCGTTTTCGTCGTCCGAATTGGATGTGGGCATACCAAGCATGGAAAGACTAGTAAAAAGTAGCAACATCGCACAGCCAAGATTCTTCCACGTCGCCATAGCGAAGCACAACGAGCAGACTGTAGAAACCCGCTCGAATGGTGCTTGCGCCGGCGGGAGACCAGGAGAAGTTGAACTTGAAGCTGTTGAGTCTGACGGAGTTTGAAGTACTCAACCTTGAACTTCATGGCACATCGAGGCTCCGAGTCAGTCACGGACGCCGTTGATTGTATTCCGCGCCTGTCCTACACTGGAAATCCTTGCCCAATTCGTGACTTTCAAACTAGGTACAGGACTTGAAAATCTGAGTCGATGATGATACTACATCATGATACATTTTCGTAATCAACCAGATGTTAGTGGCTAACGCAGGCCAAATTTACTGTAACAGGCTTTCAGCGAAATGGTTCGTGCAACATCTAGTACGCAAACTGCACATATATCCCATGTATCACGCGGATACTAATACGCCACACTGATGCCACGATGTCAACTTCTCCGTTGTCTCGAAGCAGCGCATTTGCACATACGCTCAATTGAGAACACAAGCTTGGGGTATATAAACATCCGAGTCATCGTCCAAACAAAAAATACCGTTCTATTTTATCTTCTAGCGCTCTACCCTGGCTTCTACCCCGACCGAAATCCTCCTTCAAACCTGACACGCACCTCCTTCGACTATTCCATATTCATATCTAATCGCCTCCAGTTCGCCCGTGTCCTCCTCCATGATTTGACCCAGCCCCAAGACACCATCCGCGAATACGATCGGAGACGTGATTGTGTCTTCACTTTCAATCATAGATTGCGACGACACACCAAATCCGGTGTCAACCCCACCCCAGCTGTTACAGTCGTACAGCTCTCGCACGCTGATGATGAACCGAGGCATCATGGGGCATATCGTTATATAGCAAAACAAGTCCAGAAAGATGATCGAAGTGTTGTTTACCGTACTAGTAACCTGGCTTTGGGTCAAGAACGTGATATGGAAGAGCGCGTTCCTAGAAGTTCATGGAAAAACATCTGAGTGGTTAGTCTTAGTGCAAGTAGGATGGACGGGAAAACACGATGACGAATGGAAACGAAAGAGATCTGGGAGTAAACGAGACTTACACGATGAAATAAATAATTCCGTCTCTCACGAGTTGTTGCATGTAGCGGTTAGGCTGCCATCGCTTGGTTGCTTTGTACATCTCGACTGATTGCTTCAAGGTTTGGACGACAGCGAGGCCCAAAAGTGTAATGCCAATAATAAATCGTGGGATTGCAACATACATGCTAAGCATGGATGGGACGTTGTTCCGTGATGCACCGCAGACAGAGCGGTCCGCAACTCGGTCAATTGTGACTGGAGAACACGATGACAGGATATGATGAACCACCTATGTGAGGTTGCAGTGACATACAGTTAAGCTTGACACATACCTATGAAGTGGGTATTGGGATTGTTGTAGATACCTCGGAGAACGAAAGGAAACGATAACCTGCGGCACATAAAAAAACAGGAGGATCCAAAGGATCCTTTTGGATCGATTCCACATTGCATGCACCCGCAGGATCATCACCACTGTAATTGAAAGCATGGTCGGTGAAACAGAATCAGTGAACGGACTAACTCACAATCATTAATATTAAGGAATATCGGGATTTCCCAGGCAGTTACCAGAAACATTGCAGTACCTTCCGAGTATACATGCATACCTCATACTGATATCGTGGAGGAAAGTGCTTACACCTATAGAACTATTATAAATACAGTTTACTATTAGAATTTAGATGCATACGTCTAAGTGAAATGTTAATGACAGACAAGATATGAAGCAAGGAAAACTGACTAGCAGAGGGCCAGGGATAAGGGTCCTACCGACTACGAATGTATGTGATCAGCTCGATTAACCTCCAATTTAATTTGGAACGTACCAAGGCCGTTAAGACTTGAGCATGTAGTCGCCCTTAGCCATGTAATTTGGTATGCATCATACTAGAAATAGACTTACATGGTCCATGAAAGACCGACATATCGGACCTACAGAACTGTCAATTCGGAACATGGGCGTGTCCCCTGAGCATTTAAACGTACCAGAACAAACATTGCAGTGACCCATGTCCAGGGTCTGCTCTGTGGATTTTCAAGGATCTAGTTCTTGCTTGATATTTGTTGTTTTCTTACCCAAATATAGTCTATCTTTAAAGCTGGTCAGCGATCAAACAAGGTGTGGAGAATGAAATAACATACCTCTCGCGAGAATGTGAGGACTGCAGCGGTATGGTAAATTCAGTTTGAAATGGACAGCGTGCACAAAGATATTACCCACGATAATCGTATACGACAGCAGTGATAACTATAACTACGTTGATCTGTAAGCTTAGTCATTGACCGAAGGTATAGGCGACCGTACGGGATGTATAGTCGTTCAGCTGGAGAAGCTTCACAGTGGACTGCAAATCGAGGGACATGGCATTTCAGTGCAACACGATGGCTGGGGATATAACGACTCGCAATGACTCAGAGTCAAGGGGTGAGAAACTGTAACGGGGAATGGCTCGGGCACAGCTAAGGAGATATAGAGTTAGTTATATCTTCAGCCAAGACATTTATCTCGACAAATTGCGCCGGTAAAGCCAGGGCCCAGGGGAAAACTGACCAACAGAGCAGCCTATCATGTGAACGAACGAATGACGTACGATCTGCCAACGCTTGGCAACTTGAATGAGGCGATACAGGATGGAGGTAATGCAAGAGCATCTTCGTAGGTGCGTAGAAGACAAAGTCGTTGTGCATGCAGCGCAGAACGTTTGCGGTCAAAGGATTGAATCGTGGTTCGTGGTTTGGATCATGATTATATTATCTCCCGCAGCGAGGAAGAAATTGCGAAGCGCAGTTCCATTGTTGCGGTCAACACCGCATTCAATTTACGATCATCAAGAAGCATCATATATATACAGTGGCGCTGCGTCGAGTATGCCAACATTCTGCCACAATGAAATTAATGTCATAACCTGTCCGATCGAAGCCCAAGGGAGAGTTAGATACTTGTAACTGCTTCAAGGGTCCGTTGCGACACAGATCCGAGAAGGTTCAAATTACCACCGAGAAAACGGCCGTCCACGGCAACGCCTGCGGGGTGACTTTCAGTGCCTGGAAAATTCGTGCCTCATCGCCGCCCTTCCCGTACCTCGTCCACTGCCTCACATCGCATTCATCTACAATCTGGGACCGGGTTTAGCGAGCCAAAATGGCACCTTTTAGGTGACCGTATTCAGCATAGCTCAGGTCCATGCTGTAAATTTCCTTTTTTTACCAGCCGTCCTCCAATGATAATTCTCGAAGGCCTGCGGTAGAGCCGTCTAGCGATAACGTTACATACCACCTTTCAGATGTTCCTCTCCGCGCGAGTCCCTTCCTTGTGGCCGGGGCAAAGTTCACTTCCTTTCTGTCCCCACCCTCTTCTACAACGGAGACGGGGCGATGGATCGGAACCCCGCCCTCATTGTCAAAGCCTCGCGGAAAGAACTCACATCCTCGTCAGAGGTAGCCTCTACCGCCCTCAACGCAGTCATCACCCTCTCCCTAGTCGGGGCCCGGGTTGGGACGGAGTCTTGAGTGACATGTTAATACAGAATCGAGCCTGGAGCCGAACACGTTGAAATGCGTCTCACTAATAACGCCAAGGTGGCGGGCACCACGATGGCTGTCTGTCCGAGGAGAGTCAGGACCTTCGTGAAAGTGTAACGGGATAAAACATGAAAACATACTGTCAAACAATGGTCAAATGACGACCACTACCTACCAGCGGACGCGCGTGCCCCCGAATGGATGAGACGGATCCAGCAAAAAGCCCTTGGTGCTCGGCGAGGTGGCAATTTGGAAACCTTGAGGATTCCAGTGAACAACGTTCGGAGAATATAATTTGATTTTGGAAACGGGCTCGGAGGATCATCGCTGCTACCAACAACGTATTTCGTGGCAGCATGATTTGACCAACTCGAAGGATCAATCGATCACTAGCACTTCGCGGTGCGTAGAGTTCGTTTGTGACGATTGCAACCATTTGAAGTTGTTTGTTTCACGCACCAGTACAAATAAACATCTAGCTACAAAACCAGATAAAAGTTTGTAACATATTCTTTCCTCAGACCCATGTATTCGTAGAAATTGAGATCCAATTTCACAAACAAGAGAGATGAATTCAACTCTCGGCACTCTATAGCTTTTAGCCGTCGATGCAAGTCCTCGGTTACACCTGACCTGCACCATCTCTGATTACCTCAAGCTGAATCGCCTCCGACTCGTGTGCATTGCCCTCTGTCTGACCCTCCTCCAGGATGACGTCCGCGAATCCAAGCACAGACACGGTCCCGTTTTCACTGGCAAGAAATTGTGGGAATACGCCAAATGCGGTGTCGATCCCTTGCCCTCGGTTCCAAATGTCACGATCATGCCATTCCCGTATACTAATGATGAATCGAGGCATGATGACGGACGAAACCGAATAGCTAAGGGTAACGAGGACGAGCATCAAATCGGTGGGAGACTCGGGTCGGATTACACTAAGGATGTTGAAAAGCAAAGTCCTAGTTCAGAAGAAAACATCCGGGTGGTTAGCTTTGCTTTGTCGGTTTTTGAGAGGGGAAAGGTGACATATAGAAGTGACAGAACGGGACAGGGGGGACGTACAAGATAAAATAAAGCACTCCTTCCCTCACGAGTAGCTTCATGTACTGGTTGATCTGCCAGTGCTTTGTGAAGGGGTACGTCTCAACTGCCTCTTTGACGGTTGGGATGACGGCAAGAATCAAAAGTATAACACTGAGAACAAAGCGGGGAATTGTTCTGTATACCACCGAGAAGGACGCCTTGTTGAATGAGAAGCTGCAATACGTGAAATTGAGGACTCGGAGAATCGTCACTGGAAAAGGGGGGGAGGGGGGAAGGCGAAAGCAGAACCATTTACTTAAGAATACATTCGGGACTTCCAATTTATCCCGGAACATACCTGAGGAGTACTGATTAGAGTTTGCGTAGATCCCGTTCCAAACCAAGCTGGTGATAGTTTGCGCCGCATAAATGAAGAAGAGAATACCAAAGATCACCCTCGATCGATTCCATATCGCATAAACACGCAGAATCATCACCACTGTGATGTCATGAGTCAGCGGTGACAGAGAGTAAGTTAGGGAGCACGGAAACGTACAATCGGCAGCAGCAAGGAATAACACGTATCCCCAGTTACCTATGAGCAACAGCGCAGTACCTTCAAGATAGTTTCCATATTTCATCCTGCCAAGTTGTCAAAGGGTGCGCTTACACCTAGGTTACTGTTGATGTTGAGGCGTCGCTTGTGGAGATGAGGTACTTACATCTAAGTTATCAGAAGATGATCGTCAGTGATGAATTACATGAAAAGCAGTAAAAACTGACTTTAACAGGGCCAGGTACAAAAGTACAATCAGCTGCGAACGTACCACCTCGTCAGTCCAATCAACCTTGTGTAGTCGAGTTGTACGTACCGAGTGAATACGCGCTTGAAAATGGATTCAGAATTAGCCATGTTTTCAAATGTGTCAAAGCATACATATTCCAACAAAGACCGACGTAACGAACCTATCGGAACGATCAGTTCGAAACACATGCTGTGGACTGTCCCATGTGGCCTTATACGTACAATAGTGAACAGTATAGTGACCCGACTCCAGGGTCTGCACTGTGATATTGTCGAGGATTCGGGCATGGAACCTGACTGATAACTGTATCATCCTTACCCAAATGTAGTCTATCTTTGTAGATCATTAGCAACCAAACGAGAAACAAAAGGCGAAGGAAATAAGTTACCTCTCTTGAGAAGGTGAGGGCTGGTGGCAGGAAGCAATTGTCACTTCGAAATAGGAAGGACAGCGTGCGCAAACCATTACTCACCATAATCATATACGAGGATGATGACCGTTACAACTGTGTTGCTTTAGTATGACCACTCGTTGATCGGAAGTGTGAGTGTCCGTACTCGCTGTATAGTCATTCATCTGGATAACTTCCAAAGTAGACTCTGAGTAGGAGGACATGTCGTGTAACGAGAAACACTGGAAGAGACGCCTAGCTGACGGACAATCAGCAAAGACGAGTCGAGTGGGCTAAGGTTAGTCGAGGGTCGGGGCCACATTTATGTCTGCTGCGCGATGTGTCCACCCATTGCCCACTGACGAATTGTTTGGAAGAAAGGATTATGGGTGAACGTTCCATGAACATGGAACGTTACGGATCAACTTGAAGCGGTACAGGATGGAGGTATGTGGCGCATGTCAATGAATGTGAGAGCAACTTTATACAGCAGTGTTTGAAGCACCGCTGGGGTGCCAGTGGAGAGCCGCAACGCCATGATGATCGTGGGCATGAAACTGGCGGATGGCAATCTCAGGGTTGGGAACATGGCTGTTTCGGTCTTCCAAATTCGCATAGATAGTGATATCGATAATAACCAGTAGTATGATCGCGCTACCATGATAACCGTCTGAATCCCTTGTCCTATCCAAGTTCAAATTCGCGTTGAAAATTTAACCCATGGGTCGCGGGAGATGGTCCCCCACAAATTCACAATCAGCGCCAGCTGGTTACCTGAACGCCCCTGGCAGCCCGCCACATTCATGGCTCACTTATGGCTGTTGCATGGGCTTGCCACTGGTTGATCACGGCGTGCCGCAGCTGCCACCTGCCAATGGCGCTTTTGACACTACGTAACGTAGAGTTCGGCGGTGTTCAAGCTGCTTCCCGTTGTTCACAACTACCATCGTCCTCAGACCACGAGGACCGCCATCCATTTGGCGCAGGTCACTGTTACCGATACGTTTGCCCGTGGAGGTAAGTACTTGGAAGCGACTCCGCGGAATCGCGCGCCCTGGCTATCCGTTCGAACATGGATCCGAGCCAAGGTGACGTACTTTGCAAACAATGGTTAGACCGTCGATAGGCCCCGGGAGAGACGAAGGTACGAATGAGGGCATAACTCCTCATGGGGAGGAAAAATTGCAGGAGACTCACATGCCTCTTCATCAAAGTGCCTCCTTTCCCCCTTCCCCGTTTCTCGGAAACGGGAATCATCATGACCTCTCGTTGTTGTCTGACCCGATTTGCATCACTGTCCTCTCCAACCACAGTCATTGATCCAACTTCATCGTGAATACCTTTCAAAGGAGCATGCGACGCAGGTACACTTCCCACGTTGAAGATGACTACGACCAACCCTCAACTACCTTTTCATCGTGTATTCGAATGAATGCTCGCAGACGGGGGAGAGTATCAGGCGTTCTCGTTGTCCGAACATGACAGTACGAACGGGGGATCCGTGACGAACAAGAGAATGATCGAAGCGGGAGTCCGAACATTTGAGTCAGCGTGCGTAGACCCGCTCGGTGACCGTCGACTAACTATCCTAGTGAGCTCAATCATGGGCGGGCACATTAGGACGCACACGAATGTTGCGAGGCGACGGTTCTCAAAGAACCGCATGGTCGATGTCCGAATATTCACGATTCAGCATGGCATCTACGTGTATTGCACTCTATGACCTTGATCAATGCGTCCCATCTCCTGTACCCGAGCAAAAGCACATCCATCTGGGGAATCTGGTCACAAGGATAGCGTCGTCCGAGTCTCGCTGGGGTGATCCACTGTGAGTTTAAGAATGTAGGTAAGAAGACACACGCACCGTTAGATGGATCCTCCTTGCTGATGGTTTAGATGCATCATTTGCTTGTTGCACCTGACAGGAAATGAGCTGTTGTGACGAGGACTATCGTCACCAGGAAAAAGACGTACAGGACTCGCTTCGTTTGGATCTGAAACACCTTTCTCGGCGCGCGAGGTGTCCTTGTGCGAATGGTTGCGAGCAGTAGGTTTTTTACGCGATTTCTTCTGTAACATGTGATGAGTGAGTGAGAACGAACTCAAGGAACGATGAACCTGTCGTTGTACAACGGGTTTCGCGACCGCTCTCTAAAGCGATATGTTAGACGCGCCATATGCGTTTGTCTACCAGGGAAGAGCACTCACTCGGACACGTATACCTGTAGCCATTGTCGATGGTCCCTCATCGGCAGCATTTTCTCTCGCTGGTGGCTGGGAACGAGGACGAGGATCACGCGATTTTGCAGAAGGCAGATCTGGCTTATTCGAAGCCGGGTCCTTCTTGCTCTTCTTCAATAGCCACTTTTTGAATATTGAACGGCCCTGCAATGATTTTGCGGTGTCGACGTTTGCCTCTGGGCGGGAGGCCACTGGTATTGCACCTGACGACTGTGATATTGCGTGAGACGATTCTACGGGTGGTGCCTCGTCATCGCGAGCACGAGTGGATGATGCCGTGGACAGTGACTGCGGCGGTGTGAACACGAAAGTAAGAGAAGAATGTAGTGACCTCGAACCTCGTTATAGTCAAACTGAGGGCCGGGCGTGCTCGATTGCAACTCAACCTATGCCACTGTGAGAATCTGGTTCGAGCCGGAGAGAACGAACTCGTACGTCGATCTCGTCCTTGAATGAACTGGATTTCGTAGGATCTTGCTGGTGTACATACACAGTAAAATGGTCAACTTTTGGTGGTAGAACGACAAACTCCTACCAGATTAGAGTCAGGTAATTCCCCGTCATGATCACCCGAGGTTGAAGGCTGTGGGTCTTGTTGTCGTTCATTGGAAACCGATGGCTAATATAGTGTGTCAGCGTGGGTGGCGATGTATGGCATATCACACATGCCAGTGCTAAAATACTTACATAGAAAGGACCATAGGTGTCGGGAAGAATGCCACTGAGATTTCGAATCACAATTTTTCCGTCATGTAGTCCAGTGGCGAGATAATTACTATCCGCAGAGATGGCAATTGACTTTATCCTGTTACTGTCTTCAATCCCAGGGTCAATACGAATCAGTGTTGATGCATCAAGGAAGAAGATGGAACGCAATGCAAAAGTAGCAATGAATCTTCCATTGGCAGACAGAGCAATAGATGCAATGTCAATGTCACTGAGAATCTGGGATTCGGTGAGCTGGGACCCTGTGGGCACATCGAAAGACTTGATTGTGAAGTTGTTAGATGCGGCGAAGATTTTTTGACCATCGTTGGACCATGCAAGTGGTGTGACCAGGGTCTCCAAGGCTACGGCAGTGTCGATTGTGATCAGCTCGTCACTGTTGCGGCTGTCAAAAATACGGATCGAGCCACCGTGGCGAGAAGTGGCGATCTGCTCGCCGTTTGGTGAGAACCTGACCCCACTGACCACTTCGTCATGTTTGAGTGGGCCAACAAGCCGCTCCCCGCTCGTAATACTCCAGATGCTCACTTCATCGGCAGTCCCGGTCGCAAATCTCGTCGAGTCTGCGGAGACGTCAACTGCCTTCACCGAGTTTCCGCCCTCCACGTTGATGACCTTTTCCTGGATCTCCGCGTGCCACACACTTGCCCCCCGAGAAGTCCCACACACGATCCACTTGTGATCCTTCGACACGGATATGGCATTCAGGTCCATTCCCACTTGCCTCCCCACATTTCGACCGTCCGCAAGTCGCCATCGTCGAACCCCGTCGATACTCCCACCCAAAACATGCCTCCCATCAGGCTGGAACGCGACTGCCCACAGTGTATATGAGTTACCCATGTCGAGCACTATTGTTTGGTCTTACTGAATTGTCAGCAATGTTCAATCACTCCTCAGAACTGCTACGCACCGGTATTCGTGGACGTCATTGTCGGTTTCAAAGTGTTAAGGAACAAGGTGTTTCGGTTCACTCGTGGTGCGAAAATCGATGCATAAACACGTTTCCGTAAGCCGGTGTCCCTGGCGCTTATTCTCACATGAATCCCAGCCACGTCCCAGTAGCGCTCAGGCAAGCAGGTAGCATTGGCTAAACCTTCCGCCTTTTTCATGGGCAGTCTGCGATTGCTCGGCATGTCTTGATTCCGGGAGTCGGTTCAGGAGGGTGCAATCCTCATTACGCCAGTTCGCGACATGCTGCGCACTGGTCACCCACTCCGCGTGCATCTTAGCACGTTCTCGAAGAACATTCGTACGATGTTTTAAATGCGTCAAAGGCTCCAAAAACATCATACGAATGTTCTCCATAAAGTAGGTCGAGCGCACGGCGACATCCAATACGTTTTGCTACCACCGCAGGCAGTATGAAAGTGCCGTATTTCGCTTCACAGACAAGCTCGACAACCTTGTGCGCAAACTCTCGTACAGTACCTCGAGCAATATTAAAGGCTGGTTCGAGATGGTTAACATTCGCGTGACATGTAACCAGTATGTTTCCGTCCCTCATCAAGTTGGATAGAGGGGCTGGACAGATACGAACACGAATACTCCCTGGGATCACCGGTCCGTCTCGCACTACGAAACCATCCCACGTTCTATAAGTGGTGGACATGGCCTACCCGGCGGGCGACCTCTCGTTCTTCATCAAGACGCTCCTCACGGTGATCGATATGACCTCGCATGGTGTCAGGCTTGTGGTTGCCTCCGTACCTTCCTTGGCCGAGAGAGCGACATTGACCTCGCACTGGCATAGCGTAGGAAACGCATCGCGCACGACCCCCGGCTTGCTAGGACCCCACTTGATCAAAAGTTCGGAGCACGACTCTGCATTCGCGACGGCGCGGATGTGGTGCGGCAAGCTCGCCAATCTGGTTTTGCTGGCCTGGCTATCTGGAGGGTGAGAACCCAGAAGTTGATCGTCATGCGTTAAAATATCGAGATCGACCGCACGCGGTGCATGATGTGCATCTGCCAACCACCGTCTCGATAACGGTGATCAAGAAGCGCGGTCGCGTGTACATATGTGACGTGTCATGCTCTGAAATTTGAGAAAGGTCGAGTAGTGTCTTTGCTGATTAGTAGCTGGAGAGCCCTCGACCCGGAGGGGGCGCTAGCACAACCATATACAACCACGTTGTTGCATATGGTTGACATCAAAAGATGTCCCTACTCGAACCAACCATCATCCACCTCCTCTTCTTCTCCTCGCCTCCCGAGTCTTCCGTGGGCCGTCACTACGGTTGACTCCAATCGGCCAGCTTCATAAATAAACGTAGACGACGTAGGACATACACTATTGAAAATGCAGCAAGTACCTAATGCGTCGTATGCAGAGGTCATGATCGTCCAAGAATGATTCCGATAGATGCGGGTAACGAAACGAGGCGCGTGGGTATCGATGTGATGCAATGTGTAATGGATAGCACGAAATTGAAAAAGGTGGGGGGATCTTGCCTTGAACGGAAGAACTCCACGGTAGAAACGACACAAACACCAACGTGTACGCGAGGAGAGGGAGATAAGAGGGAAAGGGGGGTGGTCGTCCATCCACCACCCCAAGTGTCCCTTGCTCACCCCTCCACCTACACCTTCTCACCCAAACGTCGGCGTTCGTAACCCAGACGGCTGCGGTACGAACAACCTCGGCCCCATCCCCATCCCCATCCCCCCACCCCCATCCATCTGACCGGACGACATGAACTGCGGTTGCGAATTCGCCAACATGTACACTGGCCTCGGAAGCTGTGCATCCGGTGGTCCTCCCGGCTGAGGCAGCCCAGACGGATAAACGAACAACGGTTGCGCAACATAAGCAGGCGCCAAGACATGCGCTTGACTCCCATGACTATCTGTCGACAGCGGACCTTCATGGGACGGCGAGCCCGACCCGCCACCCCCTCCCCCCTGCGCGCCGGGCGGCGAAAACAATAGGTTGGCGCTCGATCCCAGTATGAACGGGGCTGGAACGACAGGCTGGGAATGTCCCGGGATCGCCGATGGGGGAGAGTGATGTTGAATGGGGAGTAAGCCCGTCGTTGAAGGCCCTGCGAACAAGTCGATCGGTTTGGCGCGCGACGTGTACCACGATCCCTGTTTCTTTGAGATGGGTCGACTGTACCGTCGTGTCGTCGCTTCGCCGGGTACGTAGATGCTGGAGACACCAGAAGAGGCGATCCACGGGAGACGGTTGAGGTCTCGGACGATCTTGCCCACGCGGGCGATTTGGGAACGCACGGATTCGGCGGGGGGTGGGCGGATGGGCGATTCCATTTTCATAAAGTCGGCAGAGGGGCGGGGTTCGGCGAGGATCGGCGAGGAAACGTGGATGGAAGCGTCGGCGAGGATAGGCGTGGACATGGCGTTGGGGACGTCGCCTTCACGCTCAAAGGGAGGACGACTGGAGCCGGAGGTGTTGTCTGAGCGGGAATGAGCACGTGGGGGGTGTAACGAGGGATGGACTGAGTGTTCGAACGCATGCTCGCGGAGAGCAGAGAGCATCAGGCGGCCTCCTCGTCCATCGCCGATGCTGGGATCGCTGTCCGCGGGGTTAGCGTGTTGCGGGTGCGGCGATACGGACGAAGCACGAGGTGGGGTCTCAAGCCGCTCTACAGTCGGGATATCGTCTGAATTAGACGTGGTGACGCCAGGCAAGGAAGGACGAGCATAACGGGGCAACACTGGTCGACCCGTGTCCATCGTACTCGTAGCCGTCCCGCCCATCCCGTGTCTCTCCGGCTTCCCATGATCCCTCAGCCGGCTCTTGGACATGACTTTGGGAAGCCGTCGTAGACCGCTGACGAAACCCCCCACGAAGTTACTCTTCTTCTCGCTCTTTCCATTCGCAGCCACTGGCACCGCCCCATTAAGTCCGTGTGTGTGCCCTTGATAATTGCACTCGTCGCGATCATCAACGCTGACGGTCATGTACTCTGCATCCAGTTCCGAATCCGTGATCGTTGGTGCGGACTTGCGTAGGACGGGCGTGGGCGCACGTGTCTGTTGGAACCCGGGCGGTGGGATATACCGTGCGGTCTGTGGTGTGTGCGTGGAGACGAGTTGGGATTGGGAGTTGGATATCCAGGTGACGTCTCGCATGCGGGGTTGGGTTTGACCACTATGACGGGAATAACGGTCCCTAGGGATAGGTTCTGCAAGGAAATCCCGTCCACTGCTATGTGGGCGGGTGAAGCTCGTGTCAATGCGTATGGAACCTATTTCGGGGTAATCCATCATAAAGGTGTGTCGTCGGGGTCACGAGCTGAAAGACCTTTGTGTGCTAGACGCAGTCAACGAGGCTGAGATGAGATGGGTTGGATAAAGGGGAAAAGGGAATAAAAGAATAAAAAGAATAAAGCAAAGTCAGTGTTGGCAGGATGCCGCAGCAAGGCGCAAACGGGATGGAGCAAGGTAATGACCGCTGAGTACAGCGCAAAATGGAAGGGAGCCAACACGAGGCAGCGTGACAGGAAAGGGGCCAATTACGGTCACCGCGTGCCCTCTGGCACGCGCTTGGAGACGTGGTTCACCGGAGCAAGCCGATGGTCTGAACGGACTCGAATACGCGCGCTGGGTTAGGATCCCGGTAGCCCGAGGAAACGGGTTTCATTTCAAGGTATTGCAAGCGCGGCGACATCGAAACGAGTGGACAAATGTGCCTTCCATGACACCCAGTGAGTCGGTTGACTTGGCCCAACCAATCCAAAGCCCACTGCGAGTTGAACGGAGCCGGCCTTGTAGCCGCGACACTGTCGGATGAGGCCAATATTGATCGACCATTGCATCGCCCTGTGCCCGAGACTAGTAAATGTGCGCTAAAACGTAGATCAGAAGTCTCAGTCAGTCCTGTTCAATTTCTGACAAATATGGAGCAAGGAGGGTGAAAGTCGAATGTTAAACAGCAGACTTTTTTTTTTCCTCAGAATGCATAGTGTCGAGAGCAACGAATGCCAATGCACTATGAGATTTTGTGCATTGTTATTAGCGTGCATTTTGGTTGGGAAGAGGACTCGAGTGGAGCTCCAGTTTGCTATACATTACTAATGAGCATGAGTCAACTAACTCCTCGGTATTCTCCGACGACGTCTTCTCTCAAACGAGGTCGATTCGGCTATAACACTGACCGGAATGACTCCCACCAGATCACCAGGATCCCGCCAATCAGGTACTCGACTCTTCGACGACGCAACCCCGTCGGCACATCCTTCTACTCTTTCTATATCATTCGCGAATGTTCCCGTAGCGACCCCGTCGTCCGATACGTTTCCATCGCATGGGGGTCCCAGCATACGGTCCATACCACTGCTTTGTCATTCCCCGCTCATCCAAGGGCAACGCTGTGGTTCCTCAACATGATGACTACCAAATGACCTTTACATCCAATCGGTAACCTCTCCCTCCCGACCCTTTCACCTACCTCAGATGCACGAACATTGCTTTGGTGAGTATGTTATGGTGCAATGGCATAGGTCTGCGCAGGCAGCAGGCAGTCTATATAACGAAATCGCCCTTGCGATGGGTTTGAGTTAACACCCTCGAAGGAAACCAACGAAGAAGCTATTAGATTTCACTCCTCACGATGAACACCAACGCGAACGCATACCCAGCAGCCGATCCTCGAAGTTCTACTGTTGCGCCCATGTCTACCGCATCGAGCTTGTCGCCCTTGCAACGAGGCAAAGCCTGCATCCCATGTCGGTACGTGTCACTCTTGCGTCCTCCGTCTCTTTGCCCACTCACACCGCACACATACTTCAGTCGCAGAAAGATGGTGAGAGTCCCCCCCCCATTCATATCGATGATCCTCGATAATTGACCACCCTCATTCTCACTTTAGAAATGTGACAGCGCCAGACCTGTCTGTACACCCTGTCTCCGGGGTGAACGTATCGAGGACTGTGAATACACCGACGGTCCACGTCGTCCGCGGACGTTCACTTTGGAAGAGGATATTGCGAGATTAAGAGCAAGAGTGGAGGAGCTGGAGAATCCGGAGGAACAGACCTCTTCGATCGAACTGTACGCTCCGTACACGGATGCTAGTGCTGGTGCTGGTAGTGCATCAAGCGCGTCAGCGTCTGTGGGTCAAGCACGAGTACAGGCACCATCTTCAGCGTCTTATTATCACGGCGCTGGGACGAGTCAAGCTCTGTCCCATGGGCCTTCTAGTGGTGTGTACACTGTCATTCCCTATCTGTTCAAATCGTGTCCTGATCCAACTACTAGGCCAGGTGAATATCGAGGCTGACGTGCATCTGCACGCCAGACGCGCGTGAGTGTTTTCTTTTAAACATTGGGCACAGTGAGCTCATCTCCTGTATCGTGTGCCATAGGTTATCTGTCATCGCGCCACACATAGCCGAACTTGGGTTCTTCCTCAACCTCGACCGTCTTCGTGTCCGAGGCACACAAGTCTTGCCTGCATTGCAAAGCGCGCTCACTCTCTGGTCTATTTTCATCACGTCCACATCTGATTTAAACCACACGCAATCCCACCAACGAATCCACACCGTTGCCTCCACCCTCCTTTCCCAAGCTCAAACCCAACTCGCCTTGGCCTTGAACAGCATCGACGCGGAGCCTGACTCCGCTATCGTTCTCCACGTGATCCAAACGGGGGTTTTGTTGGCATATTATATGCAACGGATTGGACAGGTGGTCGGGGCGAGGTACTATGCAAGTGGGGCGTGGGCGCTGGTGATCATGTTGAGGTTGTATCGGCGGCCTAACTTCTCAGCAAGGACAAGGGAAGGTGAGGGCCACGTTTTGCGGGGAAGTGGAGTGCGGGAGGGATTGACGCATGAGAACACGAACACGGACGCGAATCCATGCGTGCTCGCATTCGCCTGGTCTGCGAGGATGGCACCGGCGTTGGATGGGGTCGAAGCGGAGGAAAGGGTACGTGCTTTCTGGGCAGTATATGCGCTCGATCGGTGGTTCGGTGTGGTGTGTGAAGTCCCTTGTCAGTCGCTCGCGATGGACGGGAGCGCGGGTAATGTGATGACGGTGCCGTGGCCAGGTGTAGGGGGGATTGTCGAGGTCAGTATATTACGCCCGCTTTTCTGTCTGGTATCTGATACGCGATTTTATCTCGCAGACGAGATCGAACGCAGTCCAACATGTTCTCAACGATCCAAATCACGATTTCATGCGGGAAGGCGCTTCTGCGATGCATGCGAAGGCGTCAGTATTACTCGGCGAGGCAATGGAGATCGCTGCCTCGTTCGTGGCCAGTATGTCCCCCTTGATCTTATCTTATCGTATGTTCTCACTAATCATTTCTTGGATGCAGACCCCACCATCAGTCAATCGGCCGCGTTTCGTACTCGTTTCGGGACGTTGGACGCGCTCTTTGAACGGTGTTTGAGTGCGGCGATGGCGATGACAACTGCATTGAATGGACGCCTCCCACAGACGCAGGAGCAGACGCAGGCACTTGTGACAGTCCATCTCATCGCGCTCGCACAGGTAACCCTCCATCGACCCTTTACCTCGACGTACGGGCCATCTCGGCGACGGAGCATAGAGGGAGCGTTGGCCGTCGTCCGTGTGTTGGATCGGGTGGGCGAGGTGGGCGAGAAGGTGGGCGAGATCAGTCCAATATATGGGGTACTTATATGTTTTGTGCACGTGACGCGAGACTGATTGACCTGTGTTTTAGATTGTTTGGACGGCGTTGTGCCTCGCTTTGCATGACGAGGTGCTTCGGCTCCGCGCTCGACCGGATGCAGATCCGTCGCGTCGTCGCGAGGAGGGTGAGCTGATGGTGGCAATCAGGAAGTTGGTAGGCATATTGAGCACCTTGTCGCAGCGTTGTCCAGGTCGATGTACGTCCTTTTTTTTTTCTTATGATCTCGCGGATTGCTCACTTTTGATTCAGTTTTCGCGGCCAACATCGAGGCAGTGTTACCCATCCTTGGATCGATCGTAGTCTAATTAGATATCATGGCCTTTTCTTTTCGTCTTTACACACATAGAGCTCTGCTAGTACTCATGGGACAGATATATTAAACCAGATCATCTCATCTCATCTATCCCGCCCGACTCAGAAGGGACACGTTTCCGTGTTGTCCAACATCGCAAAGGGTGACGTTGCCTGGGGAGCTAACGATGACCTGCAATGTCAGCAATGTATCCCATCGAATGATATGAACGAGATTTACAGGACGGAGAGGGAGAGGGCCTGCGAAGGCCCAGGAGGTTGACCATGGTGCCGTCGCTGGTCTTGATGGAGATCGCGGTCGACGAAGGGACGAACGTCGACGCGTTCGAGTTGAGCCCTGGTGCTTTACCCACACTCGTGCCCGATGACGCTGAGCCGTTGCCGTTCCCAACCACGATCCCAGGGACGGTAGAGATGGTAGAGAGCGTAGGCGAGGAACGCTCGAGGTCATCCTCGACGTGGAGGGTGTGTACGTACGGGACGAGTTCTTTCCACGAGTCTTCGTCGACGAGGGCGGGGGTAGGATCGACCGTGCCGTCTTCGCGGTAGAAGACGGCCGTGGTGATACGGACGGGATCAGAGAGGGAGAAAGAGCTTTTGATCAGTGTGATAACGGTCTATGCGTGGGGATCATCGTTGATCGTCGATGTGAGTCTCGGTAGCGGAGAAAAACAAAGAGGTCGACTTACGCGGAGAGGGACGCGAGAGAGATGGTCCCTGCCGAATGCTTTGATGGTGGGCGATGCGGCCGAGGCGTAGCGAACAAATATGGGGGAGGCACGAGGGAGAGCAGAGATGAGACGAAGCGCTTCGAGGCATTGGCCGAGACCCGACGCGAGCTCGTTGGGGGACGTCGCGAGCTGAGAGAGAAGACGTTGCTGTGAGCGAGTCATGGGGGCGGGGACGAAAAGAAGCGAAAAATTGCGGGAGAAATTAATGCGGGCCAAACTTTGAACGAGCGTCTATATAAACGAGATCGACATCGCTTTGAACCTCGAGGCCGACTTCCTTCGGAGATCAATAACGCCACATGGATGGATATTTAGCTTGAAAATCGCTGCCGAGTTTGAATCCAACGTCCCGCTATGTCGACGCACGGCCGCCTCAAAAGGAATGCTCGAATCGCCCGACGACCAGAAGACTACCGTGACGGTGTCTCGTGAACAGCCAGTGGCGCGCAAACTTCCGCAAATTCGCATGTCACCAACCCGGACATGGTAAAAAAATAAAAAATAAAAAATAAAAAAACAACGCTCGAAATCCCTACTCACCAAAATGCGGTCGAAAAAAATGGCATAAAACACTCTACCGCAGCGGTAATTATATCCAAACAACTCGTGGGGGAAGTGAAATCAAGGGGTAGTAGGAGATAAGGTGAAACAAGGGGTGAGCCGAAGCGCTAAAGCCCCAGTGGCAGCCTGAACACTCAAGTCACATCTATAAGTATGCCACCCAAGTAACCGAATATGGCAGTGCGGATAGAGGCACACCCGGGTATCGGACCAGCCCCACTACTGACTTGTTGTTGATATTGCAAACATATTGTGACGGTGTTATAGGTCTACCTCTCGCGGCTTGTTGTAGATGGTGACGATACAGACTCGGATGAGAGGATATTCACGCGGGACACTACCTTGCGGATCACGGACAACTGGAACACCCGTGATGATGTGGAACTGATGCATCCGATTGTATTAGGATAATTCGACCTGTGTTGTTTAGAGGCGATTCCATTCGAAGCGTCGGGAGATAATACAGTACGCATCAGGATCGAACGAGGACTTTGAGAACTGGGGGATGAATAATGGTAGATAGTGGAGGATGGTTGTACTTTTAACGGTGAGTCGGACATATACTTCAGTGTCTACCAACGTACCACACCATAATGTAGAAATCTTCTCAGAGTTTCACCTCTGTTCGTGTGATTTGGTCGTATGCTGGGAACATTTTCAGAAGTACTTAGCTATTGTGGAAGACAGCGCGTCGTTCCAATCCATCGAGGGTCGCTACTGCAGCGTTGGCTAGAACGCCAATTTGAGGGCTTTTCATCATAAGTAATGTCTTTTGTGAAGCCGTTCCTGTTGCCAGATGCAAGTCAGGCCGTCGTGACGCTGTCATCAGACCACGTCAATAATATAGAGCACCGTACCTTCTGTGTGAAAAGTTGTGATGCTGATTGGTACACTGCATGCACAGGTTCGGCTGCGTCAACGTTCGCTCCCCGCGAGCGCCACGCATTCCAAAGAATATTGACTTTCATTTCAATCTTTGTTGTCCATCTCCCCTTCAGCCGCAATACGTCTAGAAAATCGTACTTCAGCCAGTGACGTCGACCACAACTCCAAAGGACAGATGCATCGCGACCTCTCTCTGCTTCCGGTGCTCTTGCCTGTGGTTGCCCCATTTTGCCTCGAGGCCAGCGCGCGGTCGTATCCTGTTTTAACGGGTGACACCGCGGGTCGGCCAAAGCCAATGGGAAACTCAGCCAGCTACATCTTCGATACATGATTGTCCCTCGCCCGAGCCTCATCCATCCATCGACTTTTTTAAAATAGACAACGCCCTTCAGAATCCATCCTCTCTCAATCGCCAACACGACAGGATTCATCTAAGGCCTGTAGTGCCCCCCCCATTAATCGCCTTCTCGATCGTCTGAAGCGTTCACTGCATAGCCATTGAATTGACGGTTTGACGATACAGTCGACCCATATCGGAGGCCAAGAGGTCGCTGCGCGAACGCAGTAGATTTGTTCGTGGGCTTGGGTGCGCATTCACTGTTTACGCGACCTGTACAAGCGGGAGGGGAGCGGGGTCGCGCTCCCCCTCTTACGCAGGTCCTTGACAGGTAGCTATGTTAATCAAGCATAGGTCTTGGCGCCAGATTACGTCGCTCGGCTGCTGTTCGTCTATCCGTCTGTGCACCCTCAGTGGGGCAGTTCCAAAGGCGCAGCTTTCCCGTTCGGTGTGTTTTCTAGCGAATTCGCCGCCACATTCCTTCTTATCGGGCCAGGCAGATGGGCCTAGGGTTCAGGTTGTTCGATATTTGGACGGAGGGGTGGGTTGGATTGAAGCGGACGCGCGAGTATGCCCCTTCTCCCCTTACCCATTACCTGGCCCTTCTTCGCTCTTGCGACGTATGCCACCATCCTTTCGATCCATTACATCCCGCATTTCATATCTCGGAGGTCCGTGTTCTGGGTTTCCAATGCCTCTGGAAGGGAGGCGGTCAAGGGCAGTCAGTGGGTTAAGCCCCCTGGCTTTCGCAAGCTCGCAACCGCACGTCTCATGCCATCCCGCCCCTTTCCTGTCCATGTGCGTATTGTACGCAGCCCTGATAATCGGAGAGGCGTGTCGCGATGGGTCGCGGCAAACAGATCCGACGGCCCAGGTCTTCGTCTCCTCGCACACTGATTCACCTATAAGGTCGCGCTTCGCGCTCTCCAGACTCCCCAGCGTATGCATGCTTCGCGGTCCGGATACGTACCAATAATCTGGATATGGTCGCAACGCAGTGTCATTTCCATTTCGTAAGCGTATTTGATTTCATTCTCTGGTTCAATCAATTTTTTCAGAAGCTGCACACAGCTGAGGCGATGCATCCTTGGGTGCCTGAGTCTCCGACGCTTCGGTCCACAGGTGACCTTATCTTCACGGACGGATCCATTAATTTCGTTTTCCCCCTCTTCACCGCTCTGTTGCGGCTGTCCTTTGGCCCGCAGTAATCGTCTTTTGGCTGACGTCTCACAGCAATGTCTTGGTGTTCCATGGTGTTGCAGGACTCAGTGGTAATTCCGTATTCCAGGTTGTTTCGTGACTGCTAAAGCGTGCGAATATCATTTCTTCTTTTAGTATATCATTCTCATCCTCGACTGAATTCGGCAAAACGCCCTATGTCCATGCCGTCGACCAGCCAGATAATACAGGATGTCGAGAGGAGGGTAGCGTGATATTACTCTGTGACGGTATCAAGGTATCCCAGCGAAAGAGGGAAAGCGAACAAGACATACAGGACGGAGAGTAACTAGGCTTGTGAAAGCCACCTTGGCTTCAAGGTTCATCAGTGAGACACGTCCCGACCTACTTCACCGGTCAGTATTCACGCATCACAGGACACTCCGTCACAGTCCCACGACCCTACCACCAGAAGTGGTAGAGGGTACGTTCAAGGACGATCAAGATCTTCGTCGACGACGAGGCGGTGTACACATGATGCGAGTTCTTTCCGGGAAACCTTTTCAATGAGGGCGGGCGTTCGATCGATCCATCGCGCTGCCTCTGCGGAAGAGGTTTGCTGTGGTGGCATCCAATTCCAATGTAACGACCCTTGCGGCGCTCAACATTGCTGTGCCAAGACGCGACTATGATCTTGCGCTCATATAAACCCGCGCATCGCTTTCAATTTGAAGAAGGTATCTGCATTACATCACACCTTGTTCCAGCGTTTTCCCCTGAGACTTAATTAGGCAAAATCGATGACCTGGCTGAAGATATAAATGGACCGTATATCCCAGCAGAGCCTAACGCAACCTCATTCCCGGTTTCTTGTTCCTTGACTCCAATTTTGCGAGTCGTTAAACTTCCATCATCTCTTGCATACGTCATGTCCTCCGATTTGCAGTTTACTTTAGAGGGTCTACGATTAAATGACTATGTATCCCGTACGGTCGTTCACACCATCTGTTAATCATTGATCTGATCCACCAATGCCAGTTATTATTGTCACTGCTGTGCTGTATGATTATCGTGAGTGATGTGTATGCACACTATCCTCAAGTTGAAAATCTGGCCATTGCGACTTTACTACTGCAGTCCTCACCTTTTCGAGAGAGGTGTGTTATTTCTCTCACCATATCCCATTCCTTTGGTGACGATATTCAAAGATAGACTATGTTTGGGTGAGGAAGCAATAATTATGAAGTAAGGACCGAGCTTGACAGCCCCGCAGCGCCGACCATGGACCTGGGTCTCTACGATGTTTCTTCTGGTGCGTGTAAAGCCCTGGAGGACACTTCGTTGTGCACGTCCCAGACTGACAGTTCTGTAGGTCCGCTATGTCGGCCTTTGTTGGGCTATGTATGTCCATGGTTGTTGTAATCCATATCAAACTCAACTGACAATGAATCTATACCCCAGTACCGATAGTCTCGGTATGTTTGGAGTTGGATTTGAAGTTCATTAAGCTGATCAATATGTTTGCAGGTGGTACTACCTTTGTCCCCGGCCCGCTGACGGTCAGTTTTTTTTTTTGGTTTGCGCCGGGTCTATCATTGATGATCATCTGGTAGATGTATGCATCCAAAATCCGATTTCAAACTCTATTGATAACAGCTCCATAGGTGTAAGTACATCAACTTACTACTCACACGATATCAGTATGAAATATCGATACTCTGAAGGCACCGCATTGTGTCTTATAACTGGTTGGACATTCCCAATATTCCTTACTGCTGCTGATTGTGAGTGACTGTACCCTTGACTCCATCCCCCCAAGTGTAAATTCCATTACAGTTGTGTTGATCCTCCGGGTGTATGCATTGTGGAATCGATCCAGGAAGATCCTTTATGTCCTCCTCCTCGTTTACGTACCACAGGTTATTTTTTGCCTCGTTTTTCCGGCTATATACTACAATCCCAACACCTACCTCTCAGGTATGTCTCGAGCTGAACTGTTTGCGCCACTGCAATCACCCTCGGGTCGCATTTCATGTCTTACCACCCTTTTCTCTAGTCACAGTTCTCCAGGTTGCCGATTTCTCTGTTTGCAATGCTTCATGGAGCAGCATCCCATCCATGCTTAACATGTATGCCGCAACACCGCGCTTTGTTCTCGGTGTCACACTTTTGGCTCTCGCTATCATCCAAACCGCGACGCAGTCAGTTAGGATGTACAAAGCAGTCAAGCAGTGGCAACCTAACCGATACATGCAACAACTCGTGAGAGATGGAGCTCTTTATGTCCTCGTGTACGTCGCCCTCTCATTCGTGTCCGTTTGATACCATCGTGTTCTCCAACCCATCTTACATCCACACGGGAACTAACCACTCGGATATTTTCCCCTGCATTTCTAGGAACGCGCTTTTCATCATCAGTCCTAATCTTCCGTTCAACAACACCCTCACGAGCAAATTAAATATTTGCATAAAGCTGTTTTGTGATATAGCGTTATGTGTCATGATGCCGCGGTTCATCATCAGCGTGCGGGAGCTGTTCCACCATGACGCTCGTCGCCGCTGGCAAGGGATCGACAACGGATTCGGTGTGTCGTCGCAATCTAATGCCAGTCAAAACACGGCTGCATCTGGGATTGCTTTCGCGGATGTCGCCTCGGGGAAGTGTCAGATCGTGGAGAGGAGAGCGGACGAATTTGGGGCGGTTCGTCCGGAAGGATATACTGTTTGAACGAGGACAACTGGGGATGAGCATCAACGCAGGGCCGTCAATGGATAGTAGGCCGGGATGTTGGTACTTTGAATGACATTCTGATATTTAATTTATCCTTCCGTACTATGCCTCGTCTTCTGAGCTCCACATGCTGTATCTCTCAAAGCAACGAATCGTATAAATTGTTTCCCAGGGAGCGTCTCCCTCTGCCCATATGATTTGGTTCTGTGCTGCACGGGTCTTTCTAGCGCTACACAGGGCTATTGTAGAAATAGGCACGTTTCGTCCGTCGGGGCTACAACTTAGCACACCGGCGTATACGATGCAACAAAAAGGCTAGCATCACCGAGGAAATCGACTTCTTGAACGTCGTGGAGGCATGAGCTCGGGCCCTGGAGGGTCATCGGATGATCCTGTTCCCATCGCCCGAACCGCCGTGCCATCTGCAACTTGATTGAAGGCTGGCGTTGGACGCATGACCGCAATGAAGCCACCTTTTCTCACCAGATAACCCCTGTGAGTGCGGTATCTTCCTACTTCTCCGGCGATGTAAAATCTGCTACCAAGGGGACGTACCGAGACGAAAGGTGTTCCTTGAGATCGAATCGAATATCGATGTCCGATTCCGACGTCCTGCGCTTCGTTGACTCCTGATAAAGATTGTCTTCAGTCGATGCCATCCGGCGATCCAGCTATTTGACAAAGTCCCCAATGCTAGCATAACATTCATCTGCCTGACCCTGGTGCGTGATATAGATATAGATGTAGCTTTATCCACCATGATGCCTCGGTTCATCATCGGCGTGCGAGAGCTGTGTGACCGTATTCTCCGTCGCGGCAGGCAAGGAATTGACACCGAGTTCGGTGTGTTTGTCCGAGTCGCAAAACATCGGCAATCAAAATCTGGCCGTGTCTAGATGCGATTGCCCTCGCAGATGTCGCTCTGGGGCAGGGTCAGATCGTGGACATTATGGACCCATGGATTGATGCTGCGCGTGGTGGGAAGAAGGCGACTCGACTCTCGAATGGCCGAGCTCATGCCTCCGCGAGCGACATGCAGTCGTGATACTCGGCGCGCATTATTTGGATGTCAAGAGTTTTTGGTTATATCGTATATACACTGTTGTAGCCCTCCAGGAAGGTAAACAACGTGCTGGTTTCGACAAAGCGCTCCCTGCCGTACCTACTAGGTCCTGATCAACAAGCACAGAACCAAATCGCACATACAGGCAAGAAACTCCCTCGAGACAATGTCTACATCGTGCAACGCCGGGAGATACATAGTGCATACGGTGAGCTCAGAAGACGGGGTATATGCACAGAGCCCACCCCGTAGTTTTAATGCAGAAAATCGATTGTAATAGCAATTCATGGTGTCATGCACAGCTTACTGTAACTAAGAGGTCTGCATTACTTTTGCACGACTTGTGCAAGACATGTGGATCCCCTGTACCTTCCTAGTGGAGCTTAAGCCTTTCCAAATGTATATTTCACAGCTGCCTGCTTTGGATCGGCCAGTTCTTATTTCTCTGCCACATGGGCTTCCCGCAGTGATGTATGGACCCAGCTTCTGTTTGTACTTTCTATTCTTGATCGCCGAAATGATGGTGACCTTTCTGACAGGTACCATCAATTGATCTTCTCGAAGCTGCCACTGGCAATCTGACATGGCTATAGCCTCCTAATTTTGCACTCTTCCGCTCCCTTTGGGTCTGCAAATTTCTTTTTTTTTCTGGTTCCTGCACCCCCTCCACCATTCCCCATAGCTCCTTTGTGCTCCCCATTTACCTCCACTCGATGGATTGATAAGATTTCTCACCAAAGCCGGTCTAATGCATCCATGGTCAACTGTTTCTGCCTTTGTCCACTTGCTCAGGGGCTCAGGGGCTTTTTTTCAGGACTCTGTGCTCCCTCCATTCTCCTGCCATCATTCCTCCATGCCCTGGCTTACCTCTACTCATTGGATTGAAGCAGATCTGGTATGTCTATAGTGTACTATATTAGTAATTGTCTGTTACCTTTGGATTTGGCAGCTTCTTTTGCTGCTCTTACACCTTCCCTCCACATCCCGCCATTGCTTCTTGTGTCCTGCATACTCATACCATACTTTTGTAGATGTCCTCTATGGCCCCCTTGTTGCTATTTCACTACCTGATTATCCCTCCTGTTCATGCTCTTTCTGCTTTGTCTTGCATTCTTGTTCATTGTCCTTACTTGTATTTTAGTATCACCAGGAAATAAAATTGGACTTAGTGAAAAATCATCATTATCAGTCTGAACCCTGGGCCTTGGTACTTCAGTTGTGTGACAGTATGTCTTGCATTATGCATCACTCTCTTACAGTCGTATCTTGCATTATGCATTACATCCTTACAGTACATTTGCATTACACTTCACACCATTACAGAGTGTCTTGCATTACACTTTACACCATTACAATGTCTTGCATCACTGTTACTATGACAACAAAAACGACCTTTAATTCACAACTAGACATGGTACATAAGTGTCTACTAGCCATGCTGACCCTGCTTTGGAGTAGTGACTCCAATTTGATTCGCAATGGTGTTGCGAGTGGATGGAACCACTGAACAGCCAGACCTGCAAGGAGCTGAACTGGATGTGTCAGGCATTTTTGTATCAGAGGGGGCAGCATCGGTGACAGACACAGACTGTGTTTTAGTTCACTCAGGCTTGCTCCTCCTTTTTTTCGGTGGGGAACGCTGGGAGACAGATAAATTTATGGCTGTGGTCAGAGCAGGAGTGGGAGTCACAGCTGGAGTAGGAATTTGAACAGGAGGGGGAGCAAGAGTCAGAGCAGTGGTGAGAGTTGGAGCAGGTGCAGACATTCAGACAACCTGCGTGGGCATTGGGACAGGTGCAGACATTGGAATAGACATGGGAGTTAAAATAGGTGGAGTTGGAACAGGCGTGGGGGTTGGAGCAGGTATGGGTACAGGAGTTGGTGCGAGCACATGCACAGGAGGTGGAGTGAGAGTAGCTGTAGGAGATGGGGCAAACACTAGCACAGGATTTGGAATGAGTGTGGGCACGAAGGTTAGAGTGGGCATGCACACAGGAGATGGAGTGTGTGCTGGCATGGGAGTCACAGAAGGTATGGGTGTTGGTGTTGGTATAGGAGCAGGTGCCCATGTTGGAATGAGATTGGGAGCAGAGGGTGGAAGGGTGGGGGCAGTTGCAAGATCGGGTGGGTAGGAGTGGAAGAAATCAGTGTCCCTTGTGAATGAAGTGGGTGGATCTGCCATCAGGTTGTCACTGAAGAATCCGGCGGTAGAGTCAGCCTCAATGGTCAGGGTGGACTGCAGGTACAGTCAGAAAGATACACTGAGGATTACCCAATTTAGAATATTTACCTGTGGCATACCAAAGGCTGATACGGCCAGATTTCCTGAGGCGCTTGCATAATCAGACCAGGAAAGTGACGATCGCTGAGAACTTCCAGAATTGCTGTAATTAGCAGGGATGTCGAAGTCAGATGGGCTATTCAATTCATTGAGGAAAGAATATCCTGAGGGAAGAGGGGGAATCAATGTTGGAGTTGCTGAAAATGGAGCGCTTGAAGATAGTGGTAGGTATATGCCATGAGGAGGGATGTCGGAAGAGGAAAGGTAATTGTCCATAGAATCGAAGGACCACTGGGAGAACATTGAAATGTCAGAATTGACAGAGACGGCATCCTCTTCATGTCCTGGTCCATTGGAGTGCATTGATACATTGCTTTCTATGAAAAACCCATCAATAGGCTAAGTCGTGGTTGACAGGTTGGCAGCTTCAATACTTGATTGGAGGGGTTGAGGAATGGAGTGGTCAGATGAGGTGCCCACGTCAGAAGGGCCTTGCAAAGTGGCCATGGAGTCAACTATGTAATATAAATGTTACAATGAAAGCTAGGACGGAAGAAGAGAACCTAAACTTACCATGAACATGACGAACAAATGCGTCAAATGGCTTCATGATTTGCTCGCTGAAGGCATTATGTGCCTGCATGAAACCCATCCCTAAAGGAGTCTCGCCAACGTGTATGCTAACAGAGATGAGATATTATAGTAGATCCAGCACTGCAGAGGCTTACCTGAGAGTCTTGATCTTGCTGCCCTTGGAGTAATCTGGACCGCCAGCAAGAATGGTGAATGCCCAACCAGTTTCGTCTTTAAAGCAATCAAAGAATTTTACAAGCATTGCAGAAAGATCTGATAGCCCTGACAATCGCACAATGTTAGCCTGTACATAAGACAATGCATTGGTGAATGAAAGGAACTTGCAATGGACGAAAGAAAGAAACCTAAACCCAATATCTGAAGCGTTGCCAGCTGAAGCAATATGCGACAGAGAGAAGGGCAATTTCAAGGCTAAGCGAAACAGGGTATTCTACCGGCTACTTATATACTACCAATAGTGGCGCACGGACCGTGCTGTGCTATGACGTCGTAGGGTACTGGGTATGACATCACAGGAATGAGGAAATGTCAGTGTCCAATGGCAAAAGGGAGAAACGGTGGAATGAGATGCGTATGGTATGTGCATGTAAGTGAAAGGTAGTCTGGAGCGTTCTAGGCGTGGCTACGTGTGATATGTCTAAAGGGGAACTAATAAATAGAAATGGAAGCGAGAGACGAAAAGAAGAAATGAAAGAGTGATGCGTAAGGCATCGCATGGGGTGATCGTTGGATCTGGTATTGAGACGGGATCGTATCAGGTGATAGATCGGGTCTTGTCTATGGGTTAATCTAGTGTGGGCTTGATTAGTACTTGTGTAGCGTACCGAGCTCTGCATCAGGTACGATCTACAGGTGACATGCGTGTAACGAGCGTATACGTGACAAAGGGTTATTGTCATCGTACGGCGTTATATCACATGGTGTGGCTACTGAGCACTGCATCAGGTAGGTCCACAGGGGGAGGCGTAGTTTATAGGTGTGCGGGCCTTGCTTGTGGCCGTGAAGCCAGGGTTTAGCCGTAAGGCTACTTGGTGTCGTAGTGTAACGGGTACGACTAGGGTACAGCTAATGAAAGTGTACATAGGTGTGTGTGGTTGTGTGGTGTATCGTATGGGGGAGGATACGATGAGTGACTACTCTAGGTGTATGCGAGGTGAGGTTAGGATGGAGATTGGTGGTAGTGGGTGAGTGTATCGTCTATAGGTAGTGCGAGAGTGTAGGTAGAAGTGCTAATAATTAGGTGGTATAATTGGTGATCGTTTCAGTGAATGTGCTTACTGTGTTTTGAGGCTTAAGTCAGAGGGACTAGCTGTCGCCATTGCAGCTGCTGACTTGGCTCTGGCTGTCACTGCAGCCACTGACTTGGCTCTGGCCTTTGCACCCTCAAGTCGCACTTTTTCTTCAAGCACCTTGCGTCATCAATGCTCATCCCTGACTGACTTGACCCAAGCTTCTTTCGTCAACCTGCGATGAATACCCATGCACTCCTTTTTCAAGCTGGTATTCAGGCCAAGCCTTGCACATTCATCCTCAAACTTTGGTTTGATTTCGTCCTTATAGTACAACTTTGAATAGACTTGTTCCTCGCTTAAGTTGTGTGTCCGCTTTGCAGAATCCTTCATGAGCTGGTTCATGGACTTGAATGGGTCCATGACAGATGCACTCCGCTTATCACGCCACGTGTTGGATTTCCACCACATCGCATTGAGAAGTTGCTGGGACAGTGAGAATGCAATTAATGGCTGAGCGATAAGTTGTAATGCAAGACTCACCTTTTGGCGCTTTTCGATTTGGCATGCAAGATGCTCATGTTGAATGGGTGTCAAAGAGTCAGGTGTTGTACCCAGAGGAAAATCACATTCCTTCAACTGGATCTCTGGCCATTTTTGGAACCATGCTTCGAAGAAAATGGGCTTGAATTCCATATAGTCCCGGTTAAGTAGACATTTGACATAGTGTTGCTCATAGTAGTCCTGGAGCCATTTCTTCTGCTCATTGGTGGCCCAGTCGCGTCCGCCCATCTGTAAATGTTAGAGTATTGTTTGTGATCAGAATAAATCTACAAACCTCTGATAAAGAACGAGTATAGCATGCAGATAGAAAAGAGCTTGGGTGAAATAATGTTAAGAAACAGATGCCATGGAAAATGGTAGACTTATGCTTTTGTTGGACTTTGTTGACACAAGTGGGAGGTAGTTGGTGGCAAGGGTTTGGCAGGGCAACACATGCGCAGTCCTCATTCTTGAGGCAAAACTGTTAAAGCAACGATCTTTGCATTAATGATTCGCAAATTTGAGAACTTTGGTGGTAAGACACGAAGCATATAGTCTACCTCGACAGATCATCCAAATGTTGAAAGAAACCATTATTGTAGCTGATGTCAGCTTCCTTCTGATAAAGCAAACCATTGTTTTGGTGCAACGTGTCTAAACTTCCTTCCATATTAGCCATATGTATGTCCTTGAGCATGGAGATTGCCCTAGCAACGTGGCCAGTCACTTTTCGCACAGAGGTCAGAAGAGGTCCAGCACCTCTACACTGCAAAATATTGCTCTTGATCTCTCTGGCTGACTTCTGGACTTCACCAGCTCGGAGAATGAGTTCTTCGATGCCATTGTCAAGGATTCCTTGGCCTCCTTCACCTGGAGTCGAGAGCCAATGGTCCAAGAGGGATTTCAATGAGCCAGTGTGTGCAATTCATCCTCGCTGAAAGAGTAGTTAGACATGAGAGCCATGATACATAAGTTACAATGTACAGCCTGGGTGTGTCTCTTTGTTGTTCTTGAGTCAAGGAGCTGGATACTAGTCGTTAGTGAAATGCAGAAGGGATGGTGAAAAGCTACTCACGATTTTGAACCAGCCTGGGCATGCCTAGCCTTGTACTTGAGCTTCATTTTCTGGGAGATCGCTGCCTGGTTGCTGCATGTCAGGTAAGTGCTCTGGGTCTAGAAGAGAAAACTAAGCTTACTGTTCATAGTATCTTTTTCGAGCAGCACAGGCAGCTGTGACATGTTCTTGGGCACTGTGGTAGAGAGTAGGGTGTCCTATATGAAGAGGTTGCAGGTTGACCATGACTGCCATGTGAGTAGATAGTGACTGGTGACAACGAATTTAGCAGATCACATGACCAGACCTGAAAATCTAATCTCAATCTTGATCCACATCTATGACTGAGTTATAGGATAGTTATAGGATATTTTGACAGGTGAGCGTTCAGATGGGCCACAATCACCATCTAGATGATAGATATCCAATGTGTAACTATGTTTTACATTCTCTCTGTAGTTTTTGTTGGTATACGTTGTGATTGCCAACTACAATTCCTGAAAAGCATGCGATAGTGATGCAGCTGTAGTACTATGAACATTCCTACCTTACTGGGGTGCGTAGCAACCTCGTTCATCACCACCAAAATTAAGGTTCACTTTTTACATATCTCATAGTGTAGGATTTGTGTCTCAGAGGCTCAGCAAAAATGTTAAGAAAGTTCAGCTTGCATTTCACAAGAATATAAAGACCGGGCTCTGGTACAAAGCACTTCATATAGACTAGTTACTGCGCAAAATTTCAACCTTCACATCCTCAAGAGCCTTCTCAAAAAGATTGACACCGCCCTCCACAGATGATACCCTGCGCTGAATGGAGCCACTAACTTTGAGGGTAAGCGGGCCCACAACTTCCCTGGATGGAGAGGCATTAGGCAAAGATATTGAGTGGCAGGAGTCACTCACCAGCCTGAGAAGATACCCACACGGAGTCCCTTAGTTACCATATAGAAAGGTGGGGCCACAGTAGGTGGCAGAATGTAGTAATAGTATCCATGATAAAGCCGATACCAAACCTGAGGAGCAGGGGGGGGGGTTGTGGAGGGAATAAGACTGAGGAGTGGCCCAGTGGCTCAGTGAGAAAGGCCACACTGGGGCCAGGCAAGTTAAGAGGAGGAAAGATAGGAACAACATTGGAGGGAAGTCCATTGTTGGAGGAGTTGCTCTTGCTGGTGGGGAGACTATCAACTGATGTGGGACTCGGAGGTGGAGCTACGTCTGAGTCAGCATGCACAACTTGATCAGTGGATGACTTAGATTGAACTGGCATATTGGATATATGAATGTTGGTAAAGGTCGCGACCAGTTCAGCTGTTCATGACCAATTAGTCCAAAATTGGAATTTAGTCCAAGATACCTGCTTACCAATGTCAAGATGAGACTCCTGCAATGTTGGAGCAGTGCTCTTGGTGGGAGAGCCTGCTTCAATGGGCAAGGTTGCATTCTGGGCCATGCTGAACTGGGTGGGTGGATTCAAGACAATATTGTGCTGCTGAGTCCGTTCCCTTCATAGCTCACAATTTATCCAACTCATGCAGGTCCTCATGACCTCAACAGTGTTGGTGACAGCAATGGAGTGCAATAGTGATGTGGTCCCTCTTCAAGACTGGGACTTCTTGAAGGGATCCATCAAATAGTTCCAGTAAGCCAAGTTTGCCTGAGGTTGTACTCATCACCTCATATTAATAAGTTCATGGCTGCCGTGATCTAGCAAACGCCCCGTGATGCCCAAGTCCAGGTCCAAAAAACCACCCCACCGTGCCAGCACTGCCAGGAATGACATTCCAAGTGTCTGGTTGCCCAATCCTGGTGATACAAGTAAAATTTAACATGTTCTTTCGTGCCATGTTGCTGATGCAGTATGTACTTATCCTGCAGTCATCTACATCACCAGTAGTCCTCCTGCTCCATCAACATCACCATCACAAGATGCACCTACTTCTGTTCCCTCACGTAAATGCAAGCAAGGTATGGATTCTTTGCCTTGCCTCTCCAACGTGTCACATCCAAAGGGCACTCACGATGACAATGTAGCGCAGTCTTCTTGTTTGAACACTGCCGATGACAATGAACTTACCCAATTCTTCACTGTCACTTTCAAACTTCTCACAGATAGCATCTTCCCCCTGCCTGACTCTGAACACAAAAGGAAGATTTCCAACATCCTCCGCACCTTTACTGAAGTTTCACCCAATGTAAGTGATGTTATTGCCATCAATGAACTCATTGAGTTAACTGTACATAGTATGAGGCACCTGCCAACTTGAACCCTCACGAATATGCAAATGCCACTCCATGAGTTGACATTGTACATTCGCTTACATTCACATGTTTAGGTTACACTCTAACCCTTCACTTGATTTCTTCAGGCTTCCTGGAGGTGACATGGAGTCTGGATATTAATTTTGCCTACTTAAAGTACACACCTGCTTGCTTGTATCTCATTTTGTGTTTTCTGCACCTCAAACATCCAACTTGTTTGTCCTCCTACTATGGCTAGACCCAAATGTCGCACAAAACCCAAAGTCCATGTTTATGCTCACGATGACAGTTCCCACACAACCAAGCCAACTTCATCACACATTCCCCATATCAACTATCATGCTCAACATGGCTCGGTTACAGTGTCTCGTCAATTCATCAAGACGACCTCCTAGGAGTCATCCAACCATGAAGCCTTTCTCTTGGAAGTGATGTGGCTGCCAGATGATTCACACATGCTCCAATCAGCAGAGATCTTGGGTGAAACAGACCCACAGACTACCAACATGACATCTGAGCCATTGAAGCACCAAGTATACACCAGTGTGAGTCTATCATGTCCCTTGTTACACCAACCAATCATTGAGCTTACAGGACCGACCACTTCTTGCATGGATTCCCCACCAGGCCACATTCTTAGACGAGCTCATCTGCCATGAAGGGTGGTGTGGTTCACATAGCAGTGTGTATGTCCATTGTCAGAAGCATGACAGGGTTTATCGTTGTGAGGATTGCTTCTCTAGTGAATTGCACTGTCACGATTGCATTGTTAAATTGCATGTGTCATTACCATTGCATCGTGTCAATGTTCGTACAAGATGTCAGTCTAATAATACTGCACTAACGATTCCACAGGAATGGAACGGCACATTCTTCATGCAAATCCCCCTAAAGTCACTTGGACTTCATGTCCAGTTAGGCCACCCAGCAAGTCAATCTTGCATCAGGCCACTCCCTGCCAGTACAAATGATGACTTTGTTGTCATCAATACTAACAGTGTTTATGAAGTTGGTCTGGACTTCTGTGGATGTGAAACTGCCCAATCTTGGATGAAGCAACTACTTCAAGCATGTTTCTATCTGGCAACTGTCTGTGATCCCCGTACTGCAGCTACCTTCCAGGTTTTACAGCAATTCCATGTCCTCTCCTTCGAGTCCAAGACATCTGCGTATGAGTTTTACTCAGCTCTTGCACAACTCAGCGACAACATGGGTACTCAGAAGCCTCGGGTGAGTGGCAAGGCTAATACAAGAGATCTGCTACATATTTATTTTTGACAGGACCGCTACGAGGAGTTCGTGCATATGATTCGTGAGTGGCGCAACCTCAAATTGCTCAAGCATTCGGGATGTGCCCATGATCTGGCGGGACTGGGTGGAACGACAGCCAGTCAGAGCACAGTTCTCTGTCCAGCATGCCCCCAACCAGGAAAGAATATTCCCATTGATTTCATGAAGGCCCCATCAACACAAAGGTATGTAATCACACTTCTATTGGTAGATCTAGTTATGAATGATACCCTTTTCAGCTGGATATATACATTGTTTGTAGGCATCGATGCAAACTTCCGACTAAAGTGCCACAATGTTTCCACTGATGCCACAGACCCCAGTTTGAATGGTGGTTCAGCATACTTTGTAGAGGAGAATGCATTCAAAACACATCTCTTGCTCCATGCAGCTGACCCACAGGAGGTTTTTTTTTTCTATTTGGATCTCATGCAAGGTGTCACTCACTCCCGAATGAAGAAGAGTACATGCTCTGGGCATACTGCCGTGAATCTGGTCAATTCAAGGAAGTTGCATGGATTTGCAACCACTGGAGTAGGGACAGTGGATTGTGCACGTCATAATATGAAGCTTCCCACTGCTGTCAGGGATTTACAGAAGGGTGAAAAGTAAGTTTCTGTTCCTCGTGACCATTGTTGCTGTGGTATCCTAACTTTAATGGCATCATAGGTACATTAATATGGACTATTTGTTCTTCTCCGCCATCAGACATTTTCCATCACTCCCGCGTGTTGTCACATCATATGATATTGCATGTCAGTGGAGCAAACAGTTGTGGGAAAGGATGGAAAAACTTCCACCAACTCTTTGGTTTGACCGTGAAGCTGGACACGTCGACTTTGCTGTGCCAAAGTTCCATCTGCCTGCCCACAAGGAAGCTTGTCAGTTGAATTACTCATTTAACCTCATACCTTGGGTCGGACATACAGATGGCGAGGCACCAGAGTGTGGGTGGGCAAATATCAATCCGGTGGCATCGAGCACTAAGGAAATGGGTCCGGGTTCTCGAAGAGACACATTAGATGACTTTTTCGGTGATTGGAATTGGAAGAAGACCATTAGTTTGAGTAAGTCGTCTTGCATCACGCTTGATTTGGAAAGGCTAACAAGTTGTGTTGTGCAAGACGATGCATTACTCACTAAGATGAAAGAAGCAGTGATGCAAAAGCACCAGCAACATGCAGCACTACAAGGCTGCATTACCTCCCAGAAGAGTATCACAATGGACAACTGAGGTCGAAGCTTGGGAGGCGAATCAGGAAGTATTGAACCCATATCGCTGCAAACAAGAAGGTGTGGCCATCACAATATTTCCATTCCTGTGTTCTGAGGTTCTTCATAGTGGTTACACAAGCTAAGATCCGCCTTGAACTCGCCAAAGAGGAGGCAAAACTACTGCAAGAAGGCAATGATGTATCACTCGACTCCAAAGTGTCGCCGAGCATCTTGATCAGCACAGGAATAGATCTTGAAGACCAACAGTACATAAATATCTTCAGCGGCTCAATAGCATGTGTCGTTGACAAACCTTAGGCGACGTTTGTCTGCGGAGGTATCCTCACTCGCCTCTGATGCCATGGATGAACAGCGATTGAAAGTACGGACCCGGATAAATGTATTGCAGCGCAAGATTGAGGGTTGGGTCTCTTATCAGATACTGTACATGCCATTGGTTGCACGTCGACGTGCATCCAACATCAGCAACCTCGACACATCGCAGGAAGCCCGCCCCTATGCATTCAACCTCCTCCTTCCATCCCAGTGCCCCCTGTCATTCAGCACCCGTCGTCTGAAAGAGTATGAGTGGAAGCTACGGTACGCGCAAGGATTGGATGCACTGGAGGAAATTCGACAGAATCTCCGCCTCCGTTCTTACCTCCTGCAGTTCAAGCAAGTGAATATCCGGGGTCAGGTTGCAAATACACGTGCACAGAACACGCTGAATACTGTGAAAGACAGGATTAAGTCTAGCATTAGCAAGTATCATGCTGCACGCATGGCGCTGGTTTCTTTAAGCCCTGGACTAGAGAAGACCAGGTGGGATGCAGTCATTCGTGAATTGCAAGATGACGATATTCATGGTTTGACTGTAGGGCTTGATGGGCAAACAGAGGGACGACGCACACTTTCCTGGATCTGGCAGACACTGGGAGTGTCAGAGAATCAAGACGAAGATCTACAGGACGGTAAGTACCCCACTATAGAGTGAACACAAAGAGCTTAGTGTTCCTGTAGCATTGCGTGTGGAATGGTGCAAAGCATGAACAAGAAACCTTCGGTGGGCCGAAGAAGTCACCTTGCTCCTGGAAGAAATGCGCCATGTCAAAGAATTTTTTGACTGGAAAGCACAGTGGTGGCGAGAACAGTCGAGTCATCATCAGGTTCAGGATGCTAGTGTGCAAGATGGCTTCGCAGCATATTGCGGTCGACAAGCCACACTTTTCGCTGATTTAAAGGCTTCATGCGAAAAGAAGTGGAGAGGTGTGCCTAGCCTGGTTCTTTGTACATGATCTGCAACTGCACATGTTTATGGAGAACATGGTCTTCACTCGCGTGGTATATCTAGATCTAGACTAGTACACTTATGGATTCACCGAACTTGATCTCTGAGTGTTACCCAAGGTGGAACTGATGATCAAGGGCAGACGCGACGCTGTCGTGCAAGGATTGCCATCCTTCATTTGGGTATTATAGCTAACAGGTCATTGCTGCACCATTTAAAAGCAATCAGTTGTGCATGACAAGAAAACCTGCTATTGTAGTCTCTACTGCACGATTTCTACAGGTACGGGTGATGCACAAGTAAAATAAAGATACGAGTCACTGTTCAAAGTACCGCCGTTCTCCACCATTCGTCAATGCCTCAGCGCGAGCGTTCTTCCCCCGTTCCTACCAAACTTCCCCCTTCAAACCTGATGCATGTTATCTCCCAACGGTTCGAGTCGAATCGCCTCCGATTCGTTCGCATCCCTCTCCACGACATGATCCTGGCAGTGATCCTGCCCCGGGGCGACATCCGCGAATGCAATTGCGGACATGATCGCGTTTTGACTCGCGATGGCTTGCGACAACGCACCGAATCCGGTGTCAACCCCCTGCAAGCCGCGGCGGGAGTCACGGTCATACAGTTCTCGCACGCTGATGATGAACCGAGGCATCATGGGGCATAGCGCTAAGCTATAAAACATGCTCAGGGAGAGCATAAAAGCGTTACTACTTCCAACACTGTCCTGGACTAGAAAAGAAATATTGGACAACATGTTCCTAGCGGTTCGGAAGAAAACCGAGTGGTTAGTTTGGTCTGCAAATACTCGGGAGAAAGATGTGGGAGAGCGTGACGGTGACAAATGGAAATGAGAGAGAGGAAAGAACCGAGACGTACGCAAGGAAATAAAGAATCCCATCTCTCACGAGTCGTTCCATGTACCGGTTTGGCTGCCACTGCTTTGTCCCTTTGTACATGTTAACTGAGTCCTTCAATGTTTGAGTGACAGCAAGAATCAAAAGTGTGCTACCGAGAACAAATCGTGGAATTTCATCATACACGGCAGTCATGAGTGCCACACTCGAGACGTTGCAAAAGGATAAACCCATAGCTTGGACAAACGTGACTGGGGAAAAGTGTGGCAGGAGATGAAGGACAGCCTGAGTAAGATTTGAGTGACACGTGAAGTTTATCCGGGACGTACTTGAGAAATATATACCGGCAGTGTAGAGCCCTGCAAAAGTGATGGAAACGATGACCTGTGACACATAAATGAACAGAAGGAGATAAAGGATCCTTTTGGATCGATTCCACATTGCATACACCCGAAAAATCATGACTACTGTAATCGAAATTGCCGTCAACGGCAATGGAAACGGAACAGTAACTCACAATCGGCAGCGTTAAGAAATATCACGAATGTCCAACCGATCACGAAATTAACTGCAGTGCCTTTGGAATATCCATAATCCATGTCGTCTATAAACATTGCAGAGGGCAGTAAATCAATCCACTCACACCTATGGAACAGTTATCAATATAATTCCAAATTTGCAATTAAAATGCATACGTCTACTGGAGGGTGATCATTAATGACAGACCCGAGTCAAGGTGCAAAACGGAAATACTGACTTCAAGAGGTCCAGGGATGAATGGAGTACCAACTAAGTTCGCACCTGATTAGTTCAATTGACCTCCAATTTAATTCATAACATACTGAGTGCATTGAGACTTAAGCACGGAGTGATCATTACCTATGTTCAAGTTTACTATGCATGATAGCAATAATAGACTTACATAGTCCAAGAAAGGCCGACATAGCGGACCTACGGAAATGTCAATTGGGAACAACTGAAATGGAGTGGACCCAGAGGCTTTATACATACTAGAACGAAGATCATCGAGACCCACGTCCAGGGTCGGCACTATGGTATTGTCAGGGCCCAGTGCTCACTCAAGAATTGTTGCTTCGTTACCCAAACATATTGTATCTTTGACTATTCTCAGTCAATAAATAAGATGTCAAGAGCGAAATAACATACCTCGCTCGAAAAGGTGAGGACTGCAGTGGTAGGAATGCAATTATAGTTTCAGAGTGACAATAATATTGTATAGTACGTATACACTCACGATAATCATATACGACAGCAGTGACAACAACAACTGCCCTGACGTATAAGATTCATCATTGACCAAGAATGAGCGACCATACGGGATAAACAATCGTTCGTCCGGAGAAGGTCCAGAGCAGATTGTAAGTCAGAGGACATGTCAGGTACAAGAGAGACTGCAATGTATGACGGTTTAACGATAAGCAAAGATTGAGATTCGATGGGAGGGAGTTTTTTAGTAGCTCGTTGTTGGGCTGACAGTTATATTTTCCATCCGATGTATTAAATGTTTGCGACATGACACCTCCGGGCTTCCTTACAGGGAGGCACAAAAGTAACGCGGAGAACTGGAGTTACTTCTTCGAACAGTGATGATCAAGAAGTGCGTCGTAACATTGAGTGGACCACGATTCTGTCTCACATTCAATTCATGGGACCGCGATGCGGCCCTGGTTGGGCTTGACAATCACGGGATACAGCCTGAGCCTGATGGAGGAAAGCGGTGCGAGAGGGCGTTCTTTGCTGCACAGAGAACAAAGTCAGTCGCATATAGCACAGGATATTTGCGGGAAATACGTTGTTTTTCATTGGGATCACAATGTGGCATGCTCACTTCGGGTTGCCTTGAAACCGCGGAATCACGGGAATCTATAAAAAAATCGCATTTCTACCGCTCATTTATTTCAAGGCAATAATATGGATCAAAAACTTACCAGAGGGGTGTTCTTTGATCAACCCTCAACTCCCTCTATGCCCGCACTCAGCCCGAAGTACCCGTACTTACGAAGAGCATCACGCCCTTGTCGGCTACCACTGTGCTCCTGACCGTATGAACGTGTGTCCAAATCCAGTCCACATTACTTATGCTGATCTTGACTTCAAGATCGTGGGATTATTATTTTATTGTAGAGCCTTTGGGCGATCCGCGCCACCCTAGGCAAGAATTTGGTGACGACGGGAATCAGTACTAGGGCCTCCCCATGCCAATAGCAAAGTGTTCACCCTTATCTATGGCCGCCTTACCTTAGTGGGGAAGTTGCGGAAGTGATGCTGAGAAGCACAATTGTTTCTGCCGTCAGCGATTCAAACGGTGATGATGAGGAAGTTTGTCGTGGCGATGAGTGGGCCAACATTCATTGACAATAGACTGACAGTCACTGACCTTACCGTAGCCAAGGCCCGCCCGCAGAAACGCCTCCTCTCCCAACTCGCGACGCCTCGAAACCTCGCGTCATCTGATCTGCCCTTCCCTGTACGTCCCCTTCAACTGTCCACCTCGCCTCTAGAACTTGAACCACACTTTCTCGCATTGCTTTCCGCATCAGCCTCTTTCTGTTAAGCGGTACCAAAGCCAGGCTTGTTGATGAACACTCGAAGTTCGGGCACCGTAATCCTCATCAAATCATATATTTCCTTTCTGACCCAATGTACATCACAACCACCTTCTTCTACCGTGGAGATTTACACCGCGCGTAGCACATACTCTTGTCGTCGAGGACGACCTCCACCGCGCGCTACCCTCTAGCGGTAGGGTCTGAGGTTGGGTCTGGAGCAGAGTCTTGAACGACATGTGGATATTCTCAGGTCTGAACTCGAACACGTAAAATATATCTCAGTGATGACGGCAAGGTAAGCCCCGTTTTCCCCCCTACTTGCTGTATGTCTTCCGCCCTGCTTCTCACAGCGCAGTACCCCTCTATACCCAGACAAAGTCCCATCACCGGAGGAGGACGCGGACGAATCGACTGGAAGCGCTGGGACATCATACGCGTCAGGTTTGAAGGAGGATGTTGAATGGAAGCCGGGGATGAGCATTATCGCTGAGCCATTGATGGACAGTAGCTGGTGATGATAATACTTTGAACGGCGACTCCCATGTCTACGCCGTGTCTTCCAAACTCCATGTGTCTCCCGATGCAGCATGTCTCAAGGGATCCGGCTGTCTACCCGTGTAAATTGGTTCTGTGTTGCACAAAATTTCAGGAGCTAGTCGATACAAGCGAAGACTGTTATACCAGCGGGATGGGTGACTCGGGTCTCGAGTTGCGACCGCATATCGCGGAGGCATGCTGAAGGGTTGCCCTGTTCCCATGGCGCGCAGCGGCATCGATCCATGGGCCCATGTATTAAAAAATATGTCTCGTTCATTTGTCGTGCTGTCCGCAGGGTTGGCTTGGACGCAGGATCACGATGTCAGCGATATCCCATGTATCCCAAGCCGGACTAGATCACAGACGAAAAAACGCTGGTTGGGGATGTGGATGCGTGCGTATCTTCCGACTTCGCTGGCATGGTAATGCCTGCTCCCAAGCCGTAGCGGTATTAATATGTCCTGCGTGCCAGTCATCGCATCTTGGATTCAGTGCACGGTAGTTACAATGAAACCGAGTGGCGATGTACATTACGTACTGCGGTTGCAACTGCTCAGGTTGTTGTTGACTACTAGGACTTCTCGGTGTTTCACGTTTTCATGTTCGACGATGCACACGCGGGAGCGAAGAGTTGACGTCTGCGCTTATTCCCTTTTCTCTGTGTGAGTGTTACTGACCAGGGGTACCAGAAGTATTCAACTCAGACAGCCTAAAACACATGTTGACATGTATCTACTCAAGTGACTCAACCGCCGCTTCACAAGTACCTTTGGGTGTCTTTAACCGCCAGACAAAGATTAGTACACCACATGCTATGCAATCTCCTCGTCAAGTATCTCGAGCGCGCGGACGCTTGCATTCATGATGGATTGCGATTATCAGCTGTATGCGACCGAATCGTGCGTGCAACGTCGTGGCTTGCTGTGGAGGCGATTGGGTCGCCGGTTTCCTATCCCTGATCTCGAGCCATATCGCGTTCGCAAAAGAAAACCTGGTCACTCTATTCAAAGGTGGGGTGTGTTTCGCTGAGCTGGAGAGGTCGCTGTTGGGCTCCGACGTCAACTGGATCATGAATAGTCTGTTGTTTGGATGGTATGAGTCATTGTTTCAGTCGTACATGACGCCCAAGGTGTGTATTAGAGTTGCTGTCTCGCTTGCTCACGGTGTTGGTGTGGAAATAGTCAGCCGGGAAGAATTTTGCGTCGACTCATCTGATTCATCTCATCGATATGTCTCATTTGTCGGGTCCTCGATGCGGATGGAAATAGTGTGGGTCTCGGTGACGCCAACGAAGGATGTTTTGATTGTTACGCTAGATTCTAAAAGTTGGTCCTGTCACCCGTGTTCCTTCCTCCTCGGCTCACTCCAATATTTCAGCAAGTTTTACATCTCGTCTGAAGGTGTACACGGTATTGAAACTTCTCCGCTGAAAAGGACACGTCGCTTGTTATGTTGTAGGTGCTGTTCTGCAACAACTTTCCGTTCAGTGGCTTTTTTGGATTCTTTAAGCTGTTCCCTCGGAGTTTCACGGCGTTGTATCGCAAAGCGAACCCGCCATCATTCCAGTCGCTCTTCATTATCATCAAGGTATGCATGCCGCGGGCTAGTACCGCATCATCTGCCTCGACAAATTGTTGTTTTTCCTTGTGGCGTAGCACGTCATCGACTCGGACAGGCTGAGTTCGCCAGAGAGTGGGTGATTGTTGTTTGTCGTGTTGTCGTACTGAACCGCTCATGATATGTGTCGTTCGTTCCCATCCCCTAAAATCCCAACAGATCGTGCAGGACGGGTAAGAGGCAATCTTTTCCCTTGGCTTCACGCTGAAAGCTGAACATCATTCCATAGTAAGGACAAGGCGGGCTCGAAACCTACTACAGCTATACGGTACAACCAAAGGCTACCATCACCAACGGAATGGTTGATCAGTTCTGCTCCTCCACAAGGCTGGCTTTGGACACAAGATCACAATGCATGCGTTCCGGTAACATCCGAACTCGGAGAGCATGTGCTATATTGGCTCGTACCAAGCTGCAACACGTACGCAGAAGCTCTGGCTGGGAATGTGCATCTTCCTACTCTCCGGCAAGGTAAATACTGCTCCCAATTCCACGCACCAAGACAAGGTGAGGTATTCTTCAAGATTGCAGCACGATTCTGACGTCCTGTTCGTGGTAGGCGCAGTCGCGGCGGTAGCGGACGCAGCGCCTATACCAATCTCGTAAAAGTGGGTACCCGCCCGTTCATCACTGGCAGGGCGGCCGTTGAGTCCGCCTCCCATAGCCAAATGATATGAAAACTGTCTTCGGTCAATGGCGTGACGTTATCGCTGTTTATTTGGCGTTTCCGGTGTTCTTTTCAGCTGCCGATCGTAAGTCTTATCGTGCGAACCCGATCAATCCTCGGGATCCTCCTGTCCATTTTCGTGCCGCAAATCATCACTGCCTTTTTTTTAACATGCATTTCTCGGGTATGTCTCAAAACCTCATTGGAATTATCGCTGTGATTTTGAGAAAAGGGCCCTATCCCCTCACCTCTTCCTCAGCAACAGTCTTGATTTCGCGTATTGCAATTACATGAAGACCACAACCATCAGCACCGACTTATACTTTACAATTCCAAGATTTGCTCTCAGTGTTATGCTGTCAGTTCTCGCTCTCATACATACCTTGAAGCATTGATTGATATTTATAGAGCGACAAAACGATGGCCGCTCAGCCAATCCATGAAACTTCTCGTCCAAGACGAAGCCTTTGTTTTTCTATTATATCACATCCATCGTCACCTTCCTCCCAGTCTTATTGTCAGGCATACGTATGAGAACTGAGTAAATTACCAGCTTTTCCTCGATTAGGAACCTCGTCTTCAAGATTCTCGTAGCGTCAAAATATGGGCCTCGATTTAACAAGAACTCGATAATTTTCTTGTCCACGCTGAGTTTCATAGCCCTCTGTCTCGTCGTGCCTCACTTCATTCTCAACGTGCGGGAACTGTACGACCATGATCTTTGTGGCCGTTATCGAGGGAACAACGCCGGATTCAGTTTGTTGATGCAACCGATGGTCAGCTGGGATAGGGCCGTGTCTGCGATTTCATTCGCGGGTGTTGGCGATCGAGGGAACTCGCAATCAGACGACTCGGAGCCGATGCTACCCGAGGTGGTTGGGGTAGCTTCTGTCAGCGGAATATCGGCCCGGGTAGTGGAGGAGGCAATGGCTCAAGAGACCATGGGAATTCATCAGAACTTGGTCGTAATACTCGTAGGTAACAATATAGTTGCAACCCTTAAGATGTTGTTATCGTGCCATCCCAGCCGAGATGCCACGATGGCCAAGAGTTCTTGAGGCTGTGAGTGTTTGATTTTGTTCTTCGCCATAGATTCGTCCTGATCACCGCTCAGATATTTTCGTACTTTCGAAATCGATTCGGACGGGCGGAGAGTTCAAGAAAGGGCCGTATGGCCCGCATGCCCTCGAATCGGTTGGGATTCCTACGTAATGCCATCTAAGAGCCCTTTCTGGTCGGCCCTCGTGGACTCATCGTTTACATACCATCTTGATGCTCCACTGGCATGCCCCATCGGGAAAGCAAAGCATCCGATACCAGCGCTCCATCTCCACACGCATCGCAGTGTGAATAAGGCTGCCGTTAGAAGACACGCTCCATGAGGTTGCATATCTACTAGGTGATCTCATCGTTTTCATCGTCCATCTTTTGTTCTCCATCATCGTTGACCCTCAACGTTCGCTGTCAAACGTTTTCGCTCCATGTCTTCCGCTTTGCAGTCGATCATCGAGGGCCTCCTCATAAATGATTATGCTTCCCGTATGGGCATTCACAAATTCGTTCGAAAATTGATCTTAAATGTTTACATGCAGTCGCAATGGCCACCGTGGTTGTGTATGATTATAGTAAGCAAGAAATCAGCTCACAGCGTTTCACAGTGGCATTTGTAACCTTTTCGTCGATAGTTCTCATGTTTCCGAACGAGGTATCGTACGTCCAACTCCACCCTTTTTTACTCACTAAAGAGTTGAGCAGATAGAGTATGTTTGGGTCAGGAAATCATTGCTATCAAGGAACGTACTATGTCACTGACAGAACCACAGACCAAGCCCTGGACATGGGTCTCTACGATGTTCGTTCTTGTGGGTACAGAGTCCCCCGATACATTGATGTATGTGCTACGAGGCTGAATGCTCCGCCAGATCCGTTATCTGGGTATCTACTGCGCTTTGTAGGTCTACCACTGCCGCAATGCATACTGTACAAGCTCTATTCATTCACTCCAAATCTATATGCAGGGCGACTGCGTTTAGTATGTGCAAGACTATGAGCTGGTGGCGCTTACACTGACCATGTACATTCAAAGTTGGCACCACGTTTGTGCCTGGCCCCGTGAAGGTTAGTTTTTCTGTTCAAAACCCGATTCGTTTCTAATGAAATTGTTATGGCAGACGTATGCACTCGTATTTCACCAGTAATCCATCCCTACTGACAGTTGTGTAGGTGTAAGCATTGTATGTTTACGGCTCGCAGTGCTGTTTAATTGAGACGTGCACCTTCCCAAGGTACTGGGATCATTGTCTCAAGCGACTGGGCATTTGCAGTGTTTAATTCTGCTGCTGAGCGTAAGTTACTAAGCCCTAGTTATTGCGCCACCTCATATTTTTACTTCAATCGCAGTGGTAATGGCCCTGCGTGTTTATGCGTTGTGGAATCGATCCAAGATGGTCCTTAGCATCCTCCTCTTTTTCTACCTGGCCAATGTTGTTATTCAAGTCGTTGGGACAGCTGTCATCGAAAACCCGAAAACCTATTCCCCAGGTATGGCTCCATGTAACTGTAATTATAAGTAAGAATCTTGATTGGCATCTCCCTCCTGTTGCTCTTCCCCTCAGTGGAAGTCAGCCAAGTGCTCAATTATTCGGTTTGCTATCCAATACTCATCAAGATCACCCCTTACATCAAGTATACGATCATCAACCCAACTGTCTTTGATACTCTGCTACTGGTTCTCGCTCTTATCCCGACGACGAAGCAGTCGATTACTATGTACAAGGCAACGAAGCAGTGGCAGCCCAACCGGTATATGGCCCTGATCGTCAGAGAGGGTGTTTTTTACATCTTTTTGTACGTCTTTCTTGGTGTCAGTATCACATCCATCCATCCTCCTCGTGAATCTTCTCTTATGCACTCGACTACGGGCACACAAACTCATCACTTTTATTTTTCCCCCACGGAACAGGAATTCACTTAACAACGTTACCAACATCATAGAAAAAGTGATCCCGAATCCGTTGACAACCCCTTGGCTAGTCATGCTGGGACTTCTTGGTGTTGTAACTCTATATCCCGTCATCCCTCGGTTCGTCCTCAGCGTTCGGGAGTTGTACGAAAAGGACAGGCGTGGTCGCTGGCAAGGGATCGACACCGGATTCGGGGTGTCGTCACGAACATATGCAGAAAGGGATCCAGTCGTGTCTGCCATCGCATTTGCGGGCGCCGGGAGGGGTCGAGGTCTGGAGGACGAAGAGATGCAACTTGAAGAAGTTGGGGATGGTACGCGCTAGTGACGGCCGGTGTGCCGCTGAGTAGGGTGTTTTGGGATACTGCGCTTGTCGACTACGATTTACACAGGACGAAATGTCACGTCGAGTGAAGAGCGAGAACAATGCAGAACAGGAAGGCTTGCCGTCGATCTACTTTCACCAATGTATAGTTACTTAGTTACTAGGAACCCTCAATTGGGGAACGTTCGCGATTAGTACAACCACTTTGACCACTCCCGATCGTTGCCTCTAAACTCAACGAGATTCTTTAAGCACTAGGTCGTTCAGCTAGTGATCCCGAGTCTATTCTCTACAGTGCACGTTCTGAGTGCATTCTTGGCGTTGTGGTCAACAGCTCACTAGTATGAACGAGTGGAGTCAACCAGCCCGAAGAGATCCGAGACCGAGAATCTCGAACTTCCCCGTGCCAACCAGTCCGATCAGCACGCGGTTGACTACAGTTGATTATCACATTCATAATCTATGGTTTTGCAACAACGGACCTATTGCTATCAAATGCTGAAATTCGCCTTCGGGTTCATCTTGATTCTTGGTAACCACTTCATCGTTGCAGACTGGCGACGAGCCTCCGGCTGTCATGGATGCCATTGGAGGGACCCTCAGGCTGCTGTAATGGCCATCGAACTTCTTGATCATGAGCAAGCAGTAATGTGCCAACTGAGACTCAAATTTCGGATTTCACTCCATCCGAAGAAGCTCCCTCAACTCAACTCAACGGAGGATGAATGTATCTGATCCATCAGTGATTTCGAGGCACAAAACCGCATTTTCCACACCTGCCAACTCTGGACTCGGAGTCTGGATGAGGTGTTAGATGGTCCCGAAGAGGTCGAAATTGTAGATGTATTACACCATGAGATAGCTGTGGCAAGGGGCGAGGTCATCGAGATCGACTCGGGTGAAGAGGATAACCCAGAGCAGTGTGCATCAATACAAGTTATACTAGTACAACTTACAAGGGTTCAGACGATTCAGATGTTCGGAGTGTGGTGAGGCTCAGGATATCTTCGGGTTGTCGAAGCGGCTGTGTCGTTTTCGCGCACACTTACAGCGACAGGAGTTTGCCAATGCGAAACAGACGACTTTGAATCAATGTCATGTCGCCTGATCATGCTCCTTCGACTCGGACGCCAGGATAAGCTGTGACAGTGTTACCCATTGTCACACGTCGTCCTGAGAAGACACTCCCCCGCATTATTGTCCACCAGGCGCTCTAGAGCCTTCCTTGAAATACTGTATGGTTCCCCATGACCCTTTCAATTTATCCATGCTTCACCGTTGGCTAATCACTAGCACTCTTAATAGAATGTGGTTGGCACGGTTGGCAATAACATTTTGACACTAGGTTTGCCCATCGTCGGCTCTGCGACCGTTCCAGAGCAAGTCGCTATATACAGTTCGAGTCTCCATTATGCTAATTCACCTCTATACCGAATATCCTTATTGCCGCCATCTTATCAATCAAATTAATCAAGCACAGCCATTCACCACATGCCGCTCGTAGAAATTATAACTGCGCATAACGATGCAACGCTGCTATTGGACGATAAAGTCTGCCTTTTGATGCTTTCATCGCATTTCCCCGCCATCCGTTGCCATATATATCGCTCTCATAACTGCTCTCATATACCAGATTTCGCCAGGTTCCCAACGAACCATCGCCCCTTCGTTTTTTTTTTCCATCACTGAGTCTTCAGGAAACGCTGTCTCTATTGCACAATCCATGTCTTCTGATGTAGTGTCTGAATTGGAAGGTCTTGTGCTAAACAATTATGCATCAGGTATGTCACTTACATTTGTGGTCAGTGATACATCTGACGTTCTCATACAGTCGTGATGGTCACCGTCGTTACATATGATTATAGTAAGTGATACGTTTGTGCATGAACTTTGTTCGTACCGGAGTAACCTTGACAACTTTACTGCTCATAGTCCTCACACTTCCCAGTGAGGTATGTCTGCATCCTTTTTCCAAAGTTGTTTCCCAGCTCAGCACCTGCTTAGATAAATTATATTTGGGTCAGGAAACATTCAGCAAGCAGATTTGGCCTCACTGACACACCATAGAGCAAGCCCTGGACCTTGGTCTCTACGCTGTTCGTTGTGGTATGTATGAACTCTCTTAATACACTTTTAAGCATGTGCTACGAGACTGACTACTTGGCCAGGTCCGTTATATTGGCCTTTATTGTGCTTTGTAAGTCTGTCGCTGCTGTAAGCCATTTTGAACAGCATAGTTCACTCTAATTTGCTTGCAAGTGTCGTTTCCCTCGGTATGTTCAAAACCGATAGTCGAGCTGGATTTGGATTAACCCGGAACATTTTAAGTTGGCAGCACCTTTTTTCCAGGTCCCGAGATAGTTAGTTCTCAGTTTAATACTTGGAAAGACGCTAACAATGTGTTAGGCGTAGGCATTTGCTTTCCGCCAGCGAACTTGGTTATTGACGGCTGCTTAGATGTAAGCAAACATCTCTACACCCACCACTGTGCTCGAATGCAACGGGCCTACTCTGAAGGTACTGTCATCGTTCTCGCATTTTACTGGGGATATACATTGTTTATTGCTGCCGCCGATCGTGAGTCACCATTCCCTCTGACCCCATCTCCTTATCTCTTTGTCGTCAATCACAGTGGTGATGGTTTTACGTGTTTACGCGATGTGGAATCGATCCAAGTTTATTCTTGGCATCCTTCTGCTGTGCTACATAGTCGAAGTCATCTTTCAAGTTGTCACCACGGGTATTTTCGACAACCTTGATTCTTACTTGACAGGTGTGTCTGGTTTAAATTGGAGCGAGCTATATGCATAATCCGGAGCATCTGCCCTTTACTTCTCTCCTTTCTCTCCTTCAGTGTCGACTGTGCAATTCTATGGCTACTCGTTTTGCTATACCACATACAACTCACTGCCCCCCTTCCTCAAGTATTCTAACATTGCGCCACCTGTTTTCGATTTTCTGCTGTTGGTTCTTGCCGTCACCTCAACCTTGAAGCAGTCGATTGAGATGTACAAAGCTACAAAGCGGTGGCAGCCCAATCGGTACATGATGCTGCTTGCCAAGGAAGGAGTCCTCTACTTGCTCATGTACGTGCCTGCGCTCGTTTTCATTTTCACCCATTTTCACCGTTCGTCTTGCCATTGCCATGGCGTTTACTTCAATTGAAACCCAACACACGAGCTTACGTTTGATAACTTTTTTTTTTTTTGCTTTCAAACCAGGAATTTGCTCAACAACATCACCAATATGATGGGGAAGGTCGTGTCAAATCCATTAAACGCGGAGTGGCTGCTCGTTCTCAGCATGTTAGGCGTTATATCTTTGTTTCCCATCATGCCTCGGTTCATCATGAGCATACGCCAAATGTATGAAAGCGATATTCGTGGCCGCTGGGAAGGGGTCGATACCGGCTTTGGTGTTGTTATGACGATCTGATAGTCTATTTGATTTCTCCGCGTAGTCCCTTCAAGCCGCATACGCGAGGCACAATACTTGCTATTATATCGATTCGCGCCGTTTGGCATTCTTGTGCTCCTGTCTGCTTCGTGTAATACTTGACTCCATCGTGAATGGACCGTGATCAGGTCATTGTACAATCTATGAGATGACGGCGCATCAGTTCTTGTGCATGAACGTTATGATGGATGGGTAACCACTGTATTGAAGTAATCCGCTGGGGGTAAAAACCCCGTTACGAGCATGGAGAAGTGATTCCGCACGTCGGGGCATGATCGATGAGTCTATGGAAATATTACCTGGTCCCTGCGCTTCAAGTAAATATAATACTCTACCTCGTATGTTAAAAGTCTGTCTCGTAACTCTCGGTCTTTTTTAACTGTTCCCAAGAAGGAAACCCAAAGGCAGAAGGCAGTCCGCTCCAAGCATCCTCTCTCCCATCTTCGATTTCCCTATGACAATAAATCATACAATTCAGGCAGAACCTGGAATCCCACCGGGGGTCCCACCGCATAAATGGGTCTCGAGAGCTGGGTCGATCTGGACACCACAGTTCTGTAATCGTGGCAAAATTCCCGAGAGCGCATTTGACTTCGTCTGTGCAGCATGGTCGCTGCCTCTTCAACCAGCCAAACGCGAGAGATCGTAGCTCTAGAAGCTTGTCCCTGCCCATGATACAAGACTTTTGATTGGCAGCTGTGAGATGGTATAAAGAGCCGTCGAAGTAGTACCCGTCGAGAATAGCGGTCAGAGGAGACGAGCAGATACAACGATACATGGCGACAGGCAGCAAGGAAGACAACCCAAACTCTCGAGCGAGGTTGATCAACTGGAAGTCATACTTGTCGCGTCCGGTTATGGGATGTACGAGGTCAGGTGGTAGAAACAGAAGGGAGAACAAAGACGATGGGTAGCATTGCTTCATCCTCGAACAGGCCTCGTCGAATAACCAGCGTATTTCATATTTCTTGCCTAGTCGGAGAAAGGCTGTCAGCGCAGAGACGTGCATGGGCACCTCAGCAGAAATTCGCTGTCTGAGTGGAGTTAACGTCGACGTGAGACCAAAAGTGAGTCAACTACACACGGTCTCGTGTACAGTGTCTTGAGGACGATTTGAACCTCTAGCGCTGAATCGTGCAGCGTCACGACGGGACAACCGTCGACTTTGCGGCCTGCGGACCTGTTGGTTTGCGAAGAAGACAACATGTCGCCGAATATCCTTGAGGCCGAAGAAAGAACAGCTCGGTGAACGCGGAAGCACCCTCCTTCCACAGCGAGGACGACGTTTCCGTCGCGCAACCATGGGTCGAGACGACGTGGACCCACCAAAGTTGCACCACTGGATAAGGGCATATAAGACCAGAAACCCACAGAATGTTGGGTGAAATTCCAGAGCGTCCGCATAGGATGGCTACGCAAAGGCATGTCCAATAGCATAGGTTTAGCACGGCCATTTGCCAACGAGGATGCCTTCAGGTCACCTCGAACTGATCACAAAACCGGCAACTTCATGTTACACTCATCAACCGGACACTGGGGACAAGCCTTCAATGAGCGGCCCAAGATTCTGCGGTAACGGTTCTTGCGGCCTCGCGGGTTGGGGGTTGGGCCTCATTGCCAAATCCGGATTGTTTCCCGACTCTTCGCTTACTTCAGCAGTGGCGCCATAGATAGTCGTTTCATCTTCCACCATGGACACCATCCACATCGCTGACCTCCTTCTCACACTATCCATATCCAACGACGACAAGGAAGAGCACTCGCAGGCGATCCTACTCTCTCTGATAATCGCACACGACATTTCGAGAACGGCGCGTTCAGACGACCTGGCCTATTCGATCAACTATGCTGCAGTGTATACAACGCTCGTGGAGACACTTCCCAAGACACACTACTCCTCCCTCGACGCGCTTGTCGATCATGTCTTCAAGACGCTCTTTCGTTCGCACCCCGATTTACACGAGGCATGCGTTGTCGCAACGCTGCGAGATACCTCACCTCGCTTCACGATCGAGACGACACGCAGGAGAGATCAGACATCGATGGGCCCGTCCCAGTTCACCCTCATCGGACTCAGCTTTGGCCTCATCATTGGTGTGAACCCTCGGGAACGCGTCGAGAAACAGACCGTCTTGTTCAATATCACTGTCCAGCGGCAGCAAAGGATTGATCTGCAAGAACAGTTCCCCTTTCTCGGCCTCTCGGCGTCTATTCGCCAAGTATGGTCAACTGAATCACGACACGATTGGCGGCGCGCTAATGTGCACATTCACTCTGTAGACATTTATTTCATCAAAATACCGGACCGTGGAGGCACTCGCGTCGGCCGTCGCGTGTCACGTTCTCAAGTATACAAAGGACCCGGACGACAAAGTCATTGTCAAGCTCTCGAAACCAAGCGCCTTGCCCCTCGCGGCATCTGCTCTAGTCCAGTTAACCCGGCGACAAGACGACTTTCCCGACGTCTTTGCGCCTCATGAGCTCCAAGACCGTTTACCACTTCTACCCGCATCGACGCATCTCGACGCAGAGGTGGCGGGCAGAAGCACATCCTCCTCGTCGCATTCTGTCGCCCTTGCGCTGGGTTCGAATCTCGGCGACAGATTCGCCAATATTGAGACAGCACTCCGGCTCCTCGAAGTGCCAGCATCCTTGCTTAGCGATCTGGCCAAAGATGCCCAGGTGTCGGCCATCGATACCAGTTTCATGTATGAAACCGCGCCGATGTACGTCACTGACCAACCTCGGTTTGCCAATTGTGCTTGCATGGTGCGTTTCTAGTCCTACGTCCGTTTCTTGGGTATCCCTGTTCATCGCCGTTCGCGATGCTTGGCTAGATCGAAACGAACCTGTCTCCCAAAGAACTACTCCGCCTGGTCAAGGCAATTGAGACGGTGATTGGCAGAGTGCCGAGTGGGCGTCACGGTCCGCGTGCGGTCGATCTCGACATTCTAACGTATGACGATCAACTCGTGGACACTCGCCCTCCCCACAGCCGGGCCAGTTTAGACAACCTGATTGGTGAGCTCGTCATTCCACATCCGCGCATCTGCGAACGCGAATTCGTGCTCCGGCCCTTGAACGAGTGAGCTATGTCACAGACTACGTGACTCCGAGCTGAGCTCTTTGGCATAGCATGATCCCAGGGTTCGTGCACCCTGTGTGTAACAAGACCATACGCACCCTTCTCCACGAACTGTTGTCTGGTAGGAGGGAGGACGACCTCCCTATGTTCAAAGTAATGCCGTTCCCGAAATACCCCTCGGATGACACCGCGCTCGTCAGGATCGACGGCGTGCGGGTACCCTCGACAGCAACATACTGGACGGTGTCTTCAACAGATCCCACTAAACATGACTGCCCTCGGAAAACGCGCCTCATGGCTACACTCAACGTGACACCAGACTCTTTTTCTGACGGCGCCAAATACAATGCGCTCCCTGACGCGATCGCCTATACAGTGTCCGCCGTCGCCTCTGGCGCCCATATCACCGATATTGGCGGTTACTCCACCCGTCCCGGTGCCGATTTCGTCTCGGCAGAGGAAGAAATCCGGCGCGTCGTCCCCGTCATCCAAGCCATCCGCGCGCACACCGATGATGCGGTCCGACATGCCCTCCTATCCGTCGACACCTTCCGCTGCGACGTCGCCGAACAAGCCGTCCGCGCGGGTGCCAACTGTATCAATGATGTGCACGCCTTTACGGGCCCTACCTATCCGCTCGAAGTTGCCTCTGCAGACCACCTCGCCAAGATGCGGTGTGTGGCGAAGGACTTGGGCGTGCCGGTGGTGTTGATGCATTCCCGTGGGGACGCAGGAGCGAATAAAAACTACGATGCGTATCATGGTGAGCTCGTCTCTGCCATCAAAACGGAGCTCGGACACAAGGTGGATGCGATCGTGCGTGGCCCAGGTGGGGTCCGTCGATGGCTAGTCTTCGTCGACCCCGGAATCGGGTTTAGCAAGCCCGTGGAGGGACAGTTGGCGTTGATGCGTGATTTGGGCAAGGTGACGGCGGACGAACCTGGGAATGTACTGGCGGGGTACCCATTGCTGTTTGGAGCGTCCAAGAAATCAGTGTTGGGGGCGTTGTTAGAAGAGCCGGATGTGGAGGGGGCATACAAGGGACGGAAGACAAGTGCGCAGGAGAGGCGATGGGCGACCGCGGCCGCTGTGGCGTGTGCTGTTCAACAAGGGGCGAGTGTAGTGAGGGTCCACGATGTGGCAGAGATGAGAGACGTCGTTGCTGTCGCTTCCGCGATTTGGGGTCGATAACACCGTGAGCCCCCTTACTAGGGTTGCAGTGGCAACGTGTTGCAATTGTGTTGCCGATGGCTACGACTTTGATGGCATACACGTCGCATTTCGGTGAGTGATGCGTCCCTGTGGTCGTAGAGCATACGTTTTGGGCACGCCTTCTCGGGGTCTCCTTTCCCTTCTTCTCAACCTTTGGTGTTTGCGTCTTGGCCATGTCAGCACACACGAGAGGACCATGGACTATACGGCCAGGTTGTTTGAGCGCGTGCTCGATGCGGGGGACAACCGACAACGTACCTTTTCCTATATTATCAACGATGGGGACCTCGATTTGATCGTACAAACGTCCCATGTCGACAGGCGGCAAGAGAGCAGCAACCCAACCGAGTACCTCTCTCCCTTTTGCAATCTCACCTCTTCAAACCAGGGCTCAGGTACGCTATCCATAAACGCCGGGGCTGCCAAGCTCGTCGAGAATCTTGATGTTTTTTTGGAGGGAGTGTCGATTCAACGAGTGATCCAGAATCATCCCTGTTGAGCATATCGACCACCGTGAAGAACGTCCTGATTGAGAGCGCCAGGCCATCCGGGCCATTGTAGGTCGCGTCCGTCGCTTGCAGGAGGCAGACAGGATTTGTGGTCCGAGGTGGATCAGCGATCACAGGTAGTATTTGTATCTGTCCAGCTCGTCAATGTCAATGGGCCAGCCAACTTCACGAATGGAAGCATACTGGTTACGTGTTCCGTCAATGACCATTATCTCGATGCGAGGCGGATCTGTGATCGCCGGGAGTATTCGTATCTGTCCAGCTCGTCAGTATCGACAGTCCATCCGACTTGCTCAGGGACGGAAAAGTGCTGGTTACATGTCGCGCAAATGTTAGCCATCTAGACATCGATCGATGTAGTGCGACGAGTTCGTGGACAGGGTTGTTGAGCTTGCCTGTTCATCGAAATAGCAGAGTATGGTGCCTTTTATGGTAGTAAAACGCATTAGATATGGTATTGCCATGCTCTCGATCACCCCAACGGACCTGCCATTTTATGGAGAACACTTGTCCGGAGTTTGAGCGGGCCCTCTTCGAGAACGTGCTAGGATGCGTAGTTTGTGTGGGGCATGTCGTGAACTGGTGTAATGCGGACTGCATATCGAATCCCGGAACCAAGACATGACGAACAATCGTAGACTGACCTTTGAGGTGACAGAAGGTTTGGTCAATATTGCCTGCTTGGCTGGCCGTCGCAACGAGGTCATCTAGCTGGGATCCGAGGAAAAGTAAGCGCCAAAGACACGCGTGAACAGACCAAATTGAGAATAAGGAAATATCAATCTTCGCACCACGAGCAAACTGAAACACGTTGTTCCTTGACACCTTTAACCGACGACACTGTACCATTGGTGAAGATGACGTCCACAAAGACTGGTGCGTAACAGTTCCGAGCCTGAGGAGCGATTGAACACTGCTGACGATTGAGTAAGACCACACAATCGTGTTCGACACCGGTCGCTCTGGTGTGGTGGATGCAGTCGCATTCCAGCCTGATGGGATGCATGTTTTAGGCGGGACTTGGGATGGGATTCGACAATGGCGACTTGCGGACGGCAATTTCGGTAAAGAGACGGAGAAGCAAATGGGGATGAACTTGAATGCCATTTCTGTGTCAAGGGATCACAAATGGATAGTATGCGGGACTATGTGGGGGACAAGCGTGTGGGACGCAGAGATGCATGAAAAGGCCATCGAGGTGGACGGCACAAAGACGGTGTCTGCAGTTGACGTCTCCCCAGACTCGACTAGGTTTGCCACCGGGGCCGGAAGGGATGCAAGCATCTGGAGCATTACGAGTGGGGAGCGACTCGTTGGGCCGCTCGAACACGACGAAGATATCACTGGAATCAGGTTCTCGCCATCAGGCGAACACATCGCCACATCAGGTCGAGGTGGCTCCGTGCGGATTTTTCGCGGTCGCAGTGGTGACCAGCTCATTGAGATCAACACCATCACAAGCTCAGATTGGCCAATCACTCCGCTCGCGTGGTCCAACGGCGGTCAACAAATTTTTACCGCATCAGACGACAAGAAAATCAAGTCTTTCAATGCGTCCACGGGGTCCCAGTTCGCCGAATCGCAGATTCTCGGTGACGACAATGTCGGATCTATTGCTCTAGCCACCAACGGAAGATTCATCGCTACCTATGTATCACGTTCCATCTTCTTCCTTGACACATCAACACTCGCTCGCATTGGCCCTGGAATCGAGGACAGTGACAAGATACACTCAATTGCCATCTCTGCAGATAGTAACTATGTCGTCACTGGTCGATATGACGGAAAAATCAACATTCGAAATCTCAACAGCATTCTTCCATCAGACTTATGTGGCCCTTTCGATGTAAGTATTTGTGCACTCCAGTGCTAGCACATCCAATAAGCACTCGTCTTCCAAGCTGACATGCTACATTAGCTGTCTATTCGCAGGAATGGACAGCAAGACGAACAGCCTTCGACCTCGGGTGGTCAGGACAAGGGATTACCTGACTCTCCCCAGTCTCTGGTAGGATTTCATCATTCTGCTACCAGAAGATTTGTACTGACTCCTTCCTTATGTATGTACACCAGCAAGATCCCACGAAATCCAATCCACTCGAGGGCGAGACCCGGAGTGCAGACAGCGAGGGGGAAACCCAGAACGAGAACGGCGACAGCGATCTGCTCGAGGTATCCGTTTTTTGTTCTTTTCCCAATCAAAGCAAGTTCTCACGATTGCACAGGTCAACGTGCCGTCCAGTACGCCCGGCCCTCAGTTTGACTACGAAGAGGTTCGAGGTCACTACATTCTTCTCTTACTTTCGTTTTGACACCGCTACAGTCACTGTCCCCGGCATCATCCACTCATCCTCACGATGACGAGCCACCACCCATCGAGCCGTCTCACGCAATATCACAGTCGGGTGCAGTACCAGTGACATCCCATCTAGAGGTAAATGTCGACACCGCCGAGTCATCGCAGGGTCGTTCGATATTTAAAAGGTGGCTGCGGAGAAAGAATAACAAGGACACAGCTTTGCATAAGCCAGATTGGCCTTCTGCACAATCGCGTGATCCTCGACTTCGTCACCAGTCACCAGCGAGAGAAAACACTACCGATGAGGGACCTTCGACAATGGCTGCAGGTCAACGTGTGCGAGTGAGTGATCTTCCCTGATAGATAAATGAATTAGCACGTCTAATATATCGTCTTAGCGAGCGGTTGCAAAACCCGTTGTACAACGACAGGTTTGTTGTTTCTCGAGTTTGTTCTCATTCACTCATCACACGTTACAGAAGAAATCGCGTAAAAAACCTACTGCTCATAACCGTTCGCACAAAGACACTTCGCGCGGCGGGCAAGGTGCTTCAGATCCAAACGAAGCGGGCCCTGTATGTCGTTTTCTTGTGAAGATAGTCCCCCTCACGACAGCTCATTTCCTGTCAGGCGCAGCAAGGAAACAATCCATCTCAACCATCAGCCGGGAGGGTCCATGTAACTGTGCGCGTATCTTCATTTTACTTACATTGTTAGACTCACATTGGATCACGTCAGCGAGAATCAGACGACGCTATCCTTATGGTCAGATTCCCCAGATGGATGTGTTTTTGCTCGGGTACAGGAGATGGGACGCATTAATCGGATCAAGTGGTTCATATTACATGTACATGTAGACTACGGGATTACGAGTATATGGACATTAATCGATTATGCGGTTATTTCAGTTCGTCTCGTTCCGCAGCTTTACATTACATTGGATAAACGTCACTACGCGAGGTGGATGAGTGATCGTAGCCGTATCTGTGCAGTACATAGGTATCGTCCTATAAAAGCCATAGAATCGCTAGGAATTGCTCTGTGGTGCTATCCTGAGGTGTTGGGAGCCGATCCGAGCGACGCGATGTGTGTCAGGTGATCGAGTACATGACAATGTCCGATTTGCTCTACCGCCATTCAAAGCAGTGTGGAGCGCCATGATGATCGCGGGAAAGGTCAACAGCCATGCTCGTGACTGTCGCAGTACTTCGACCGACGTTGAACTAGCTCGAGACAATGGACGATCACAGGGACATGTAACCACCATGCTTCCATGCTTCGTGAAGTTGGCGAGCCCACGGGACTGTCTGCCTATCGTGAACTAGGAAACGTGTCGGAAGGCATGACTAGAATCAATGGACTGTATGAGCACAACCATTGTAGGAAGCGGGGATCGCCCAGCCTGGCCATGCATGTGGATGTGACGTGGTCTGAGCGGGTGCGCTCCATTTTTACGGAAACAAAATTTTCCGGACTATGAACACACGCATATCTGGGACGCACACGTATTTGTGCGCGGTATGCTGCAAGTTGGCCTCACGTGGATGGTACACTGGTCGTGAACCAAGTCTCGCAGTCAGGACCTCGGAAAAGACGGAAGGTTGGCCACCATTGCCTGCTTGCGCGGCCGTCGCAACGAGGTCATCTAGCTGGGATGCGGGTAAGAATAAGCGCCAAAGACGCGGGCTTACGCACGAACTGACCAAATTGAGAATAAGGAAACATGTTTATGAATCAATTTTCGCACCACGAGGAAACCGAAACACCTTGTTCCTTGATGCTTTGAAACCGACGACTATGTGAAGATGACTACCGGTGTGTAACAGTTCTAAGGAGTGATTGAGCATTACTGACATCCAATCAAATCGTCAGACAACATGTATGAAAGGCACTACTGGCGTCAACAAGTCTGTATGTGAACAGAACCACGTACAAAGTCACCCGGCGATATATGGGAATGTGACGTGGTCTGAGTGGGTTGTGTCCCATCTTATGGAAAAAAATCGCCTGAAGTACGCGACCTTTTCGAGAATGTGCTGGGATACACACATATTTTGTGGGTGATTTGATATGTCGCGAGTTGGTCTCATGTGGACGGTACTCTTATCGTGAACCGAGTGCAGCCAAGACATGACAACTTGACAGTCACAGAATGCCCTTGGAAGAGACGGAAGGTTCGGCCAATATTGGCTACTTATCTAGCCGTCGCAACGTTATCTAACTGAGATCCGAGTAAGAATAAACGCCAAAGACACCACGCTCCCGTGTGATCTTACCATAGTGGGAATAAAAGAAACATGTTGATGAATCCATTTTCGCACTAAGAGTGAACCGAAACACCTTGTTCCTTGACACTTTGAAACCGACGACGACTTGAACGCATCATTGGGGACCATGTCATCCGCAAAGACCGGTGTGTAGCAGTTCGGAGAAGTGAGTGGACATTGCTGACAATTCAGTAAGACCGAACAATCGTCCTCGACACCGGTCGCGAGGGCATGGTGTATGCAGTCGCGTTCCAGCCTGATGGGATGCATGTTTTAGGCGGGAGCAGCGAAGGGATTCAACGATGGCGACTTGCGGACGGTCAAGAGGTGGGGAAGCAAGCGCGAATAAACTTGAACGCCATTTCCGTGTCGAAGGATCACAAATGGGTAGTGTGTGGGGCTGTGGAGGGGGCAAGCGTGTGGGACGCAGAGATCCAGGAAAAGGTCATCGAGGTGGAGGGCAAAAATAATGTGTTTGCAGTGGATGTCTCCCCTGACTCGACCAGGTTTGTCACCGGGACTGACACCGCGAACGTCTGGAGCATTACAAGCGGGGAGCGACTCGTTGGCCCACTCAAACATGACGAAGGGGTCATGGGAATCAGGTTCTCCCCCAACGGCGAGCAAATCGCCACTACCTGCCAAGGTCGCTCGGTCCGCATTTTTGACACTCACAACGGTAACCAACTCCTCGTCCTCAATACCATCGCACGCTCAAACTGGCCAATCACTCCGCTCGCGTGGTCCAACGACGGTCAACAAGTTTTTACTGCATCAGACGACAACAAAGTCAAGTCTTTCGCTGTATCCACGGGGTCCCAGCTCGCTGAATCGCCGATTCTGAACAACGATTACTCCATTACTGTAGCTGGTAACGGCAAATTCATTGCCACTGTCACACGTGATGCCATCTCGTTCATGGACACATCAACGCTCGCCAAGATTGGCAATGGCATCGAGGAGAGCAAAAGGATGTGGTCGGTTGCCATCTCCTTGGATAGCAGCCGAATCGCGACTGGACGACATGACGGCAAAATCATCGTACATAACCTCGCCAATTTTCTTCCGGACTCGTATGGACCATTCCATGTAAGCATTCATCACGTTGGCTTGTTGGATTAACACCATTCCATCTCCCATGTTGACACACTGCATTAGCCATTTTCTCAGGAGGAACAACAGCCGGACGAGCACCCTTCGGCCTCGCGCGGCCATGAGAACAAGCCACCTGGCTCTGAGCCAGTAAGCATTTATGGTTCTGAACCAAACGAACTGCGCTAACTTTACTATTGCACATGTACACCAGGACAACCCAGGGAAGTCCAGATCTGAGACGCACAATGAAGTCGGCGATCATGATCTCCTTGAGGTACTGTATCCGTTCGTTCTTTTCCCAATCGAAGCGAGTTCTCATGATCGCATAGGTCGACGTGCCGTCGAGCACGCCTGGCCCTCAGTTCGACTATGACGAGGTTTGTGATCACTGGATTCTTCGCTCACTTCCGTGTTGATACCGCTGCAGTCACTCTCGCTGGCATCATCCACTCATCCTCACGATGACGAGCCACCACCTGTCGAGCCGTCTCACACAATATCGCAGTCGTCGGGTGCAATACCAGTGACCTCCCATCCAGAGGTAAATGTCGACACCGCCGAGTCATCACAGGGTCGCTCGATTTTCAAAAAGTGGCCATGGAGGAAGAATAACAAGGATCCGGCTTTGCATAAGCCAGATCGACCTTCTGCAAAATCGCGTGATCCTCGACCTCGTTCCCGGCCATCAACGAGAGAAAACGCTCCCAATGAGGGACCTTCGCCAATGGCTGCAGGTATACGTGTGCGAGTGAGTGCTCTTCCTTGACAGACACACGGACATGGCGGGTCTAACATATCATCTTAGCGAGCGGTGCTGCAAATGCAAAGAAAGTGCGCCCTGTACGTCTTTTTCCGGTCACGATAGTCCGCGTCACGGCAGCTCATTTTCTGTCAGGTGCAACAAACGAGCGATCCATCTCAACCGTTAGCCGGGAGGGTCCACTTAACGGTGCGCGTAATTTCCTTTTACGTACATTGTTAGACTCACAGTGGATCAAATCAGCGAGAATCAGGCGATGCTATCGTTGCGCTCAGGTTCCCCGGATGGATGTGTTTTTGGTCGGGTACAGGAGATGGGACGCATTGATTGAGGTGGTTCAGTGCAATACGTATAAATACAAAATGAGTATGTGGTCTTCTCAAAGTATCTGTTCGCTCTTTTTCCCTATTCGAGCGACTTCTCATGATCGCATAGGTCGACGTCCAGTTGAGTACGCCCGATCCTCAATTTGACTACTATGAGGTTGGTGATCTCTATATTCTCCTCTTTCATTTGTGTTGACCATACTGGAGTCACTGTCCCCCACATCTTCTACCCATTCTCGTCAGGACGACGTACTCCCGCATGGTGAACCATAGTCATCAAATATTCTACCCGTGAGCCCCAGAAGCACATCCAGATCTTGATACCCCCGCGCAGTCTCAGGGGGTTTCTTATGCTCGAAAGGTTACTGCCGCCAGGGAAGTATAAGAGTAACAAAGACCGCACTTCGCATATACCCGATCGAGTTCCCAGACAGTCAAGTCGGCATGCCGATCAACAATCTCGTTCCCGCTCACCTGTAAGAGTGGAAGGTACAAACGAGGGACCTTCGTGGATGGCTGCCGGTCAACGTGTACGAGTGAGTGCTCTTATTTGATAGGTGATCGGATGGTCTGTGTCTAACACATCATAGCGAGCGGTCGCCAGACCCGTGGTAAAACGAAATGTTTGTTATTCGTCGACTTTGTATATAGGAACTGATTTGACGTTACAGGCTAAATCACCCACCAAGGCTACGCACCGTAGCGATCCAAACAAAAGTGCCCCTCGCAGTGGACGCGGATCTGGAGATCCAAAGGAAGCCGGCCCAGTGTTTTTTTTTTTTTTTCTGAAATTTCTGTACCATGTCATGACAGCTCACTTCATGTTAGGCGCAACCCATGGATCCAGGTGATCCGATCCAATATATGTAGATGCCATACGGAATCGCCAGTATGTGGACGAGTTCGTGTCGCCTCGCAGCACTACTTGTAGGATAAGTCCTGAATACCCTGCCCGTGACTGAACTCGCTCGGATATTCACTCGACGGTCACTAAGTCTATGACCGTTGGGGGCACAGTGTCTGATTGATCGAGCTGCGCAAAGTCCCGGAACCTCAAATAAGACGAAGGTGTGCGTTCCTCCCGCTTTGATGTTTTTCTTGTTCATCACGGATCCAATACAAACAAACAACTCTCTCTGATCATCGCGCACGACATTTCGACAACTGCACGTTCAGACACCCTGAACTACTCATTGACTACTACTAGACTGTATGCAACATTCGTGATAGAGTCACTTCTCAAGGCAAGCTACACGACTCTCGAAGTGCTCGTCGACTATGTATTGGAGACGCTTCTTCGTTCGCATTCCGACGTACACGAAAAGAGCGTACGTCACGATGCTGCGATCATACGATCGAGACGACGCAGAAGAGAGATTTGGGCAGCTTATGGGAGATGATAAATGATTGGTGTTGAGTGGTCAAGCAGAAAATTCAGGCGCGGTCCCAACGAGCGGAGAACTTGGACTGGACAGACTGAACGAAACTTTCGAAGGCCTTAAGAGTCGTCCTCGCCCGATAAATGTCTGTGCAGCATCCGGGATACATAATACATTGAGCTCGAAAGACGAGGCCCATGTATAGGTTCAACGGTCACCACCATCGTCTACTATTCATCAATCGCTCCGAGTCAGCGCTAGTGCTTACATACCAGGTCTCTACCCAAATTCCTCGCTCAAGCCTGACGCATATTATCTCCCCAATGTTTCGAGTCGAATCGCCTCCAATTCGTTCGCGTCCCCTTCTACCATCTGATCCTGTCCCGGGACGACATCCGCGAACATAATCGCAGACACGACCGTGTTGTTGCTGGCAATATGTTGCGACAACACGCCGAATCCGGTGTCAACCCCCTGCCGGCAGCGATAGAGGTCACGGTCATACAGCTCTCGCATGCTGATGATGAACCGAGGAATCATGGGGCATACGAGTATGCTCGAACATACATCCAGAAAGAGTATTGAAGTGCCATTTACTGATATACCCACTATTTGGAGTGTGGTACTGATATAGTAAAACACAATCCTAGTAGTTCAGAAGAAAACAACCGAGTGGTTAGTTTTCCGACAAGCACTAGAGAGTAAAATGGATAGCAGAACGTGATGCGCGGCGGGTGGACCGAAAGAATGTGGAAAAGTTGAAAGACGTACAGGAAGAAATAAAGGATCCCATCTCTCACGAGCTGTTGCATGAATTGATTAGCTTGCCACTGCCTGGTTGCTTTGTATATCTCGATTGACTGTTTCAAGGTTGGGATGATAGCGAGAACCAAAAGCGCAATGCTAAAAACAAATCGAAGGAGTGTAGCATACACTTTAACCATGGGCGAGTAGTTGGTTGACAGATTGCAAAATGATAAATCAAGGAATTGAGCTGTTGTGACTGGAGAAAAAGATGGCACGAGATGAAGGCCACCTGTGTGAGATTGCAGTGGTGCACCATTCCAGCCCGAGACATACCTGAGAGGTATGTGTTGGGATTGTTGTAGATGCCTGTAATAACAACAGACACAACAACCTGTGGCACATAGGCGAACAGGAGGACCCAAAGGATCCTTTGGGATCGACCCCACATCGCATAGACCCGCAGGATCATCACCACTGTAATTGAGATCATGGTCCAGGAAAAGAAATTTTGGGGTACAGTGGCTTACAATCAGCAGTATCAATAAATATTTGGTACTCCCAGCTGATCACCAGCGATAATGTAGTACCTTCAAGTATGAAATATGCATGTCATAGTGATAGTCTGGAGGACAGTAAATCAATATGCTTACATCTATGGGATGTTATCAATGTGGGTTTCAATCAGAATTTAGATGCATACATCTACCAGACAACAGTCATTAATGACCGACAAAGTAGAAAGCGGGAAAACTGACTTTGACGGGGCCAGGGACAAAGGTAGTACCAACTGTGAATTTATCTGATCAGCTCAATTAACCTCAAAATTGATTCAAAACATACAGAGGCCAGCAAGGCTTAAGCACGTGGTCAGTGTTAGCTGTGTATTTTGCTATGCATCATGCCAACAAGAGACTCACATAGCCAAGGAAAGACCGACATATCGGACCTACAGAACTGTCAATTTTGAACTCGTGCAATGGAGTGTCCCCGAAGCCTTTATACACACCAGAACGAACATTGTAGAGACCCAGGTCCAGCGTCTGCACTATGGGAACGTAAAGCCTGGTCCTTGCTCGATAATTCGTACCTCCTTACCCAGACATAATCTATCTTTGAATATTTTCAACTGACCGAGAAGATATGGAGAGCAAAACAACACACCTCTCTCGAAAACATGAGAACTGCAGGGTAGATTGCAATGGTCAGTTCAGAATGGAAGGGATTGCATGCACATAAGCATTACGCACAATAATCATATATGACGGCAGTGGAAATGATGACTGCATGGGTCGGTAAGATAAATCATTGAGTGAAACTTGTATGAGTAGCCGTACGAAATATACAGTTAAACACCCGGAGAAGCAAAGCAGACTGTAAGTCGGGAGACATGGCAGGCCTGAGGGAAACAACGATTTGACAGTTTAACGACAGACAAAGATTGAAAATCGAGGAGAGCTTGGGGAGGTTGCGAGTGGACCAATCGTTCAGTCTGGCAGCTTGTTTCTTCTTCGAGACTCTTGCGGAACGACGAGTTATGTATAATCCTCCAACGACAAACACACAACACAGCATGGAGGCGGTGACAGGAGGCGGTCCGCCAGCGGCGGATTCGTTTCCCCGCAATGTTTGCCATCAAATGATTGAATTTTAAATTACTTCTTATCACTCTGGTGGCGAGTGTGTTACTTACAATGTTACATACAAACTCGTAGATTCAGCTTGATGGAGGTGTGGCGTCGGAAGGCGGTTCGAGAGCGCCTTCGTTGCATGTGCAGCACAGGGCATTTAGGTTTGATGATCATGATCTATCGCTCCGGGCGGCAAGTAAAACAGCTTCCCACCACGAACTCCGGCAGTACATTGAACACTGAAGGCTGGACCGAGATAGCGAAAAATGTACACGACATGTAACAAGACGCTTCCATCGACACTGGTGATATTTCCTCCTTCTCGCACCACAGGATCCATTCTATGCCCTGCAAGCGGCAGAGATTGGTGTGTGAGCCAGCGACACCACGCTCTAGATCGAGGTGTCCTTCATGGTAATCGATATCACCAACTCAGACGGCGATGATTCGCAGCCGCTCAATCGACACCTCTTAGGATCACCGTGTATGCATGGTATGGTGTCGAGCTCGTGTTTTCTCGGTGTGTTGTCCACGACAGAGGGAATGACGTTTACCTCGCTATCCGAGACGCACCGCGCACGACGCACGGCTTGCGATCACTTCTTCCCCACTCCGAAAACGTCGGCTCGACGAGTTTGCAGCAGAGCGTTTACGGGTCACTTGAGCTGTCGTCAAAAGGGTGAGATGGAATGTTTACTTGGCTTGTTGCTCCCTGACTGCCAGGTGGAGTTTTCCGGATTGTCGAGAACATGGGAAAAGGCGTATCGTCAAACGGCTTCCGCGTCGAGCAGACGCACAACCAAGGTGGTTGCATAGTCCAAGGATCTTTCGCGCATACTGGCAAAGTCCGAGTCGTCAGGACCAATAAAGGAGGAAAAGAGAACATATCTCAAAGCGCAGGTACGCCTCACTTACCAGAATACGACGTATGCTTACCGTTGTTTCGGTTTGCTCGTGCGCAAAGTTGCTGCATGTTTCCTTATTCAACATGGGTCTGTTGATTACGCAGGTGCCTCGTGTCTTGGCCCCACTCGGATCCCGGCTAGGTGGCCTCACTGCGACTACAAGGCAAAGAAACCTTGCCTCGTGTCCAACAGTGGTCTGATCCTATATCCTGGGACTTGTGAGTACTCGTCATATCTCTGCTGAGTATGACTTCGTTCACGACAAGTGTACAAACCGCGTTAGACCAACTCGCGACATTACCGCACAGAATACGTACCCATATCCATGACATTCTCGAACAGAGAGCGTTCATGCTCCGGGTGTATGTTCTTCTACAAGATGCGAAACGACTGATCGTTGGTATGCTGCACAATCTGGTACAGCGTCACGTTTCTAGTATGTGCTGCCTCCGTGACTCAATGGTTGATACCGGTGTGATGTACGTCGCTAGCCAGCCTCGATTTGCCAACTGTGCTCGCATGGTCATGGTGTCTCGTGCTTCGCTAGATTAATACGAACCTGTCTCCAAAGGGATTACTCAGCTTCATCAAGGAAATTGAGACAGTGACTCGCAGAGCCCCAAGCATCCACCGAGTGCAGTCGATCATGCAGCCCTTGGATGTTTACTCAGAGATCTAGCCAAAGATGTCCGGAAATCCGTCGTCGATGCCAGTTTAATGTGATGTAGTACGGGCTTTGACCAAGTGGGGTCATTGGAAACCCCGTGTCGTACGTGATGCGTTTCCTACAGTGTGGGATGTCGATGTCGCTCTCTCGGCCAAGGAAGGCATGGAGGCAACCACAAGCTTTATACCATACGATGCATACACGGATATCCAGGTGTTGATTCAAATTGCGACTCGAAACCGTCATCGTTGTTCAAAATCGATTACCATTACCGTGAGGAGTGTCCTGATCAAGAACGCGAGGTCGTCCGGAGTCGGGGAGGCCGTGTCCACCGATTGCAGAACATGGGATGGGTTTCATAGTGCAAGGCGGATCAGTGATCGCAGGGAGTATGGATATTGCCGTGCGCTCAATTACCCTGGGCGGACCTCCCATTTGATGGAGAACAGTCATCTGGAGTTTGAGCGGGCTCTTGAGAAGGTACGAGGATGCACACGGAGATTGTGCAAGGTATGTCGCGGGCTGGCCGCTGCACGCTCATCCTGGATTGAGTCCCGGAACCAAGCCATGTCGAGGAATCGCAGGCTGCCCTTGGAAAGGTGTCGCCTGCTTGCCTGGTCGTCGCAACGAGGACATAGCCGGGATGCGGATAAGCGTAAGCGCTAAAGACACGAGGTTCCTCGCGAAAGACCATATTGAGAATAAGGAAACGTGTTTAAACTTTATAAATCAGTTTTCGCCCCACGAGGAAACCGACACACACGACACCTTGAAATCGACATATGTGTATTATTGGTGAGGATGTCACCCACAAAGACCGGTATGTAGCAGTTCTGATGAGTGATTGAACACTGCTGACAATTCAGTAAGATCACACAATAGTGCTCGACCACGGTCGCTCTAATGGCGTGTCGGTAGTCGCGTTCCAGGCTGATGGAAGGCATCTTTTAGGCTTGAGCGGCGATGAGATTCTACGATGGCGACTTGCTGACGGTCAAGTGGTGGGGAAGCAAACGGGAATGATGGACCTTTATGCTATTTCCGCGTCGAGGGATCACAAATGGGTGGTGTGTGGGACTAATGGGGGGGGGGCAAGTGTGTGGGACTCAAAGATCCAGGGAAAGGTCGTTGAGGTGGAAGGCAAAAAGTGGGTGTATGCAGTTGATATCTCCGCAGACTCGACCAGATTTGCGACCGGGGCTGAAAGCAAAGCGAACATCTGGAGCATAACGAGTGGGAAGCGACTCGTTGGCCCGCTCGAACACCACGAACGGGTCATAGGAATCGGGTTCTCCCCCATTGGCGACCACATAGCCACTATCTGTGCAGGTCACTCGGTCCGCATTTTTAATAGTCACAGTGGTGACCAGCTCATCGAGATCAACACCATCGCACGCTCAACATGGTCAGTCACTCCACTCGCATGGTCCAACGACGGGCAACGAATTTTTATCATATCGGACGACAAGAGAATCAAGTCGTTCTCTGTGTCCACGGGGTCTCAGCTCGCTAAGTCGCCAATCCTTGGTGGTGATTACTGCATCTCCCTAGCTGGCAATGGCAAATTCATTGCTAGTGTCGCATTGCATGCCATCTCGTTCCTGGACACATCAACGCTCGCCAAGATTGGCATTGTCATTAAGGATAGCAAAAGAATGTTCTCGAGTGCCATCTCCTCGGATAGCAGCCAAATTGCAACTGGACGAGATGACGGGACAGTCATCATACATAACCTCGCCAATTTTCTTCCGGACTCATATGGTCCTTTCCATGTAAGCATTTGTCCTTTCATGATGTTGACTTGTTAGATAAGCATAATTCCATCTCCCATATGACACACTACATTAGGCATCTACTCGCGAGGAACAACAACCAGACGAGCTGCGTTCCGCCTCGGGTGGCCATGAGCACAAACTATCCGGCTCTGAGCCAGTAAGAATTCATTAGTATATCACCAAATGAGCTGCGCTGACGTTACTATCGCATATGCACAACAGGAAGAGCCAGGGACATCTAATCGAACCAAGTCTGAGACACACGGTGAAGTCGGCGATCGTGAACTCCTCGAGGTATCCCGTTCGTTCTTTTCCAAACTCAATCGAGTTTTTCATGATCGCATAGGTCGATGTACCGTCGAGTACGCCTGGCGCTCAATTCGACTATAGCGAGGTTCGAGGTCACTACATTCTTCTCTTACCTTTGTATTGACACTGCTACAGTCATTGTCCATGGCATCATCCACCCATTCTTGCAGTGACGAGGCACCACCTGTCGAGCCATCCCACTCCATATCACAATCGTCAGGTGCAATACCAGTTACCTCCCGTCCAGATGCGCGTCCAGAGGATAATGGCCGTTCAATTTTTAAATGGTGGCCATGGAGGAAGAATAACAAGGGCCCGACTTCACATAACCCAGATCGACCTTCTGCGAAATTACGTTATCCTCGACCTCGTTCCCAGCTACCAGCGAGAGAAAACGCTCCCGATGAGGGACCTTCGCCAATGGCTGCAGGTATACGTGTGCGAGTGAGTGCTCTTCCTTGATAGACACACGGACATGGCGGGTCTAAAATATCATCTTAGCGAGCGGTCGCGAGACCCGTTGTACAAAGACAGGTTTGTTGTTCCTCGCGTTTGTTCTCACTCACTCATCACGCCCTGCAGAAGAAATCCCATGCAAAACCTGCTGCTCGCAAACATCCACATAAAGGTACCTCGCGCGCCGGGCAAGGTGCTGCTGATGCAAACGAAGTCCGTCCTGTATGTCCTTTTGCGGTGATGCTAGTCCCCGTCACGACAGCTGATCCGCTATCAGGCGCAACAAGTAAACGATCCATCTCAACCATCAGCCGGGAGGGTCCATCTAACAGTGCGCGTCTTGCCTTTTTACTTACATTGTTAGACTCACAGTGGATCGGCATCAGCGACAATCAGGAAATGCTAACCTTTCGATCACCTTTCCGGGGTGGATGTGTTGTTCCTCAGGTACAGAAGATGGGACGCATTGATGTACAATGCTGTCATACAGTTATTTCAGTTCGTCTTGTCGCCCCGCAGCATTACTACTAATACACCCGTCCACCATTGAGTCACTACTAGGATATTTACTCAACGGCCACCAAGGAAGTTTACGCACACTGACTCAAACATTGAGGTTATACTACCGTATCTAATTGATTTGAGCAGTTGTGAATCGTCATCTAATGCGGGGCCCCGTTAGGCTCTGACGTTTCTCCCGCTTGGATCTTTGTCTTGTGCGTCACGGACTCAAGTACAACTTGAGGCAAACGCCAATGAACTGAGCAAGAATTGCCCCTTCTGAACTTTCAGCTTGTAGGCAACCAGGTGCGCATCAATGAACACCCCCCGCACATTGACACCGTTCCTCTCTGGCAATAATCCCGATGGCAAGCAAGAACACTCACACTCTACTCCTCTAATATTTGGAGAACAGCTCAGACAGCCTGACGTATTTGATCAACTATGCGTACAATTCGTGGAGAGCCCTCCAAAGACACTTCACCACTCTCAAAACTCGCGTTGATCATGCGCTCAAGATCCCCTTTTGTTCGCACCCGGACGTAGGCGAAGCGAGTGTCACTGCAGCCCGACGAGATAACTTGCTTCATTTCACGATCGAGGCGACGCGCAGGAGGGGTCAGCATCAGCAGGCACCCAGTCCGACTCGATTTCCGTGCCATCATCGTTGCAAAGTCTCGGGAGCGCACTGGGTCAAGGATTTCGATATCTTCAGTGCGGGTATTGGACGGTGAAGTCACGGCAAGCCGTACCACCTACGCGACGCGTCTCGTACGCTGTATGCGAGGTCAACGTCGCTGTACCCATGAGCGTGAGACCATACAATGCGTGACAGTGGCCTTAAGACACGTCGATTTCACGGGGCGACTCGGAAACATCGCCGTCGGTCATATCGACTCCCGTGAAGAACACCTTGATCGAGAGCGCCAGGTTGCCGGCCGTGTGGGCTGTGTCCACCGCTTGCAGGAAATAAGTAGGATGGTTATGTGGTGCAAGGCGGGCCGGCACAATTCATCAGTGTGGATAGCCCTTTGAACTTGACGAAGGGTGGAAGCATACTGGTTGCATGTCGCGTAAATAATCGCCATCTCGAGCCAGCCCTCAACGTGAGTCGAAGTACTGCACCGTCGCGAGCGGCGTGGCCGATCTTGTTCATTGGAATATCGAAATATGTGTACGTCGAAAGGCAATGCTGGCTTCAACAACCATTTGAGCTCCGGAGAGACACATACGAAGTGCGAAAACGGCCATTCTGGCCATACATGTGAATGTAACGTGGTCTGAGTGGATGCGCAGAGGTACATTCACCTCCCTTTTTATAGAGAAAATTTGTCTGGAGTACTTTGTATGGTACACGCGTTTTTGGGACGCATTGTCACATGTTGCGGGTTGTCAATGGTCTCACACAGATGGTACGTACGCTCGTCGTGAACCGAGTCCCGCAGCCGAGCCTGCATGTTGAGCAATCGCTGCCCTCGGAAAAGACGGAAGGTTGACCAGTATTGCCTACTTGCAACGAGAACACCTAGCTAGGATGCGAGTAAGAATAAGCGCCAAAGACACGAGGCTCCCGCGCAAACTGACCATATTGAGAATAAGGAAACATGTTTATGAATCAATTTTCGCACCACGAGTAAACCGAAACACCAACCTTGTTCCTTGACACTGTGAATCGACGACTGTGTATTATTGGTGAGGATGTCGCTCGCAAAGACCGGTGCGTAGCAGTTCTGACGAGTGATTGAAAACTGCTGACAATTCAGTAAGACCACACTATAGTGCTCAACACCGGTCGCTCTAATGACGTGTCGGTAGTCGCGTTCCAGGCTGATGGGATGCATGTTTGGGCCGGAGCGACGATAAGATTCATCGATGGCGACTTGCAGATGGTCAAGTGGTGGGGAAGCAAGCGGGAATGGACCTGTATGCCATTTCCGCGTCGAGGGACCACAAATGGGTAGTGTGTGGGACTTATAGCGAGGGAGCAAGCGTGTGGGACGCGAAGATCCAGGAAAAGGTCATCGACGTAGAAGGTAAAAAGTGGGTGTATGCAGTTGACATCTCCGCAGACTCGGCCAGATTTGCCACCGGGGCTGGAAGTGAAGCGAACATCTGGAACATCACGAGCGGGGAGCGACTCGTTGGTCCGCTCAAACATGACAAACGCGTCCTTGGAATCAGGTTCTCATCAAATGGCGAGCAGATCGCCACTGTCTGCCAACGTCACTCGATCCGCGTTTTTAACAGTGACAATGGTGACCAGCTCATCGAGATCAACACCATCGCATTCTCAACATGGACAGTCACTCCACTCGCATGGTCCAACGACGGCCAACGAATTTTTATCATATCGAATGACAAGAAAATCAAGTCGTTCTCTGTATCCACGGGGTCTCAGCTCGCTGAGTCGCCAATCCTTGATGATGATCACTGCATCTCTCTTGCTGGCAATGGAAAATTCATTGCTAGTGTCGCATACCATGCCATCTCGTTCCTGGACACGTCAACACTCGCCAAGATTGGCACTGCCATTGAGGATGGCAAAAGGATGTTGTCGAGTGCCATCTCCTTGGATAGCAGCCGAATTGCAACTGGACGGGGTGATGGGACAGTCATTGTACATAACCTCGCCAATTTTCTTCCGGACTCGTACGGACCGTTCCATGTAAGTAGTCATCATGTTGGCTTGTTGGATTAGCACCATTCTGTCTCCTATATTGACCCACTACATCAGGCATCTCGTGAGGAACAACAACCAGGCGAGCAGCCTTCGGCCTCGGACGACCACGAAAACAAACTACCGGGCTCAGAGCCAGTAAGAATCTGTCATTCTGTCACCAAAAACGAGCTGTGCTGACTTCGTTACTGTCTATGCATACCAGGAAGAGCCAGGGAAATCCAATCGACCCAAATCTGAGACACGCAGTGAAGTCGGCGATAGTGATCTCCTTGAGGTATTGTTTCGTTGTTTTTTCCAATTGAAGCGAGTTCTCATGATCGCATAGGTCGACGTGCCGTCGAGCACGCCCGGCGCTCAATTCGACTGGGGCGAGGTTCGAGGTCACTACGTTATTCTCTTACTTTTGTGTTGACACTGCTGCAGTCACTGTCCACGGCATCATCCACCCATTCTCGCGATGACGAGCCACCACCCGACGACCCGTCCCTCGTCAGATCACTCTCCCCGGCATCCTCCACTCATCCTCGCGATGACAAGCCGCCACTCGTCGAGCCGTCCCACTCCATACTACAATCGTCAGGTGCAATCCCAGTGACCTCCTGTCTAGACGCGCGTCCAGAGGATCACTTGGATACTGGCGAGTCATCACAGCGCCGTTCGATCTTTAAATGGTGGCCATGGATGAAGAATAGCAAGGACCCGGCTTCGCATAACCCAGATCGACCTTCTACAAGATCGCGTGATCCTCGACCTCGTCCCCGGTCGCCAGCGAGAGAAAACACTACCGATGAGGGACCTTCGACAATGGCTGCAGGTCAACGTGTGCGAGTGAGTGTTCTTCCCTGATAGACAAACCGACATAGCGCATCTAACATATCGTATTAGCGAGCGGTCGCGAGACCCGTTGTACAAGGACAGGTTCGTTGTCCCTCGAGTTCGTTCTCACTCACTCATCACACGTTACAGAAGAAATCGCGTAAAAAACCTACTGCTCATAACCATTCGCACAAAGACACTTCGCGCGCCGGGCAAGGTGCTTCAAATCCAAACGAAGCGGGTTCTGTATGTCTTCTTCCGGTGATAGTAGTCCCCGTCACAACAGCTCATTTCCTGTCAGGCGCAGCAAGGAAACGATCCGTCTCAACCATCAGCCGGGAGGGTCCATGTAACGGTGCGCGTATCTTCCTTTTACTTATGTTGTTAGACCCACATTGGATCACGTCAGCGAGAATCAGACGACGCTATCCTTATGGTTAGATTCCCTAGATGGATGTGTTTTTGCTCGGGTACAGGAGATGGGACGCATTGATTGTGGTTGCCCCGCAACATTACTATGACTCGGAGTCCTCATAAACCTGTCCATGATTCAGCTCACTAGGATGTGTACTCAACGGTCACCAGGGAAGTTTATACTACGTACATCGACTCGGAGGTTGCAATTTCAGGTCAATGTCCAAATATTCATTAAGTTCCTGCCCTGGTGCATTGGGCTGTCGCGTATCCCGGGCCGTTTTGGTCTGTTTCTCGTGATGCATCTATGTTCGACTTAGAGCGGCCGCCCAATTGGCCAAGACCTTAGCGTTGGTGAATGGTCAGGTACACTGATGCGGCTACTCGTTTCAGGGACATGGTCGCAATGAGTTCTTCTCCAGTGAGTCTCCACCGATGATACAGATGACAAGGAGCATATCCATAATCCTCTCAGATCACCACCAATTACGCTGGCGAGTACTAATGCTGCAACACGATGATGGATTACATTCGACACACTGTTTCGTTCAAGTTTGTAGGGGAGAAACGAGCGTCATCACGACACTGTGAGGTGACTCGCCTTGTTTCACGATTGAGAAAACGTGCACGAGACCCCGGGCCCATAGAAGAGGTTCCGACATCCGAGTCAATAGATTCCCTGCCCTCCCCGCTATATTTATTCATGCGAACAGTGAACACTCCGGAACTCACCGAACAACAGCCCATCGTGTTTGACACTAGTGTTCCACGGCGGCAGAGAACTACTTTTCCCCTTGTTCGCCTGTCGACGAGAAGGGAAACTGTGTTACGACACGAAGTGCCAGTCACTCGGATGCGCTCGTGTGCACATTCGCTCTATCATAGACAGTCGCTCCGTTAGGGTACATGAAAAACCTAGACGACAAACTGACTGTCCAGCCCTCGACGCCAAACACCTTTTCCTCTCGGCGTCTGCACCAGTCCTAGGTAAGCCAACGACAACATGACTTTCCCTACATCTGCGCGCATCACCACATCTCGAGACGAGTAGTGAACAGTGAATGGCTTCTCGCCAATCCATGCTGTCGCCCTTACGCTGGGTTCGAATCTTGCCTACAGGTACCCCAACATCGAGATTTCTGTGCAGCTCTTCGATGTCCCAACATTCTTGCTCAGCGATCTAGCCAAACATGTCCAGAAATCCGTAGTCAATACCAGTTGACGCACCGTAGCCATGCTCGATTTAGCAATTGTGCTCGCATGATCATGGTGTGTCTCGTGCTGGGCTAGATTGATACGAACCTGTCTCAAAAGGAATGGCTCCGCTTCATCAAGGAAATCGAGATGATTATCGGCAGAGTTCCAGGCTCGCACCGCGTGCGGTCGATCTCGATATTCTAACGCATGACGATCAGTTCCTGGGTCCTCACCGGCACCCTCCAGATAGCCAGGCCATTTTGGAAAGCCTGATCGGCGAGTTTGCCGCGCCATATCCACGTCTCTGCGAATGCAAAGTCGTGCTCTGATTTTTAAATAAGTGGGGTCATTGGAAGCCCTGCATCGTGCGCGATGCGTTTCCTACAGTATGTGATGTCGATGTCGCCCTCTCGGCCAAGGAAGGCATGAAGGCAACCACAAGCTTGATACCATGCGATGCATACACGGATATCCAGGTGTTGATTCAAAGCGCGACTCAAAATAGTCGCCGTTGGTCAAATCGATTACCGTGAGGAGTGTCTTGATCAAGAACGCGAGGTCGTCCGCCGGGTTGGCCGTGTCCACCGATTGCAGAACGTGGATGGGTTTCGTAGTGCAAGGTGGATCAGTGATCGCAGGGAGTATTCGTATATGTCCAGCTCGTCAGTATCATTGATCAGGGACCGAAACACACTGGTTAAATGTCGCGGAAATGTTGGCCATCTCGAGTCCGTGCACGGGGGCGTTGAGCTTGCCCGTTGATCGAAACATCGAAATATGGTGCTTTTAATGGTAGTAAAACAGATTGGATATTGCCGTGCGTTCGAACCATTACTGCCGATTCTGTGGTGTTCGGGTGGATGCCTGTGAGACAAATTGCCTGCGGTGAACCAGGGAACGTGTCCTTGTGCGTCTAAGGTATCGCTGGCATCAACAACCGTTTGAGCTCCGCACGTACAAAGTGCGAAAACGCCCAACTTGGCCAAAAATGTGAATGTAACGTGGTCTGAGTGGATGCGCACTGCGCAGATGTACATTCAACTCCATTTTTATGGAGAAACATTGTCCGGAGTATGTATGGTACACGCGCGTATTTTGTACGCTGCATGGTGCAAGTTGGTCTCACGCAGATGGCACGTTCGTCGTGAATTTTTTTAATTGAGTCCCACAGCATAGATATGCCGAGCAATCGCAGACTGCACTCGGAAAAGACGGAAGGTTGACCAGTATTGCCTGCTTGCAACGAGAACACCTAGCTGAGATCCGGGTAAGAATAAGCGCTAAAGACACGAGGCTCCCGCACGAACAGACCATATTTAGAATAAGGAAACATGTTTATGAATCAATTTTCGCACCACGAGTAAACCGAGACACCAACCTCGTTCCTTGACACTTTGAAACCGACGACTGTGTATTATTGGTGAGGATGTCGCTCACAAAGGCCGGTATGTAGCAGTTCTGACGAGTGATTGAACACTGCTGACATTTCAGTAAGAACAAACAATAGTGCTCCACACCGGTCGCTCTGATGACGTGTCGGTAGTCGCGTTCCAGGCTGATGGGATGCATGTTTTAGGCGGGAACGATGATGAGATTCGACGATGGCGACTTGCGGATGGTCAAGAGTTGGAGAAGCAAGCGGGAATGAACCTGTATGCCATTTCCGCGTCGAGGGACCACAAATGGGTGGTGTGTGGAACTGATGGGGAGGGGGCAAGCGTGTGGGACGCGGAGATCCAGGAAAAGGTCATCGACGTAGAAGGCAAAAACTGGGTGTATGCAGTCGACGTCTCCGCAGACTCGGCCAGATTTGCCACCGGGGCTGCAAGCGAAGCGTGCATTTGGAGCATCACAAGCGGGGAGCGACTCGTTGGTCCGCTCAAACATGACAAACGGATCATGGGAGTTAGGTTCTCACCAAATGGCGACCATATCGCCACTGTGTGCCAAGGTCGCTCGGTCCGCGTTTTTAACAGTGACAATGGTGACCAGCTCATCGAGATCAACACAATCGCATTCTCAACATGGACAGTCACTCCACTCGCATGGTCCAACAACGGTCAACGAATTTTTGTCATATCGAATGACAAGAAAATCAAGTCGTTCTCTGTATCCACGGGGTCTCAGCTCGCTGAGTCGCCAATGCTTGATGATGATCACTGCATCTCTCTTGCTGGCAATGGCAAATTCATTGCTAGTGTCGCATACCATGCCATCTCGTTTCTGGACACATCAACACTCGCCAAGATTGGCACTGCCATTGAGGATAGTAAAAGAATGTTGTCGAGTGCCATCTCCTTGGATAGCAGCCGAATTGCAACTGGACGGGGTGATGGGACAGTCATTGTACATAACCTCGCCAATTTTCTTCCGGAATTGTATGGACCGTTCCATGTAAGCATTCACCATGTTGGCTTCTCGGATTAACACCATTCTCTCTCATATTGACTCACTACATTAGGCGTCTACTCATGAGGAACACCAACCAGACAAGCAGCCTTTGGCCTCGGGCGGCCAAGAGAACGAACTATCTTGCTCTGAGGCAGTAAGATTTCGCTATTCCATTACTAAACGAGCTACGCTGACGTTACTGTTGCACATGCCCACCAGGAGCCAGGGACACCCAGGTCTAAGACGCATAGTGAAGTCGGCGATCGTGATCTCCTCGAGGTATCTTTTTGTTCTTTGTTTTTTTCCTAATTGAAGCGAGTTCTCATGATCGCATAGGTTGATGTGCCGTCGAGCACGCCCGGCCCTCAATTTGACTATGGCGAGGTTCGAGGTCACTACATTATTCTCTTACTTTTGTGTTGACACTGCTGCAGTCACTGTCCACGGCATCATCCACTCACTCTCGTGATGACGAGCCACCACCCGTCGAGCCATCTCAGGCAATATCACAATCATCAGGTGCAATACTAGTAAACTCCCGTCCAGACGCGCGTCCAGAGGATACTGGCGAGTCATCACAGCGCCGTTCGATCTTTAAATGGTGGCCATGGAGGAAGAATGGCAAGGACCCGGCTTCGCATGAGCCAGATCGACCTTCTGCAAAATCGTGTGATCCTCGTCCTCGTCCCCACCCACCAGCGAGAGGAAATACTGCCAATGAGGGACCTTCGACGATGGCTGCAGGTCTACGTGAGCGAGTGAGTGTTCTTCCCTGACAGACAAATTGATATGGAGCGTCTAACATATCGTCTTAGCGAGCGGTCGCGAAACCCGTTGTACAACGACCGGTTCGTTGTCCCTCGAGTTCGTTCTCACTCACTCATCACACGTTACAGAAGAAATCACGTAAGAAACCTACCGCTTGCAACCATCCGCACAAGGGTACCTTGCGCGCCGGGCAAGGTGCTGCAGATCCAAAGGAAGTGGGCCCTGTATGTCTTTTTGCGGTGATGGTCGTCCCCGTCACGACAGCTCATTCCCTGTCAGGCGCAACAAGCGAAGGATCCATCTCAAACAACACCCGGGAGGGTCCACTTGACGGTGCGCGTGTTTTCCTTTTACTTACATTGTCAGACTCACAGTGGATCACGTCAGCGAGAATCGGGCGATGCTGTCGTTGCGGTCAGGTTCCCCGGATGGATGTGCTTTTGCTCGGGTACAGAAGATGGGACGCATTGACCGGATCAAGTGGTTCAATGCAATACATGTAGATACCATGTGAGTATGTGAACGTCAATCATACAGTTATTTTAGTTCGTGTCGCCTTGCAGCGTTAAGCGTCTATGATCGAGCTCATTCGGGTAATCACTCAACGGTCACTACGGAATTTTATCTCCACGCCGACTCGGGGTCGGAATTGGAGGATAATGTTCGAATATTCATGCGAGCCCGCTTCAAACCTAAAGAACACCAAGACGAGGGTATACATTAGGGTGTCGCGTTCGTTCCGTGTTTTTTTTTTCTTGTTCGTCACAGACCCAAGTGCAAGCCTGAGGTGACTGGCCCTTGCGAACAGTTTGGAATGGCCTGTAGATGTCTGGGTCAACTCGTTCCAGGGACATCATCCATCAGCGAGCTCCTCGTCACAACGCCTCTCTCTCGTGACTTATTCGATCTACGCCGCGTGCGACCGGGACAGGAAAGATCAGGTATCGACAGGCCCGTACCGGCTCACCATCCATGGCCACCATTCCCCTTCCCCACCATCGCTCGCCGTGTGAACCACCGGGAACGCACTGAGAAACAGTCTGTCGTGTTCGGTATCGCTATCCACAGGTGGCAGTCGGTGGTCCACGTCACAGCCGCGGTTCCGATTCCAACGGGCTCTCGGCGTCCATCCGCCATGTATGCATCATTCATGTACACATCCACTCGATGGGTGTTCGCTCCGTTGGAATACCTCACCGTGCAGGTATGTACTCGCGTCGGCCATCGCACGTCATGTTTTCGGGTACACAAAAGATTTAGACGATAGCGTGACTGTTAGACTCTAGAAATCAAACGCCTTCAAGTCCCTCGTCTGCGTAAGCCCGGATAACTCGAAACGACTTGGCGCCTGGAGGATATATACATTAACCCGTGTTTGTGTCTCGAGATAGAGGCGACGAACAGCGTCGGTCGTGGCTTTGTCGTGGCACTTTGTCATACTGCGCTCGCTCGGCACGAATCTGGGTCACAGATTCGCTAACCTCGAAGTACCCAACATTTTTGCTCAGTGTGCCAGTTTCTTCTGCAGGATGCAGTCGATCATGGTCATATTCTCTACCGCCCAATGGTCGCATTCGTACACTGTCAATGATCTCAATGCCATACAAAACTCCTCCGAAATATTTCGCATGTTGTCTTTACTCGCATTAGTCTTGTCGAACACATCGGGTTCGAATTTTTGAATCATGGATTGGGCATGGCAGAGCGCATATCGTAGCATACAGCAATGTGGAGAAAGAATCAGACTACGCGACGTATAAAAAACAAACAGATTGCGATGCGCGAATGACTTCTGCTACCAGACTTCACCAACCCCAAGGCTATTCCGCCATTGATGGCGACGTGGATAAAACAATGTACAGGACCAGTTTATTTTTCTGGGTTGGGGTTCCTAGAGTGGATGTGGTCAGAGGGGTACCGAGGAACGAGGCTTGTGAGATTCAGATAAGAGGGGACACGTACATTCTCCGCTTCCCTCCGGGGAGTGTCGTGACGTTCACGAATCTATAAACGCATCGTCAGTAACTACCGTGAATGGGCCGTCTCGTTCTTGCATACCTGCGGTTGTAGAGCATGCGTTTCTTGGCACGACCTCTTGGTGTCTTCTTCTTTTCCTGTATTTCAACCTTTGGTGTTTGCGACTTTACCTTGCCGGCACGCGCAAGAGATCCGTGAACTATGCAGCGGCCATGTTGTGTGAGATTGTGTGCGGTGTAGGGGACGACCGACGGCGCACCTTTTCCCATGTTGTCGACGATGAGGAACTCGCCTGATCGTATGGCTGTCGGTGAGCGGGGGGTGAATAACTGTACAGTTCTGATGTAAGATTTGTCGGAAAGTGCCGACACGGCACCCCTAAGGCCTAAGTTTACCTAATACGACTACCATGCATATACTGTAGCCGTCTGTATGGATGCAACCGTAACGCGTAACGCGACTTGGTCAACTTGGTTGCTACTGGTAGCAACGTAACGCGTAACGGGGGGACTATTGGCCAAAAAAAAAGCATTCGTCGAAGTTAATAAAAGCCCAGATGTCTTCATACTCCCCTGCAGCCACCAATGAATTACTGGGACCCTTTTCCGTGCTCCCAATACAGTGTAAGACACTGTCTACTGCAGCAGGCACAGCCACAGCTAAGCCAAGAGCATCGTGAATTACCGCGCTTGATGGAACATCGGCGTCGTCGTCGGCATCAACAGTGACATAGTCCGACTCGGTGTCACCGTGACGACAGATATCCTCCACTGAGTCAAGCTTGTTGAGTCCATGGACAATACCCATTCGATCTTTGATCTCTTTGTGGAGTGTCGAATGGGTGCGAAGGTAACCAATGAGAGCCGTCTGTGCTTGTCTACTTGTAAGACACTCTGCAGATAAACCCTATCCCTTGACCTGGCAGTGAGCCCAAAACCGTAAAGAATTATTAAACTAGTGTAAGAAACAGAAAAACGACAAACCTTTTTTATAAAATAATATTTGTGCAATTTGACCGTCATATTTTTTGACTAGTTCACGCCCGAACGGTCCAGTCATGATCTAACCCCCATAACGCCAGTTCCGGTCACTGGGTTGCTAACAATAGCAACATAACACAAAACGGGGGTCCGGTTGCTAACTCGGAGTCAGGGGTATCCGTAACGCACCCCCACCCGGTTGCATCCATACAGACGGCTACAGTATTAGAGAGCGATAGATTTAAACCCCTCTCGTTTTTCCATCGCCTCTCATAAGTTATCGTCTCCCACCCCATCTCGTCAGAGCCTCGCTACAATTTCCATTCACTATCGTCAATGCCAGCTATGACTACACAATTGAAGCGCCTTGAGCCATGGCTAGACGATGGCAACATCATCCTTGCCGCTGAAGGGAATTGTTTCCGCGTCCACCGTACCATCTTGGGCTCCTATTCTGAAGTCTTCAAAAACATGTTCGCTGTCCCGCATTCCGACGCCGTCAAGGAAGATGTCTTCGACGGGTGTCCCATCGTATACCTCCAGGACGCATCTGAGGATGTTCAAATGATGCTCAAAGTTTTCTATGGCAGAGGGTATAGTAAACGTGCTTGCCCATACTGTACTCCCGCTGAACAATCTCATTATAGTTATGTTTTCTTCCGTGACACGCCCATGCCTATCACTGTCTTAGCGGCATTCTCGCGCATTGGCAGAAAGTATGTCATACGACAAATGGTTGAGGAGGTAGTGCATCGACTCTCCCTGGATCTACCTCACAAGGAATACGCATCCAAGATATCGATCGAAAAGGACGTGAACCTGTTCCCTCGTGTCAGTGGCAGTGACCCATATAATTTCATGATCATGAACATTGCAAACGAAATTGGCAACTTGCCTATGGTTGCAGTCGCGGTTTACTACTGCTGCATCGCCTGCCCTGCGTCATTCATCAACGATGGCTACGACTTTAATGGCACCAAGTGTACTTTGTCTTTTCTCAATCAAAAATACTGCTTCCTTGGACAACGTCACGTCACAGAAGCCCACAAAAAGATAACTAGGTGTTTGGCCGAGATAATCAGCAAAGAAGGAAAGTGTTCTATCTGTCCAAGTTGCGTCCGGAAGGTGGCCGCTGCGCTCTGTCCCATGCATATGTGGCACAGAGGTCCCTTTATAGCTTGGCAGCGTGAATGGGACGAAGCTATGTGCAAACGCTGCAAGGACGTTGTAGCGAGGTCGTATGAACAGTCAAGAATCTCTCTGTGGGAGGATTTACCCGGCAAGTTGGGTCTGGCCAACTGGGATAACCTTCTAGTCGACGAAGACGTAGAACTCGACTCGGAAAGTGTACCCAGCGCCGATTGAACGATTGTACTCGGGCTTGCCGCCTGTTCCGGACTCATTTGAGTTTTCGTACGTACCCTGTAATTTTGACTGGCTAGCGATGGGCGAAAGTTCTTGCAAATACACGTGTGTTTGGCGGTAGTGCCACTACTTGTCCACATAAAAATTTGGGGGACTACACCCACGCGTCCAACCAATCACCTTAGCGAGCGGCCGCGAATTCCATTGAAAGACGTCAGGTTTGTTCCTTGAGTTTGCTCTCCATGCACATGGACTCATAGACCGGTACTTACTGGGCTGAACGGGGTGTTGTCCTTTTCGCGCTCACCTGCTTTTGTGACTCGTGAGTGCCTGCAACGCCGGGCTGGGCTTTGAGAGGCAACCCATCTGATTCGTTCTGATAGGGCGAACATCTGGGATATCAAGACAGAGGAGAGATTACTTGGGCCCGCTCCAACATATCAAGGGAGTCATTTTTTCCGAGTCCCCGGAATGGCGAAGACACCGCCCGGCGCGAACTGCGTGCCAGAGTTCCATTTTTGACCGTCGCAATGGTGACCAACTCATCACTATCGAAGCTAGATCATCTATCGCCGTGACTAACAGGTACTCCAGACTTTGCGTGGCCGAACAACGGGCAACAAAATACGGTATATGAATCACGATCTTCCCCCCTCAGATTCTCCAGCTGCAATCAAGCATTCGTGCGTTCACAATGTCTGTTTCTTCCGTGTTGACACATCCTCGACATCCTCTGTCCATGTTGGTCGGGGTAACGACTCCAGGCTTGCCCCAGGTCACGTCACAGTTACTGGCAGATGCCCTACTGCCCGTAACCTCCCTCCAGAGGCATATTCCTCGTTCCAATTCGAGAATACTGCAAACGGGGGACCTTCGAGGGTGGCTGGAGGTCAAGTCACCGACGTGTGCGGGCGAATGCTACCTTCTTTCGTAGACAACCGGCCGTGTGTGGTTTGTCTGACGAACTCATTTCAGCGAGCGGTCGTGATACAGCTTCGTTGTCTCGGCGCCGTTGTTTATCCTACTTTACAGCCGACAACGAAAACCAGAGCCATTTGACGCAGACACCTCTACGAGCGGACGAGGTCATGCATTTTTTTAAAAAAAAAAAAAACAGGCCGTTTCTGTCTTTCTTGCGGTGATAGATCCCGTCGTGACAACTCAGTTTATGAGGCTTAACAAGTGAGTGATGTATCCTCACCCCTTGGCCGTGCCAACGGGGGTACATGTCATGAGATACATTCACTCGTTTGACTTTTTACATAATGTTAAATTTACTGTAGGCTTCACTGACCCACTGGGATACTATACCCCCGTCACACCTCGTGGAGATAGCTGGTCCTCCTTGTACCCGTACGTCATAGTCACCATATAGAGCGTGGTCTAGTTCTGTTCATCCGCTCGCCTCAATGTTTCCGCCGTCAGACACGGCTGGTTTCCACTCACGTCGGACTACACCGCAAGAAACACTGGCAGACGACGCTACCGTTTTCAATTGGATGCCAGTCCAAATCGATGTGTCGTGCCAGCGCCACGGTCACCGAAAATTCATTCCTAGTATATATATCTGCCACGTCGGTTTATAATTTACGTGTTTGGATTACCACATTCTGCGAGGTCTCACAGCGGGTGTGTATACCTAGCTCGAATACCTCGTCAGCGGACTCACATTAATCCCGGAGAGGAACTTCACTTGAGCCCCTAAGTGTATTAGCAAAACCCGGTTAGGGGCTCAAGTGGCAAAACTACAAGTACTCGAGCGACACCCCCTAAACTCACTTTTACGACTCAATCCAGAACCGGGGCCTCCGAGTCATGATTATGCCTACACCGACTCCCGTAGCCCCGATCACAGGGCCATCCGTATCAACAGTGGATCGCGTCGATCCATGGAAAGAAGATGGGAATATCATCCTCGCAGCCGAAGAAAAATACTTTCGCGTGCATCGCAGCGTCCTGAGCGCCCATTCGGAAGTTTTCAAGGACATGTTTGAATGTTGCCTTGATTCCAACGAGTTCGTCGAAATGTGTCCCGTCATACGCCTCCACGACACAGCCAGCGACATTCAGATCATGCTGAAAGCGCTGTATGACAGAAGGCAAGTCGCACGACGTTCTCTCTTGACACCCAACAGTCGCTAACGATCTCTTCTCGTTTGCACGGGCAGTTATCCCCAGTCGTATTATGAGAAAACGCCTTTTGACGTCGTGGCCGCATTTTTGCACTTGGGACACAAGTACGACGTCTCAGTGCTCGTCAAGGAAGCAAAAGCAAAATTGTCTTGCGCCTTTCAGCCCACGTTGAGTAGTGCGGGATTCGTGATCAATTGCTCGAAGGTATTCCCGGCCATCATCGACGGTGATCCCCGCAACTTCCAGATCATGAACCTCTTGGAAGAGATGCAGCTGATGGCCCCTCTTCCGATGGCGATGTATCATTGCATCATTTCCTGTCCCTTGACTACCATCGTCGACGGTTACACATTCAATAATTCCGTCTGTTCGTTGTCGCCCGCGAACCTGCGGTCAATCATCTACATGAAAGACGTGATCGCCAAATACCGAATGCGTCTGGCGAAAAAATTGCGCACATCGCCGTCCTGCCGCGATCCAAGCTGTGAGCAAAATATACACCAGTTGTGGTCGCAAGATGTAGTTCTTTCAGTGCCATTCTTCTGTTGGACATATTTGCAGGACAGGCTGTTTTGCGAGGGTTGCAAAGAAGGTTTAAAAGCGACTCGTGAGGCAGAAATGAACAAAACATGGAATGAAATACCAGCAGCGTTCGGTTTTCATTCCTGGGAGGATATTGCGAAAAGCGGTGACTTTCCTCAGTCGAAGCCTCATACACTTACATTTGTATAGCGTATGGCATCTGAATCGTCAATCAGCCCCGGTAAACGAGACGATTAAAGTAAACGTGAGATGATCTCATTTTCGCGGCATATACCATAGATTGGCGCGATGCATAAGAAGATCGCAAAGGAACTGGATACATGAGTGCAATGGCGGCGAGGTTCCCTTTACTCTGCGTCGACAACGGCTGTTTCGAGGCCCTGATTCGGACTAAGATCAGCAGGAGAAATTACACGTCAAGGAGAGGGGAAGCCTGCCTTGAAAGACGTGACGGAAACGTGGCTAGCATACGTGTAGAGCTTCTCTTTTGCGTTCTCCTCGTCGTTACGTTTGCCTGAGACATGGATGAGGTAAACGGATCGATAGGGATCGTACAAGAGATACTCACGCTCAAGCCTTACGCGTATCCGGTGTGGAACAGTTTTGATGCCTTGTGCCCATAGAGCCTGGTTAAGCTTAGGGTCAAGCCGAACGTCGCTGGTGCCCATTGACTTTCTGGCAAAGTCGACCACGGATTTGACGGCCCATGGGGCACGCTTTTTGAATGAGCGACCATGGACGAGCTTGTGCAGATGGATCGTGTACTCGCGAGTCACGACATCTTGGAGGGCAGAGCGCTTGCCGGTCTAGATGCAGTCAGTAGGAGCGCTCCAGGTCATCATATGGACGAACTTTGGCGCCTTTTGTTCTGGCCTGTGAAACGTATGAGAACGGGAAGAAATGAGGGTCAGATACGTACCATGTCTTGAGGGTGTCGATATCGGTGAGCGGAGAGGTTGGATACGACTGGTCAAGTCACTTTGGTTGTGTTTGCGTTGTGGCGGCCAGTCGAACAAGGTTTGTGGCTGTCAGGCTGTACAGTTCTTCGGCAATTGCCGCTAACAAGGAAACGACTGTTTTTGGAAATCGGAAAATATCCTTACCCCTCCCACGTCGGGGGTTTCCCTTTGTTCGCCAAAATTCTCATATTCTTGGTTGTCCCTGATTCCCATTGCATCTTGAAAGAGAACAAGACCGGATGTGCATGCAACGCAAATTATGACCAACGAATCCTCTCGAACCACTGACAGGACGGACAGGTCACTTGTCACCTTGCCTCGCAAGGTTCTAATTCCGCAGGAACGAAAAAAAAAAAATCCGTTTTGATTGAGAGAAACGCGTTCCTTTTGACCTCATGATTGTAAAAGGTCCACTACGAGGACAAAGTAAGGTCCATTATAGAAAACAAGGGCACGGGTAAGAATAAGCCAGCTACTAATCATGGATGACCACGCGCAGATTTTTTTTATGACCGGCTTTACTGCGTAACTACAGGCTGTGAGTAAAACACCAAGCAAGGTTCTGTCGCCGACATTGAAATATTGACAGGCAGCTCTTTTCCGAGCTTATCGATGCGAATATAAAGGCGGGAGTTGGCAGGGGAATCGTTGCTTACTGCTACCAACAACTCAGTCGCTCCCGAGCCCGTGCCCTTCACCGAATCATCACAATGCGCTTCGCACTTCACCTTTTTGCCCTGTTTGTTGCTGTCTCTGCTACTGCCGCTTCTCTCATTGCACGTCAGACTCTTCCCAGTACGTTTCCATGCCGTGTTTGTTTCCAGTCACTCACGTCCCGTCTTTTTAGCCTGCGCCGTCCCATGCTTGACCAATGCGAACACTGGAACTTGTACTCCCAATGACGACACTTGCTTGTGCAACGATGCAGCATTCATCAATTCGACTACCGCCTGCATAATGTCGGCTTGCTCTGGCAGTGACCTCACCAATGCCGAAGCCTACGCTCAGGCGCTCTGCAATGCAGTCGTGAGCTAGCTTTCTGCATCGTCAACCCTATTCCCTTTTAATGTTCCTCGCAGGGTGTTACTTTAACAGTGAGCTCAGCGTCAGCTACCGGCACAACCACCTCGGCCAAGACCTCGACCGGCTCGACCAGTTCGGCCACTCCGACTACTTCGTCTTCGAGCGGTGCATCAATGACTAGCACCGTCAGTGTACTTGCTGGTGCCGTTGCCGTTCTTGCAATTGCTGCAGTTCTATAAGTACCTCCCAAAACACTACTTCGCATTTGGATGTCGCTCTTTTCGAGCGTGCAGACCATCATTTTGGATTTTACTTCCATGTTTATTCGCCTTTTAGGAGGCGGTGCCGTTTCAAAAAGGTCATATTTAGTAGAACGATTGTTATTCCCCCATCCCCTGTTTGATACCATATCTGCACTTTTTTTGTAGCGATTACGAGGACCAGAATCTTTGATGAAACATGCGAGCTGGCGTTCAAAGGCCGCGGCACAGGTCGCGATAGTAGCGCGTGATGTTGAGAGCGTGATACGTGTCCCATATTCGCTTCCGTTCACCATCATTTACTCTTTGCTGCATATCTTTGCTTGCCCAAAAGCAAGGAACTCTTCCTTCCCCACTGCCCCGTCGTCGGAAAATACGGTCTATATACCAAAACCCGACCAAAGGGTCCGAGCTTAACCCACCAGTTAACGACTCGATGAATAATGGCAACTTGAAGGTACTGTGGATGCAGCTGAAGCGTGCACCAACACCCTTGACACTGCTACTGGGATTGTTACTCGGGCTGCTCATCGGCCACTCATTGCCCTCCAGCGTACGTTTCTCGTTTGGTGCGACATGTCTATTCAAATACCAACCTTTGAACCAGCTGCTTGCCCCGTCTTGGACAGACAACCCTATATACGTTTCACGCTTGTCCGCACGAAAACAAGTTACACTGCCAACCATCGATCAACGTCGTCGGGTGCTTGAACTTCTCTCCACACTTTCACCTCATCATACGGCAGAATGCACGCGCAACTCCCAGCCTCTGTACGTCCAACAAGTTCGAGAACGCTACGAGTCTCTTGTAGGATTCAGCCCTGCGTCGAAAACGTCATGGTTCTCCTCGTTCGACTTTGATGGCCTCGGTGACACCCAACACGTCCATCTCACCCCGGCAACAGAACACAAGTATTTCTTCGCCATCAACCTGTATAACTCGTTCGATATCATCCCAGATCTGTTCGCAACACTCTTTCGGATCTCGGCGATACTAGGATACCATAATGTGTATGTCTCCATATATGAAAATGGGTCGTCGGACCAGACCAAGGCGTTACTCCGCATATTCGACGCGCTGACGAGGAGCGTCGGGTTGAGGGTGACGATTCGGACGTCAACGAGGACGAGGGGAGCATTTAACCATCGCATCGAATACCTTGCCGAGGTTCGCAATCAAGCGTTCAACCCACTCTACGAGCTCAGAGACTCGCACAACGAGTATTTTGATACCGTTGTCTTCATGAACGACATTCTGCCTTGTGTGGACGATATCCTGGAACTTATCTGGCAAAGCAGGAGGCACAATGCGGGCATCACTTGTGCGGCGGACTATATGTATCATGATGAACTCGTCAGTCACTCGATCGTTTCTCTGTTGCTCATGTTCGTCGTCTGACTGAAGTGACTGCTTAGGGCTCGCCGGTCTTTTATGATAACTGGGTGTCCCGTGATATCAACGGTACGGCGCTAGAGAATGCGCCCTTTGATTCCATTTTCCATGACCCACAATCTTCTGAACGTTTCCAACTGCATCTTCCCATTCAGATGCAGGCGTGCTGGAATGGTGTTGCGGTACTGGATCCTGCACCGTTCTACACGCCCACCATATGTCCGCTTCCGCATGGCGAAACTGACCGAGAACGAGTGCTCGGCGTCCGAGTGCAGTCTCATCTGTAATGACTACTGGGAGGCAGGTTACGGTCGGATACTCATGGTGCCTAGAGTGAAGTTGGCATATGACAAGGTGGGCGCGGGAGACTTCGAATGGTGTGGTTGGGAGTTGCTCATTGATGTACAGAGAATCTTTGACATCATACATCCGCAGAGACGAAACCTGACTGCTATACGGGGATACGTCCGCCTTGGGGGTCTTCCTGACAACCCACGTACGGATCCTCAAGACCGGTCGTGGTTTGGTCCTCACGATAGACTGTTCACTGTGGAGGAAACCGAGGAAATGGAGTTTGTGCCCGGGCCCCCACATGGTGAGTGAATCGACTGCGTCGATACGATACGCTACTCAAGACTGACTGTGGTTGGATTGTGCAGTGTGGTGTTGGGGTTGGGATGGTGCAGGCGATATCGACGGTCCCTGACGTGGACCCTATATGGGAGTCGACACCAGATCGGTCGCAGAGGGCCGAGGCGGTGATGGTGAAGCACGAGAGGATGATGGATGTGTTATGAGTGCGTGTGCTTTGGGGGCTACTATATATCTTAGATCTCTCTGCTTTCTTTTTTTGTCTCGCAATGAAATCTCTGTCGTTGTGCTTTCTTGGGGACAGTATTATGTTATGAACGTTGGCTAGAGAAAGCCGAGTTAAGGGGCTTTTGGCACAGTTGGTAGCGCGCATGCTTCGCAGGGGTGATTGCATGAGGTCGTGGGTTCGACTCCCACAGAGTCCATTGTATTTTGGTTTCAAATTCTTTGTTTAGGGCAGTGGGAAAGAAGTTTTTTTTTTTAATTCGTGAGCGAACTATACTCGGTCTCGGGTTTTTCTCCATTTAGCTAGTTAGGTTAGACCTCGCTGCCTACAGGTCGAATAGGACCTTTTTTTGGTTGAAAGACCTGTTATCCATCCTATGTCCGGCGAATAATGATACAGTAGTAGCTCCACGTCATCCAGCTCGAAAATGTACCTTGTTCACTGTAGTCGTCAGCCTGTAGCCTTTCTATGAATGTTCTGTATAGAAAGTTTGTACAATATTGATGTGGTGTACGTAACAGACCGCAGAACGGCTCGATGCATCTTCGGCGAGGCCGCATTTGAGCCGACTCAGCGACCGTTTTATCTTGACAAGCTCTGCAACCAGCACGAGGCGCTTCGTCTTCGGGTCCCGGGTGATTCATGCAGCGACGTTCAGGCCTGGCCAAAGGGCTAGCACGCATCTCGATTCCATCCCAGCACCGTCTCACCGGAATGGGCGTCGACCCGACGCGCTCACGATGGCACCGACGCTCGTTTGGCGTACCCAATCGAATATGGGTCCTCCTGCTCGCATTCGTGTCCCTCGTAGCACTATCCCGCCAGGTTCTCTCCGCGTTCCATCGACAACCCCACCTCATCAACACCGCTGGGCTCGTACCCATAAACTATCTTCACGCCGCCAACTATTTTTCGGCCAACGGCTCGGACAGGGAGTCGAGCAATCCGTTCCATTTCTGCCCCGTGTTTGGACCCGAGGACGACATTGCGGAAAAATATGGCGTCATGGCGCTCTCTCAAAGTCGGTTACACCTCGGGAGTGGCGGACGGGTACACAGGGTGATTCACAAGGCGTTGTTGGGCCAACCGATTACGATGAGCGTGTTGGGTGGTTCAGGTGAGCCTCGTGCCGTGCTTACATTGGGCGCTGTCATATCGAACTCATTCGCTTTCATGGGGCTAGTGTCGGCATGTCATGGCGCTGGTGACGACCCGTTATCCTCTCTGTGTTACCCCTCCCGTTTCTTCCAGTGGTGGTTGAGCGTATTTCCACATCCCGCTTCTGAGCTCACCAATGGAGCCATGCGTCGAACGAATTCCGGGTACTTTGGTTTCTGTAGTTCGCATCACGTACCCGATTATACCGACCTCGTGATACTGGAGTTCGACGTCGATGATCCAGGGTGAGGGGATACTTGACACTCGCATGGTTCTTATCCTTATCTGTCTTTTTTTCTTTTTCTTTTCTTTTTCGGCAGTGACGAGAAGGGCATGGAGGACTTTGAGCTTCTTGTTCGCTCTCTGCTCAATAGACCTGATCAGCCTGCTGTCATCATTATGGGTCACTTCAGCCCTCAGATCCACGAAGAATTTGGCTTCGCTGGACCAGATCATTGGCATAACATCGTTGCGCAATTCTACGATACCCCCCACCTTAGGTATGTCCCTTTGTCTGACGATGGGAATCCGTTGTTGATGTTGCCACAGCACGAAACCCATTCTATACCCGACGTATATGACTGACCCCGACCTTATCAACGCCTACTATACCGACCTCATCCTCGCCAATTCCGACGGTCACGTCCTCCTCGCAGATGTCTTGATCTCTTACTTCCAATCGCAAGTCTGCGCTGCATGGGCAACAGCTGGCGGCTATTCCTACGAGACCATTCCTCTTGTGCTCCCTCCAGGTTACAGTGAGGATACTCATCTTTTCGGTGGTGTTGGTGCCCGGAAAGGCGGGGCACCCCCTGAGCAACCCAAAGATGCTGATGAAGACGATGCCCTGGACAAGAAACCTGCACTAGCCCCCGCCGCTGATTCACACCCTGAGCCTCTCTACCCCGAGCTGCGCGTCCCACCTGGCCGTATCAACACTCGACCACGGGCAGAGCAGCCGTTTGAAGAGCCTTCACCATTTTGTGCCTCCGCTAACGATCTCGTAAACCCTGTACCACCGTCCTTGTTCTATGGCTCGGGATGGCACGCGGCACACCCTCATCACGGTACCTCGCCCTTGCTGACCGCTGAATATTATTGGCATAGTTGGATGCCTCTCAGCAGGCTACGTGTGCCGGTCAAGGTCGGTGCCGGCGACGTGGGGATATATTATTTGAAGGAACCGATCCGGGACGTGAAGCAGGGAAGCCAGGTCGAGTGTTGGGTGGACGACAACTTTAAAGGGGCTGTGATTATTGAGAATGCAGGGGACGTCCACGCACCCGTGCCCACGTACGTGTTTTCTTTCTCGCTCTTGTGCGTGTGTGCTCAAGCAGGGGGTTTACTCTCGCAGGCTCGAGATGATCGATCATTATGTGTCGCGAGGAAACCACTATGTGGAGTGCGTACTTGTGGGTGAGGAAGGACAGTCGGTTCCTGATTTCAAAATCATCGGGATCTTCGCGATGTAGAACGAATGTGCGATCTGCGCTATCCGAACTCTGATTTGCTTAAAGCTCAAGACAATACTAGTTGGAAACTGATGAGCATAGATATTTGTTTTGCTATTATCCTTGAATGCTAGTTGCTTTTTATCCTAGATCGGTATCTTGGGGCACAAAAGTCCGTGTGGGAAAACGGAAATTATATAAGCATGTTTGGCTGCCCTGGGTTAGGGTTTGATGGCGTGGGAACAATGACGTCTCAACCCTGTGCTTGGGCCAAACCTGCTCCCACCCGCAGCTTGGCGTTTCAGTGTCTCTCTATCCGCTTCACGCACTTGCATTTTCACGACTCTTTTTTTTTTTTTTTCCTTTGCGCGCTTGTAGTTGAACAATGGCCGTTAAATGGGCTCCGCCAAACGGTGGGTCGTTGCTCATCTCGTTTCCCGTCTGACAGCTGATTCGCTTCGCCGGCAGAGGCACCACCTGCCTATCGTTACGTTACGCGGTTTTATGGGAGAAGTCTGAGGTCCGTCGTAGTCGCAAGTTCGTATCATCGTCTGCGCCCATGAAGGCTATACTCACCGCCCATCGTAGTGACCCTTATCACAGCCATCTGGGCTCTCGCATGGTAAGCGTCTTATCATGTCACCCTGAGCAGAATCGACTGCTTACCATCAAATACCCTTTCAGGACCGTGCGTCATGGAGCTTCACGTCGTTCCCTTTTATCTTGACCACGATCTCTAGGTGTCGTCCTTCAAGGCACTCAAGCTTGCCCAAAGTGGTAGGTTGAGCGTTACCCTCGAGCCCAGATGGGAGTGATGACGCCTCTATCTGTTAAAGATGACTTTCCAAAGCTTGCTCCGTTGGCAATTGCGCAAGGGGCGACGTATGCCGTCGCATGCGCTTTCCAGACGTATGGGCTCATAGCTGCAACAATGGTAGGTCCTATGCTATTCAGGGACTATCGTGATTCACTGTGGGCGGTAGCAACGACTCGCCCTGGTAAAACTATATCCATTCCTGTGTGCGCTGAGTGCGCTGCTTGTGGTTGGAATTGGGGCCATGAGGGTCGTCACTCACTTTGTATTCAAGGCATGTAGATTCTCGTTGATTGCCTTTTCTCGTTGCTGACCTTTGCCGTAGTCTGATTTGATCACAGAATGTCAACAAATCGCACAAACTGGATCCATCGGTTCGGTCGGTATCCGAGACTACCTCGCTTGCTACGGCTGATAAGTTCCTCCCAGGTTTTCGGGGTTTGGGGTTCGAATCCGCCGACCAATCTGGATGCTTCCCAAGCTGTGCAATGTGAGTTCCTGACTGATATTCATCTCATCCCGCCAAAAATGTGACACATACTATGTAGTTTGCGACAATGAATGGAATCGTGATTCGTGGGCGGAGATCATCTCTTTGATTTTTGCGATCGGTGAGCAGTGTGCTTGCCGAGATGCACCAAGATCTAATCATATCTTTAAATCCAGTCCTTGGATTATTTTTCACGTCCATCGCGTTTGGGTATTACCGACAATTACGTGATCCCACTAGCCCCGCCAACTCGTCCCGCCTACCGTCTAACCAAGCACGCAGGGATGGCCATCCCACACACTATAACCCACCGTACGACGGGACTGCCTACGTGCCAGTCTACCTCCCTCCACCCGGCCCTCCTCCCATGGATGGAAAGCCACCAGAGTACAAGCCGGGCTCGTATCTATCGTTTGGGGGAGATAAGAATGCCAAGGAAGACGATCCGTTTTCTGATTATGATGGTCCGAGCGTACCGATGCCGACGCATTGGGTTGAGGACCGGGAGGTGGCGTCGCCCCCGAGGGTGTGACCACTTTGTCGTGTACGCTATTTTTTTTTTTGATCGGACGCTTCATTTTCCTTTATGATGACTCGATTTGACGCTGCTCATGTGTTCTCAATCTTTATGATACACGGACGGACCGTTGTATATATATCCTGCTTTGCCGACGCCTGCGTGGAGTGGACTTTGAATATATTATGTATCTCCGACGAAAATGCCGAATTTGGTAGGTGTTGTGGTTCGTGGCAACCATTTTACTCATTGGCTTTTTCAGAAAGAATTGTTACAGTAAAGAATAGACGGTGTTCCTTGTAAGACGACGAGTTGGAGGCTTGAGCAGCCGGCAATGTTTGTGTGACGAGACCTCGTCGAAACCGTCCAAGTGTTCCCAGATTCAAACTCCGAATATCTAAGCGATGGGTTAACATGGTGAGGGCCACGACAAGTCAAGCTTATCGTAGGAACCAAGACGTGGGTGCCCTTAGGTTCCCCCCCTGTTGTTACTAGGGAGCTAAACGGAATGCAGGCTGAAATTGTGCCGTCCGTCCTCCGTGATAACAGACCCAGGTAAAGCTCCGATCTCCCTTCTCTGGGTTGCTACTAGTAGCGAAGAGTCTATCTCAATGGCCGTAGTTGCAGCCCAGGAAATGCGGTCGAATGGGTTATGATCCTACCTCGCACCCGACCGTGCGGGTCTCAGTGACTCGGACGCCCGCCCGGATTCACCCTAATCAGTTTGATCCATACTTTCATCGAGCCTCGCTCGTTATTGACACTACTCTCCAAGTGTTCCGGCGACGACTAGCGTCCGTTTATGACAAATTATGTACAGGCTCTAGAAGTCGGCGGCGGCGTTTCTCGTACAACTCCATGGTCCGCCATCTGGACCAGCTCAATACCTCCGAACTTATCCCCCTCGACGTTGTCACACCCTTTTGCCCATGGTTACTTTCGTATCAATTTGCATTCACTAAACACGCAATACTAGAGTGTCCTACACCTCGAACCAATTCAAGCAGATACCGACCCTAGATTCAACCATAAATATCGTGACTATCGTTAGCTAGTTGCAAGCAGACGGTTGGCTTTGTGGCGGTTGCTCATCCCACGAAACGGTATCGAACTTCTCCCGCAGGGCAGGAAGGTACTGGATAGCAAGCTTTGCGGAGAGCATTCCATGATGCTCGTCGTGGTCCATTGTCACATTGTGTGCGATCTCATGGATCATGATGAGATACCTGTTTGTGATCAAGTTCCAACGTCTTGCATACAAACAAGTTTTTGGTCAACATACCAATCAGTAATTGCTTTTCTTCTGTCTTCCTTGTGGTAGTCTTGTATGCTATGATCAGCCTATCGCTCGCCGCACAACAAGGAAACTACTCACAGAATTTGTGGTAATGTGCCAAATTCAGAAATATACACTTCTGGTCCCGATTGAAGGCCATTAGATCCTCATCTGTGTCTTTCCAGAAAATGAAGCAGGCCGTAGAGGCTGACTTGTTAAACACATTGGCCAAGTCTTCGATGAGCTTTGCAAATTCTTCGAGGGCAGGTTGTAGTGGCTGTTCACATTGTACACCCTCTATTCAGGGTTGGTTGAGTAGTGTAGTTGGATAGAGTGATCTCAAATATAATACTCACGTGCCAAAAAGAACCTAATTTTTGTCTGTCTATCTCGCAGATTTGCTAGGTTTCGATTTTAATCATCAATCGAGGCTCACGTAACAGATTGAAGACCAACGTTTCTCTTTTAGCTTTATGGTGTGAGCCTGTTTGCAATGTTTGTCGTACTTCTTGGTATACTTGCGGTCTGGTTGACCGGGGATCTGCCCATTCGAGTCTGACTTGCCACACAAGCGAATTGCTGTTTCCATGTCTATCAATAGGAACATCAATAATGCATCAGACAAAGAACATAAATAAACTTGCCGCCCTCTGGGGTCGTAGTTTGCTGGTTGATAGTTTGGTGACTCCATGTTATGGGTACACCAGCCCGCTGCGCCAGATCCGCCAGACATGCAGGCAGTGGAAACGGAAATTTCACCTCTTTCTTGGGCGCCTTGGACTTCTTCGTGGACTTCACTGTGAGGAACAGATCGTGGTCAGATCAAAACATTGCATTATCAACAAGGACAACCATTTGTATCACGAGCACTTGAACGCTTTGTCTTCCTGGGATAGTATCGTTCAAGGAGCTCGTCATTCGCCGCGAATAACGAGGCCAGGAGATACACATCATCGGGCACATAGGTCTTGAGCAAGACGTGACAAAGTGCGACCGCAATGCTTTGTGGAAGTTAGCAAGTGCGATGATAGAGGAAAAGGAGAAGGACGTACTCGTAGTGGAGGTCTCTCGAGTCACGAATGCCACTGACCATCCAGAGGGTATATGACCCGTCGGTTTCGCCGAACTCGAAACCTGCATTCTTTTGTACAGGCTTAGTTCTAATTGTCGCCGCAGCGTCCACTCTATTTGGTGGCGTAAATATTTGCTCCAATGTGAGGCTGTTGCAGCCCTTCACCGAAAGTTTGTTCGTTGAACCTGCATCACAGAACGATGTATCCTTCCTCTCGTTTTTGTCTCGCTTGTCCATAAAATGCCCGATGCGCCGGATGACTTCATCATGATTGAACGGTGGGCTACACCCGGCTGTACCGCCAATGGTGACAACATGCCGCACACACGTCCCGAGAAATTCTGAGCCCATCTCGCGGTACATCTCTACAACAAAGATGAGTGAACTGATAACGAACACCGGAACCAATACACCTACTTTTAAGGGTATCGTCTTCGTAGGCGACGAAAACATCACCAGCAAAGTCACGACCTGCCCAGTCACTTATGGGTACTTGCTCTGCTGGTAATAGTTCATCAGCAGCCACGCTGTTCCGGAAAGCAGGAAACATTGGAGCTTTCTTCATCCTTCGTTTGTCATCCTCAGATATCAAGTCGGGTTGAGTGGCGATGGTACGCAAGTCCTCGAGGTAACTAAGGAACGTAAGTCGTTACTCATGTCGCCGACAGCCGACTCACTCTTCGGTGTTATTCTGGAGGGCTTTCAGGTATCCCCGAGGGTTCTCTAGTATCTTGCTGATGATGTCTGATGCGTCGGGTGACTTCTTGGCGCGGCAATCATCTAGGAAACCATTCCCATGCTGACCGAAACTGACAAATGGAAAAATGTCACGATGCTGCTGCTTCATTTCGTTGGACGTAATAAGGCAATCTTTCGGGCAGATGTACTTGATGGGTGACGACTCGGAAGACAAAGGATCTAGGTTCTTGACAGGTACGAAAGGGATTGTGGACAACTGTTCGCGCAGCTTCGGAATAGGAAGTTCTTTATGGACACAGTCAGAACCATATCTAAGCACGTAACGCAAGATATGGACATACTTCCGTATAGGTGTAGATACTCAAACCAGATGGTGGCGGTATCTATGTCTGACGGTCTGCGTTCTGGATTCTTGAAACATTCGACGATAGTGTCAATGGACGGTTTATCTTTGATGCCTAGTCTTGAGAGGTCGCGGCGCAAAACCTCAGCAGGTTGCTTGAAGCCTAATTTCTCCCAAATGGGCGAATCAAACACCTGTAGAGACATGTTAGCGATTTCGCGCGCCTAAGACTAACGCGTTGCATCACCTCGTTCAGACGGGCATACGACTTGCATTTCGTTGGGATAAAGGCGTGCTCAGCGAAGTCTTCGGGCTTGTAATCATTGTAGTGTTTCTCCAGATTTAACAAGAAATATTTAAGCGCGGGGGGCCGAACCACCAGTTCGTCCGAAGCGGCTAGCGCAATGATCTTGTCGAGGGTCGGATATTCCCGGATGCCCAGGGATTCGATGACCTTTTCGACCTCACACGGGTTAGATGGGTCGACAGATCTTCGCAGAGCGGTCATGGCTTCCTGCGATAATACGAAAATCGGGAGTCGGAGTTTGCGCACGTCTTCATTGGGCAAATACAACTCAGCCCCAGGTGCCCGACCATGGTTCTCTGAACAGAAAACCCTCCTCGTTTGTAAGTCATTGATCTCCTGTACCGTCAAGTCTCCGTTACGAATGGTTGTCAGAAACCGTAGAAGGCGATAATTGGATAATCCTGAGGCGACGGTCTCCAACCTGTGGAATCCGTCACCGCGGACCAGAAGCAACCCGTACCAAATTGACATACCTTTCAATCATATCGTTCCAGTCCATCGCTACACGTACGCCAATGTGGAGTAACACGTTCCCTACATGTAGCCGTTCCATAGGTTTATATTCAAAACCTCTCTCAACTGCAACAGGAGTCGGTGGAATGCTGTCGAACTCAGCATAGTCTGCAACTGGAAGGATCCCGCAGACGTCAGCTACTTCGAAGTACGAATTGGCTGGTAACTGCAGTTCCGTATTGGTGGGTATGCATTTGAGTCCCTTCATGAGCTCGGCGGCCTCATCCCACTGCTGGAACTCTTCCACGAGTGCGAATTGAACAAGGACACGCAAAATACGGTAGCCCACGTCCGAGGCCTGGCCAGAGCCCTCACTTGAGGCAAGATGTGGTGCTTGGGAACAGGCATATTTAAGCCAATGAAGCAGCGGGAGTTGAGTCCAACCGAAACACTCGATGGCACCTTTGTTACGCAAACCGGACGTGAGATCGACGTGGATGGTGTCCGGAGGGGAAAGGTCATTAGGCAACGGGAGGAATGTAAAGAATTCGATGTCCTTGAACGCAATCTTGATTCCGTGGCTGGTGTGCAGGATACCCTGGGAGGCAAACTCCTGGCAAAACTCGTCTCGCGCAGTGGAAGGAGTAGACGAAGGCGGATTCCTGTTGAAGTCTTCCCACCAAACAAAGAATGACTTCAATGCATCCTGTGTGACTCCAGATTTGAACTCCTGTACTATGTCCTGGAATCTGAACGCCGGAACATTGTATCTTTTGATGATTTCGGAGCGTTGGCATGGCTCAATATCCTCGTGAAATACCACATATGTCTTGAGGAATGACGGGGGCCTGTTGTTTTTGCGAAACCGTTGGCGGATCTGCGGATCCGACGCACAAGAGATCCCGGCATCAGACACGACCGGAAACGGTGACTTCGGCCCGTGGCAGCAAGAGAAGAAAGCTTCCTGCAGAATCTTTGACACTTCGCCATGCGGTACAGTGAGACCGAAAGTGAAACGCGCCATCGTGCACAAACCTAGTTCCTTTTCAAGACCACCCTGGGATTTGGTAGCATGCATTTGCATTTCTTGCTCGTAGATTACCCGTGCAAGAAAACCACCGACAAAAAGGACGTCTTTGTTCCAAGCTGTCGACGACAACACTTCAGAGTCTTGGAAGAATTTGAAATGCCTATATAACACACCTGCAACCTGTCCATTCCTGGCCAGCAAGTCAGTGGGTATCTCGAAGTACCTCTACGTAACGTGCTTACGCTAGATCAATCGAGCCACGTTCCATGGTGGGCAAGAAGTGTGCAGAAATGTGCAGTCCGATGCCCGTCGTTTGGCTAGTACTCTGACCCTGGATCTGATATGAGAGTCACGTCGATAATTGGGAATGGAACACTTACTATGAACAGGCGACCACTGTTCAGTTCAGACAGCGGGATGTCAATAAATGTCAGATAATGATGGGAGGTACGTGCCTATCATTCTCGGGAATAATACCCTGTGAACCGAATAGAAGGCGGGCTAGGTGTTTCGCCTTGGGTGCGTCTGAATTTCTGATGCCAACCAACGATTCGTATTGTTCAGAGTTGAACTTGAACGAGAGTGATCAACAGCGACGAATCATTAGAATGAAGAGTGCCTACATAGACAGCCTTGCATTCAAAATCGGATGGTAGTCGTTTCATGTTGGTCTCTACACCTCTCATCATCTCCGACTCCGGACCCAAATTAACGTTAATCGTTGCGGTATACAAGTCATGCATGATGGTATTATCCTTCAGTATACCATGAACACCTCGAAAGAGACGTTTTGGTCGATCTGCTTCAATACACCGTTCAACCAAGTCTTCAGCAGTAATGGGAGGGAGTGTCGACGTCGAACTCGGAGGGAACGCCGATTCCACGGTATTAATCGTGATTCTTTGAACTAGGTGAGGTCAGAGATGCCTAAAAGTGACCACCGTCGCCTTACCAGTACGTTGGATGGATTCCACTGTCAGGGCTTCTTGCGGGGTTGTCGGCTTCAGGTGTTCGGGAATCGGTATGCCAACCGGTGACTCCGCTTGCTTTTCTACATGCAGAACACGCTCGCTGTCGAGATGAACCACAAAAGTGTCGATGTGCGTCAGGAAAGCTACGGAAGAAACTAGGAATCTTGTGAGATCGGTGAGCATAGGTAATGGCTCTGGTTTCCGCAACTCGAGCTCGATCGAGGTCCACGAATCCATTGGACAATCGGCAGGAAATTTGCAGAGCTAATTTCTGATGGTCAGTATGTATCCCCCAGGAATGCGAGGACTAACCTTCCCATCCTCCCTCTTGTAAAATTGCAGTGATTTGCCTGGACAAGTGCGTAAATAAATACCGCTGTGTTTAAATTATGATAGAGAAAATAAATATCATTACCATTAGACCTTACGAGTGGTCGATCTGATTTGCTCAGAACACTATAAAATCCTGCAGGCAAGGATGAGCCTTCCAGAACCACCGGACAATGGAAGGATGCTCACCAACCCCGAAAGCGCCCACTTTCCTGGAGTCGTCATTTCCATGCGCTGATCCGCACCAGGACACGAATCAGACTGCACCCCATATAAGCGAATGAACATACATACCTATTTTACCAAGCCTCTTCCAGTCTTTCTCTCCGAAACCGTTACCGTCATTCTTGATGATCCACTTGTGTATCTATCATGGAGTTAAGATGGAACCGAACGCTGAGAAAAATAACTGAGGCTCACGTCGAGTTTGCTGACATCGAGTTTGCTGGCAGGTTGGGATTTCGCAGGCTCTTTGGTCTGAAAGTGTATCTGAATGTTGCGCGCCACAGCATCATCAGCATTTTGGATGAGTTCTCGAAGGACTTGTGAGACAGGTTAGCGAAGATCTAACACCAGGATTGGGCAAACCACGTACCATCGAATGTTCCAGGGTAACGAGCGAGTATTTTCACCAGCGCTTCCTTGTCAACCTCGACTTCTTGTCGACCTGCCGCCTGAATAGTACTGTCTGAGCACAAGTCCAACTGACCAGCGAGAAACATACGCCGTTGCAATAGTCAGCCATTGAAGTAAGTGGTTCTGACGAAAAAGCTGGAGGGAGAATACAGAAGAAACGTTGGGTGGTGTATCAAACGCCCAGCGCGTCAAGGCGCGAGGGAGGCTACAACGTTGTTGGTCCATGGCGATCACACGCCGACACCAACTTTAGCCCTTTGATGCCGTGAGGGCACAGCAAGACAACATAGCCCAAACCAAATAATATTTTGTTGAACTCGCAACATTCTCCTCGATTCAGATGGAGAAATGTCATTTTCATGGGCGATCATTCTTACACTGTCGTTCAATCCAGCTCCCTGATCATGCACATGCCCCGCCACACTCCGGAAGTGTTCACTTTCATTCAGCGGTCTCCGGCGGCAATTCATTCTTGGGGGTCCTTGGCGTCTCGCTACCCGAAAAGCTGGTGCACCTGGACTGCTTCCATTGCACAAAATGAATGGTGCGGTTCAACGCTGATAGATGATGTAAATACCCATATGGAGAAGAATAATCAGTTTCCGTGAACCGAACAACGCTAACGGCAGGCTGGAACGCCTTGCTCCGCGAAACGTGTGCCCATTGATGGGAATATCGTCGACGAACTTGACGTGTGTACTGGTCCTCAACGTAAAGTGATTGGGCAGTACTGACCGTTGGGTAAGGGCATACTACAAGGTAATTGATACTGGTGTCTCCGATCAAATGTCCTCGGGTCGCATTCAACCCTGATGGAAGACATGTCAGTATGTTGAGCAGTGGCGCAGTTTGGCAGACAGTTTGACAACAGAACATGGAAACAGGACACGAGGCGGGAAAGCCGATGAACATCACATCAGCACTGTAGGTCAGTCGAAGATTCACAGATTGGCAGTCGATTCGGATAATGAGGGGCATTTATCGCAACACGAGCGTATGGATGCAAAGCACCACGGAAAGGTCTTTCAGGTGGTTGAGGATCATTAATGCACTGTCGAACTCGTCGTCCACCCCGACTCGGGGCAGGTTCGCCACCGCAAGATACTTCACGACTCGGTCACCATCTCGAATATGACGGCGGGGGAGCAGCCTCTTTGTCCGTTGAGTCACGACGGTCGACTCTATGGCATGGCTTTGTCGAAACCAACACATTGTCCATCTTCCTCGAGGGCAACGACAGTGTATATAACCAAAACAATTATTAGGCCTGAGAACGAGCCGCTTTACCATTCGTGTACATCACTCAGTTTGATGGAGGGAGTCGAGCTGAGCGGATCTCTTCAGACAATGTTTCCTCAAGCTAGGACTCGTGACATTTCCATCGCACATAAGCGCGTCATCGCAAAGAGATATCATTCCGGACAGCTCAACTGGAACGAGGACAAGAGAAACAGAATGACCGAAATGGAGAAGTATACCACCTATTGGGGAGCGGAAAGCGAATTTGTGCCAAAGATGAAGAGACAGAAAAAGTGCGTCAATCAGGTTGTACGACACTGTTCTACCTGATCCACAACGACACCCACGCAGAAAACGCGATCGAAAGGGTGTCCTTGGCTGACCGTCGCTGATGTGATCCAACATGAGTCCAATAAGCAATCTAAAGCGAAAGGAGGTGTACCGTCACATCATGATGGTGACATGGATCGTTCGCGAGCTTGTGGTACATCGAAAGATGTTGCGACCATTCGCCATTCGTTAAGATTATTTTGGACACAACACATATGTCTATCATGAAATTGCACTCATTGGCACACATTATTTATTTGCAGCCATCCTTGAAGGGCCTTGCATCTCAGTCTTCCACCCTAAACTCCCCTCGAGGAGTCGAGACAATAGGAACCATATTGTGCAACGATGGCAAATAGATAATACATACATTGAGCTCGAAAGACGAGAGGCATATGCATGAGTAAAATAAATATCCGAGTCACCCTTCATGGTACCGCCATTCATCCACTGCGCTCGGCGCTACTAGTTCGTTCGCCCTTGTCGATGTTTCTACCCAAGTTCCTGTTCCTCCTTCAAACCTGATGCGTATTTTCTCCCAGCGATACGAGTTGAATCGCCCCCGATTCGTTTGCGTCCTCCTCCACGACCTGATCCTGCCCCGGGGCGACATCTGCGAATGCAATTGCAGACACAGCCGCGTTCTGACTCGCATTGGGTTGCGACAACCTGCCGAATCCGGTATCAACCCCGGACCCCTGCCCGCGACGGACGTCACGGTCATACAGCTCTCGCACGCTGATGATGAACCGAGGCATGATGGGGGCTAGCGTCACGCTACGAAACATGTACAAGAAGTACCCCCAAGCGGGGAATTCTGTCATTGTAGCCCCGACTCCGAGTACTAGATTTGAAACATTGAAAAACATCATCCTAACAGTTCAGAAAAAAGCAACCGAGTGGTGAGTTTGTCTGCAAATACTCGAGAGCAAGATGGGTGGGAGAATGTGATGGTGACAAGTAGAAACGATTCAAACGAAAGGGAGGGGCAATAGAGACGTACCCAAGGAAATAAAGAATGCCGTCTTTCGCGAGCCGTTCCATGTACCGGTTAGGCTGCCACTGCTTTGTCGCTTTGTACATGTTAACTGACTCCTTCAATGTTTGAGTGACAGCAAGAATCAGGAGCATAGCACCGAGCACAAATCGTGGGACTTCCTTTAAAATGGCCAATACATATGGCATTTTGTCAACGGAGGTGTTGCAAAAGGAGAAATCCATAATTTGGGCAATTGTGACTGGGGAGAAACACAGCAGGAGATGAAGGGTGGCCCGGGCAACCCAGTGAGATTGGAGTGACAGGTGGAGTTTATCTGGGACATACCTGAGAAATATGCACTGCTATCATACACCCACACGAGAACTGCGGAAAGAATGACCTGTGGCACATACACGAACAGAAGGAGCCAAAGTATCCTTTTGGAACGATTCCACATTGCATACACCCGCAAAATCATGACTACTGTAATTCAAATTACAGTTCAAGTTGGCGGTAATGGACTCAGGTGGAACAGTAACTCACAATCAGCAGCACTAAGGAATATTATGAGTGCCCAGTTAGAGTATCCGGTCGACTGCAGTGCCTTCGGGATATCCATGCCTCATATCATTACACATTATAGAGGAGTATATCGATGTAGTACTTACACCTATGGAACTGTCATCAATAGTGTGGTTTCAATCGCAATTTTAATGCATACAACTGCTTGCAGATGATCATTAGTGACAGATCTGAGACGAGGTGCAAAACACTGGCAGAAACACTGACTTCAACAGGTCCAGGGATAAAGAAAGTACCGACTGTGAATGCATCTGATCAGCTCGATTAACCTCTCTCTAATTGATTCTGAACATACAGAGTGCAGTAGAACTTCAGCATGGATTGAGTGTTACTTGCTATGCATCATAGTGGCGATAGACCTACATAATCCAAAGAAGACCGACGTAGCGGACCTAGAAAAATGTCAATTGGGATCAGCTGCGAGTGAGTGGACTGAAAGGCTTTATGCATACTAGAACAAATATTGTTGAGACCCAGGTCCAGGGTCGGCACTGTGGGATTATCAGGGGCCTAGTGCTCGTTCAATAATTCACTTCCTCACCCAAACATATTGTATCTGTGAATATTCACACTGAGTCTACACATAAGATGTCGAGAGCGAAACCACATACCTCGCTCGAAAGGGTGAGGACTGCAGTGGTAGGATTGCAATGGTCACTTCAGAACAACAATGAGTGCATGCACACCCACAATAATCGTATATGACAGCAGTGACAGCAGCAACTGTCGTGATCTATTAGATTGATCATTGACCAAAGTGGCAAGAGCGACCATACGGGCTGTATAATTATTTATCTGGAAAGCCTCCAAAAGTGATTGTAAGTCGGAGGACATTGCAGGTAGAAGGGAAACTGCAGTGTATGATGGTTTAACGAGAAAGAGATGGTACTGAGAGGTCGCCAGTGGTTCTGTCTTGGGTTCACCTCTCAGTTATATCTTCTACCCGGCGTATCAACATCTGCTTCAAGACTAGTTTGGAATGAGTGATGTATGATCATGATCCTTCCACGCCAGACAAACATGCGATACAGCCTGATGGAGGTTGGTGATGGAAGGCGGCGCAGAGGGGTTGCTTGCGGAAAACAGATGGAATCGTGTCTTTAATTATCATATCATAGCAGCTCTTGTTGCGTTAAAGCTGTGGAACCAACTTGAAAGAAAATTTCGACTCGCAATTCAAACATCCTACCTCACCTCCAGGCTTCCTTAGAGAGAGGGCACGAAAGTATTACGGAAAACCATAGTTGCATCTTCAAATGGTGATGATCAAGAAGTGCGCTGTGGCATTGAGTGGGCCACGAGTCTGCTTCAGAATCATCATGGGACCGCGATGGCCCAAGTCAGGATGAAAGATATGATCGAGACTTACGACAAGCCCCGCCCACAGCAATATCTTCTCCTAACTCGCAATGCCGGAAAACATCTGGCCTTTCTGCCCTTCCCCGTACCACGACATGTCACCTCTGCCTCATCGCCAACTATCGACGCGTTGAGTGTCTCACTTCCCTCTCCCGCAAGTCTGTTTGTCTCTGCTGGTAGGAATGACCACCGGATGTTTGGACACCGTGATCATCAATCAGATGTTTCATTCTTTTGACCCAATGCCCATCACGACCACCATCTTCGGTCTCGGAGGTAGCGCGATCGACCGCACTCCGACAAGTCATTGTGGACATAACACGCACCACGCGTAGTACTTACATACCCTTCTCGTCGAAGACTACCTCAGCCACGTGTTCCTCTCCAGCGGTAGGGTCTGGCTCAGAATGGGGTTTGGGACGGAGTCTTGAGTTGTTGAGTAATGTATAAGTGGATCTAATCCCGAACACCTAAAGATGAGTCTCACTGACGATGGAAGAGAAGCTTCGTTTCTCTCTCTCTCCTGAATGGTCTGTTCGGCCACCCACTTTCGATGGGATACCTTGATACCGTCACTTGGTAGTACCCCGCTACTCATGCAAAGCTCCACTCCTGATTGACGTCACAGGCGGGCATAGTGCATATTTCTGAATATAATTGAGGAGGTGAGAAGGCTTTCCTGAAAGAGGGGAAAGGAGAACATATTCGTATATTCTAGTGCTGGCCGCAAACGAGGTAGAATGCCGACAGAAGTTTACAAAAAATGATGGTCACTACGCACGAAAGGAAGGCGCAACAGAACAGGGTGAAGAGCGGAATTAATGGACCTTCCAGGATATGGTCACCTGGCAGTCGAGATGTCGAAGACCCACTTCAGCTCTGTGCTGTGTGCAGTTCCTGAAATATTGATTGAACCAAGCCATGAGATCAACCGTGCCCACGAATGGAAAAGATGATACCACGTTGCAACGATGTCCATGTCTTTTTCCGATCCACACAGCTGGATCATTTGTACAGACACCGTTCGGCCCAGAACACACAGCATACATGAGCCACGTTCCGCCGAAGGACTATACTGAACCTGGGAAAGTTGGAGCGGCGCAGATATCGATGCGATGCAATGTACAGATTGGCGGAAAAAAAGGATGATCTGTCCTTGCGCATACCGCCGCACGTCACTGGCCCTAGAGTCAAACAGACGATGAAAACCAATATGCGTGAGAGAAAGCAAGTATGAAGGAATCGGTGGAGGGGGACTGGACCTACCCGCAGGTCTTGATCATTCTTGGATGTAAGTTTGACTGTAGTATGGATGATACTTAGTCGACATAGACCACAAAATGATCATGGAAACTGCATAACAGACTCGGATGTTCACTAAATTTGGTGTGTGTCAACCAAATGATGGTAGTCCATCTTGATTCTCGAAAGTTATCAGAAGGTAGACGAATGTCATAGAGAAGGCGAACTTGGGCAGACGTGGCTGACTCTTGGACGAGCTTCGACTTGGAGCCTCTTCGTAGTCCTCTGGCATTCCATATCTTGCACGTCCCGTCCATACTACGCGTCCCCACCCAGAGTCTATCCCTACTGGCAGCCTCCAGCTCGTATCCACGCGTCGCTTCACCCGACTCCAAAGCCATAACTTCTTTCGGACCTTTTCTGCTGGGTAAGGCGAAAATGCACAGCGAGCGAAGGAACGGCCTGACGTCGTAAGACACGCGACAGCCTTGGCATTCATGCAAAATCCCTCGACCCATTCCTACCATCGCCGTGGACGAAACTGACAGCGCGGCGTGGCCGCCTGCATCGTGAAGACCGAATGGGAACCTTTGGGATGCAATAAATGGTCACATCCATCGGCGCGTCGCCCAAATGCAAGTTGATAAACAACTGGGGTTCCTGCTCATCACGAGCCTTCTTCATCGCTCTTTTCCTGTCGCGCCTTGTCATTTTTCGTTATGTGCTGGATTTGCGCAAGGAGGCGGATTGGTAGGTAGTAGGCTGCAGGTGCCATTTCCTCGACTTGGTCTTCGAGATCCGAGATCGTTTGTGTCGGCTTTGGGGTCAGCATTTGACAACTTATTCAACGGCCACAGCTCAAGTTTTAGACAGCCCGACGACCGAGGGTCGACTGGCATCATCGAGTATGAAGATCTCTAGTTCCGGGCCGTCGGCGAGATACGCACGGAGTCTGCCCAGGATTCGGTTTAGAAGAAAAAGAGACACGGATTCGTGTAGTTCTATGGTCGACCTCGTTGATATCCTTCGCAGTCATCCGGTGTTTTCGATGTGTTACCCAGATCTCGCAAGCGCGAACCGTTGCCACCAGCCCAGAGCAAGTTCAAACCCAAGCTCAGCACGAAAAGTCAGCTCAAGGATGTTGGAGTGTTTGCAAACGTGCTGTTTCCATCCACCAAAATTCTG